>OZ038380.1:179660524-179773024 GCA_964036045.1 Eutreptiella sp. 'Long Island Sound 2002' | reverse complement strand
CCCTGACGTCCCCATGGGCACGATGGGAAGCGACCGCCAGGCTCAGGCTCATCGAGGGTCGCGGCGGCACCGCAGGAATGCAACCGCCGCGCGCGCGCGTCGGGGACCAAGGGTCGGGGGGGGGCTTCCGCGAATTCCCTGCGGTCAGCGGAGTGCCT
Source organism: Eutreptiella sp. 'Long Island Sound 2002' (assembly GCA_964036045.1). NCBI lineage: Eukaryota > Euglenozoa > Euglenophyceae > Eutreptiales > Eutreptiaceae > Eutreptiella > Eutreptiella sp. 'Long Island Sound 2002'. The sequence goes on along the minus strand of OZ038380.1, from coordinate 179,772,866 downwards.
GCGGAGGGGCAAGCAGCGAAGTATTGGAAGGGGGGGGAGGGGGGGGAGGGGTCTTGGACCCACAAGTGTGTGTACCAAAGATGGCCCGATCAGATTTTCCCAATGTCAACATCGGTTGTTCCCACGGTGGTCACTTTGGTCTGGAGGGGGGGGGTGTCCAGAGGGGGTGTAACCCCCCCCCCCCCCTCCTCCTACGGTTTACGGCCATTCTGATGCATCCCTGGGGGCAAGACCGCTACAAGCACAGGGCCTCACTGCTCTCCACATCCTGGACACCCTCCACCATCCGCAGCCCCTTAAAGCTGCCGCTGATGCCGACGTGCTGCAGGACGCCGGACATGTCCTCGAAATTGATGACGCTCGAGATCACAAAATAACACATGGGCTCAAGCACGACTTCGGATTCCTCTGGAAAATCCGAAAGTTCTTGAATGGAGTAGGCCATCGTCTGGACGTGGTACTTGAAGACCACCCGGTCCCCCGAGGCCCCGCAGAACTGCGCATTCTGCAACACCGCCTCGCTGGTGGTCGTGCTGGTGAAGCCCCACAGCACCGCGTCGCTGTCCGCGGCGTACTGGTCCGCGAAGTCCGGGGGCACGCCGCGCTGCCCGCGGTACACCGTGCCCACGAACCGGTACGCCTCCGGCAGCGCCCGCAGCCCCGTGATCAGCAGCTTCAGAAACGGCAGCAGCGCCCGGAGGGTCTCCTCCGTCCGGCGGCGGTCGCGCAGGGCGGAGTTGACCACGCGGTACATGACGTTCATGGTGTACATGCGGATGCTCGCCACCTGCTGCGGGTCCCCCATCGCCGGGTTCTTCTTCACCGCCCTCTTGGCCAGCACCAGACACGCCTTGCCCTCCTTTTGGATGGCGATGGGGTCCACCCGGCGCTGCTGCACTTGGCCGTTCGCGTACTGGCGGTACGGGAAGTTCCCGAGGGCCGCCAGGGCATCGGCCAGCGGGAGCAGCGGCACGTCGTCGAGGATGCCGGAGATGGTGGGCGGGTCTCGCCGCGGTTGGTCGGGGTCGTCGCCCCCGTCCATCACGCGCTGCGCGAATTGGCTCACACCGTCGGAGGCCTGGGCGGAGGCAGGACGGAGAAATAAGACATCAAAGGGTGGGCCCAAAGGAGGAGGGTGGGAGGGTGGAGTCATGAGGGGGCGAAGCACAGCTCTACGAACGGACCCGCGTAGGGTCCTCCGCCGGGGGCAAAGTCCAGGTCCGGACCAGAAACCGATAAAAAGATGCTTCTCAGTGAAGGTGTCACAGGCCGTGGTGCAGAGCTAGCTAGGTAGACACTAGAACACCTAATTTCGTTCTAGGCTCGAACGACATCGTCTGGGCGTTCTGGCCTAGACCAGACTAGACTAGAACGCTAAATGTGCCAGCCTAGACGAGTTCTACGCTACAACAGAAATAACGAATGAAGATATTGGATTTCTCTTGGTTTGTTACATGGATTCTTTTTGGGTGTGGGTAGGAGTTTGATCCTGCTTGCTGTATTGCGGTTGAGGTTAGGGAGGTTATCCTTTCTTTTTCACAGGTGCTTTTGCAATGCCCGGTTTTGCTTGTTTCTGCTTTTGTTGGCCAAAAGAGATGTGTTTCCAGCTTCCCCCCTTCCTTCTTTCTTTCTTTCCTTCCCTCCCACCTCCCCTTCATCCCCCCCTCCCTTCTCCCCCCACCTCCCCATGTGTGCACAGGTTGTTTGTCTAGTTGTTGTTTGTCTATGCCCTGAGGGGATAGCCAAGCCCCCAAAAGTTAGATATTGCTGACATTTGTATGGGAGGGGACCCAAGGACCCTGGGTAGGGGACCCGTAACCCCTGGCGCATCTACATCATCCACCCCAAGCCCACTCCCCCCCGGGCTTCACAACATGCTGTGTGGCATTTGGTGTTGTTCCATGGTGTGCTATGGTGTGTGTGTGGGGGGGGGGGGTGCATCTTGTGTGTGCAGCCATTGCCACCCCCCCCCCCCGCCCCCGCAGACATGATGTGAGATGTTGTGTCTGTTGGTGGGTGGGTTGGTTGGTTCGTTGGTTGGCTAGTTGGTTGGTTGAATGGTGGGTTGTTGGTTGGGGTTGTTGCTAGGTTGGGTCGTGTGGTGGGTTGGATTGGTTGATGGGTGGGTGCATCTACAGCCCCCGGTGTGTGGTGTGGTGTGATGCTGCATGATGTGGGATGCTGTGTCTGCGGGTATACATGTATGTGCAGCCGTTGGAAGTGGTGGGGGGTTGTATACAATTAATGCTTTTGTTCTAGCGTCGTTCTAGTGAACCGTTGTAGCAGCGTTCTAGTAATGTTCTAGCGATCGCCCATCGGTCACTAGAACGGTGTTCTAGCGACGTTCTGTCGATCGCCGATCGGTCACTACACCGTCGCTAGAACGCTTCGCTGTCCTAGAACGAAATCATCAAATGTGTACAACCCCCTACGACCTTAGCAATGGCTGCACCCACATGTGCACCAAGAGGCACAACATCCACACATCATGGAAGAACACAATCCAACCCACCAACCACCTGTCAACCAGTGTCATTCAACTCTCAACCACCTGTGAACCACCTTCAACCAACTGTCAACCACCTGTCAACGTTGACAGTTGGTTGGCACTGGTTGACGGTTGGTTAACACTAGTGAACAAGTGGTTGATATTGGGTGAAAGGTGGTTGACGTTGGTTGACAGGTGGTTGGGACTAGTTGACAGGCACTGGTTGACAGGTCGGTGACAGGTGGTTGACATGTGGTTGACAGGTGCACCCCAACTAACCAACAAACCCAGCCTACCCACCAATCAAACCCACCAGCCAACCGGCCAACCAACCAACAACCAAGCAACCAACCAACCAACCAACGATCAAGCAAACAAGCAAGCAATCAACCAACAACTAACCAACCAACACCTGACCAACCAAGAAGGAATCAAACAACCTACAACCAACCAACTATCCAGCCAACAACCAACCGACCAACCAAAACACCAGCCCACCGGCCAACCAATCAATCCAGCCATCCAGCCACCAACCCACTGAATGACGGACCGACCGCCGAATGGACCACCCGAACAACACCCCCGCCACCCCAACGAACCAACCCAACCAACCAACCAACCAAACCAAACAGCCAACGAACCAAGAAACCAAACCAACCACCCAGCTAGCCAACGAACCAGCCAACCCAGTGAATCTATTACGTTCGGTGTGTGTATGAGTGCTTGAACCCCCTCACCCCACGCAAACACACACACCTGGCCCTACTTTACTGCCCAAACATATGTGGGGGTTTTCGTTCTAGTTTCGGTCTAGGGCAGATGTTCTCGGGATCTTCTAGCCAACTTCCTGGCACGTCGCGAGAGCGTCGCTAGAACTGTTTTTTTCTCTCTTCAATTTTGGGGCAAAAACTTGAAATTTGGAAAGATAAGATTTGCCTAGTATGGTGCCAGGGGTTCAAGTTCAAGTGTTCATATCACCGAGCCCCCACACCCACGGGGCAGGGTTACCCCACCTTTTTTCGTTCTAGCCGTTCTAGCCAGATCTGGGCTAGAACGAAATTGGGTTTTCTAGCAATGTACCACAAGGACAAGCAGTGCACAATTGGCAAAGAGGGGCGTTTACAAGGCGTCGTAATAGTACGCCTGGTACGATGATTCGTGGTGTTTATAGGGACTGTGAACACGTTGCAGACACTGTGAACACTCTGTGGGCACTGTACACACACACATTTTAGACACTGTGCACACGCCGTGGGCATTGTGCACACATTGTAAAAACGGAGCAGACACTGTGGGATCTGTACACAGGTTGTAGACACTGTGCACACTCTGCGGGCAATGCACGCAAGTCGTAGACACTGCGCACACTGTGTGGGCATGGTACACATGTTGTAGACACTGTGCACACGCTGTGGGCATGGTACACACGTTGTAATCAATGCGCACATGCGGTGGGCAGTGCAGGCACGGATAGACGTTGTGCACACTTTGTGAGCAGTGTACAAGCTTTGTAGACACTGTCCACACGCTGTGGGCAGTGTACACACGTTGTAGACCCTGCGCATAGTGGGCAGTGTACACTTGTTGTAGGCAGTGTACAGATGTTGTAGACAGTGTGCTAACACAGTAGGCAGTGTACACAAATTGTAGTCACTGTGCACACTTTGCATTATAGACACCTCTTCTGCCGCCTTCTTGGCGGCTGCCTGCTCGGCCGCCTTCTTAGCGGCTGCCTCCTCAGCCGCCTTCTTGGCGGCTGCCTCCTGAGCCGCCTTCTTGGCGGCTGCCTCATCGGCCGCCTTCTTGGCAGCAGCTGGACAGAAAGAAGGATCGCGCTGGTCTGCACTTCTCGTGCCCTCCATTAGTCTACGGCGTCACAACGTGACGGGACACTTGCTTGCGCGAGGGGGGCACAGGGACGGCAGAGTGTCGGTGGTCTGGCTAAGAGCCCCCCGAAACCACACGCACCAAATCCGCTCAAGAACCCCAACCCATTGCCTCGTCCTTCAAACACCAGCAATACCAGACCAGAAAGGTGTGTGTTCATGCACAACCACAGCACACCATTGACACAGAGTACCAGCACCACGTGTAATGTCCAGGTCTCAACGGAAGGAGGCGATGCGTCCGTTGCGGTGCAAATGGAGAAGTGATGAACGCGCCAAACGTGCAAAAGAGAAAATCGGAAATGAATTGGTCACTGTTGTCCCTCCACCAATACACGCTCTCGGGTGCTGGGAATTTCACTTTAGGGCCGCGGAGGGTTCTCATTAGAGCCGGATGCACCCCCGCCCCCCAAAAGGGGCTCCAGTGACGGGACCCACCAAACCAAGCCAGGAACATCCGGGGCTTCAATGAAGGGGGGAAGTAGGGCGGAGGGGCAGTGATCCAGGGGGCAGAATCGGGGGTCGGAAGGCGGGGGATTGGAAGAGGTGGGGGTATTTGGGCGGGCTTTCAACTAGGGGGGAAGGGGGTCGATAGCGCCCCCTGGCTAGAGCCCCCTCTCCAAAAAAAAAAAAAGGGATTCCATTGACGCCCCCCCCGAAATCCTACGGAGACTGACAGCCGGGGCCCGGAGGTGGCCCGGACCCAAAATTCAGCCAAAAAAAAAACGAAAATGGGATTTTTGGAATCAGTGCGTCGAGGGGGACTATTTATGTAATTGGTGGGCGAAAAATTGACCATTTTCAATGGGCGAAAAAAATTGCCGGCGCCTTGGGCGCCAGACCTCATAATCACTGATGAACGGTCCGGTCAATTGAGCCCTTTTCCCAGCCCCCCCCCCCCCCTCCCCAGTGGAAAACCCGCCACCCCTAGGGGTCGACCCCTAACCAGGACGGACGACTACGACCGGGCTATGTCCTAGTGTTGCTCGTTGCATCCAAAATCGCCGCGGTAAAAAAGCGGTCTATATTTGGAAACGCCTATGTGTCACACTAGTGATCGTCCTTGAGTTTCAGGTGTGCCTTCTGGTACCAAAGCTGGGGGGCCCAGAGAAGGCCCGGCGGGGGTGAACCCGTGAAGTGTGGCGTGGGGCTGAAACCCTCAGCCCGTTCCGACGATGCACGCGGCATCCTCCTCCGAAGAGGAGCCCCAGCAGCGGCCGATTGCGAAGCGACGATAGAAGAGTCATGACCTGCGTCCGAGTTACGCTTCAGCAGCGCTTCCAGGGCTTTCTCCAGATGCGCAGAAATCTTAATCCCTGCAGGGGCAGATTGGGACAGGGACTGGTACTGCAGGGGGGCCTATTCAAAGGTGACCATCGGCAAATACCCCCCGCATTATTCCCCCCCCACGGCGGCGTGGTAGGCACAGCTTCTGCCGTCCACGTCGCGGGCACAACAGAACGTGCACGCATCACCACCTCCGAGGCCAACAACAAGATACCCTAAGCGAATACGGTCCCGCACTGGGTCTCCCGCTGGTGTGGGCAGACTGCACTCTGCCTGGGCCTTCCACGCGGCACACAGCCACTGCGAAACCACACAGAACCATCGAAGAGCAGCCGCACTCATACCCCGGCGCTTGTCCCAACTCCAGCCACTCCGCCACACACACCCACAGCCCCGTACCATGCGACCGACCTCTCTGCGCTACGCCGCACAGGGGCCCTGGGGCACGTCCGGCGGGTGGCAACACAAATCGCCGCACAGAATGCGGACAAGTATGGCCCAAGCACCTCCCCACTGCAGCATGGGAGCGGCGGGGCAGGGGGTGGACGAAAAAGGAGGGGGGCAGACAGAGACTTCGTGGACACAGCTCCCGACGATGCACCGGACCCTCGGGCTGGGGTGTGTGCGTGTGTGTGTGTGCGGTGGGGGAGGGGGGGTCTGGCAGTGATCCCCTGCCCGCGTTTTGGCATTCGTGTGCATCGCATTCAACGATCTGGACACCGCAGCATTAAGCCTCTGGCGCCCAATGGCTACACACCCCAACACACGAGAGTACTGCAGTGCATTGTGTTGTGCACAAATGCACTTCCTCCAAAACGAACGTGGGGCACTACAGAGTCCCCCTTCAGACCTGCAGTACACATTCCTGCCCTTGAGCCGCCCGGCACAGGGACCCGTGCTGCTGCTGCCCCTCTACCCCTTCACCCAGCGATACCATTGCCCTCTTAATGCCCCGGGCGGGGGGAGGGGGAGGGCGGGGCGGTCAGGGGGGCAGCGGAACATTCGATGGGGGACGTACGCACGTTCTGAGGGTCTGGGCGGGGGTGGGGGATTGGGTGGGGTTGGGGCTGCGGCCCCTTCTGGTGGTCGAGGCTCACGGTCACAGCACCCGTCCCCGCTGCACACGACTGGACCTGACTGACCCGAATGCCCAGTCTCAAGGCCCGCCGGACTGCGGACAGTCCCCAGACCCCCCCCAGCGCGAGCGAGTGTGTGTGGGGAGGGCCTGGGCGGGGGGGTGTGGGGGCTGGCACTCACGCTTGTCGGGTCACACGGCTCCACCGCCCCAGGCCCAGTTGTGCTTTGGGGGAGGAGGGGGGGGGGCTGTTGGCACACCTGTTCGTTCCACGGTTTGGGTGTTGTTGGGGGTCGTGTGCTGCGGGCCCCGGCAGTGGGGCAGGGGGACTACAACGCTGAGAGCACCGGGGGACCTGGGGTCGGGTAGCCTACGGGCTTTAGTCGCCGAGCGAACGACGTGCTGCCCCCCTACCGCGCCCCTCAGGGCCATGGACGGGGTCCAGGAGGGGTACGCTGGCCCAGGGCACCCCTTGACTGACCCCTGAGTGGGCACGGCTGCCTCTCAAGGCGTGCCCCCCGCATTCCTTGGCACTCGGTGTTGCTGGAGGTCCTGGGGATGAGCTCAGCACTGCGCCCTCCCTGGCACACCTACACTGTAGGCCCGTAGCGCTGGGGCTACCTCTGGTGGGGGCGCCCGGAGGGTAGAGTCCCCAGGGACCCGTCCTTTGGGGGGCAGTTCATGTGAGGAGTGCAATGGAGATGGCGGGGGGAACGTGGACCATTCAACAGAACAGTGGGTGTGCGGTCTAGTCTCGGCGGATGTGTCGTCGTGAAGAAGTACGTCGTCGCTACCCCCCCAAGCCGATTATTTATGGGGGTTTACAGTGGTTTTGGCCCCCGGCCCCCACATGGTGTAAATTGTTGTAAATTTTCCCAAAAGTGGCGTAAATTTCTGCAAAAAAAAGTGTGAATTTAAAAAACGGACGGTGTCACTCAACAGTTCAACCAATTACAAAAACTCAAAACACTGTAATATGGTGTTTTGAACATTGGTTGCTTGGGCCTTGTGACCCCAAGTGGCGTTTTCCCACCGTTTGTATGATTGGTTTCGTGTTTGGATTAAAAAAAATTTTGTGTGTACATACTTATACAGACCGGCAGGCTGGGTTTTTTTTTTAGGTGGGTTTGCCCAAGCACTACCGGGGGTGGAGGGGGTATCATGGGCTGGGAAATGTACCATGGACCCAGGTTGTGGTCCAAAAATTGTGCTGTCACAAGGACAGAAAAATACTGCAAAAAAACTGCACAGCAAACTGCAAAAAGAGCGGCACATTCATCAAGGGAGAGGGGGGGAGGGTGGTTGGGGTGGGGTACGTACATTAGTTTCGCGATGTGGGTGGGAGGGTCAGAGGATACATGGAAAGGTTACAGTCGGGAGGTAAAAAGCAGGCAGTACAGGAAACAGGTCAGAACAAGACAAGTCAGAACGACACAACACAACGCCACAGAAATCCTATGTTGCTAGCTGCATGGCATCACTGTTTGATGCCCCACAGCCATGACTCGAGGGCCTCCGGATCCTCCTCAATCAACGCTTCCAGGCCCTCCGCAGGGTCAAGACGATCCTCTGGATGGCCTGCAGCCGGGTCTTGCTTCCGCACCCACATTACATGAGAAAGCTAAGGCGGCAGAGAACATTGAACGTAACCCCATACTTGATTCAACTTGGTGGCTATGAGGAATTCCCAAAAGTGTGGACTGGACCCCATACACCCATAACCCCATTACCCTGTCGGCCCTAAGCTTGCCAACCAAAGCGTGGATTGTGAGTCCCTAACCCCAACTCGAGGGGCCACACCGAAGCGTGGATTGTGAGTCCCTAACCCCAACTCGAGGGGCCACGCAACAAAGCGTGGATTGTGAGTCCCTAACCCCAACTCGAGGGGCCACGCAACAAAGCGTGGGAAGGAGAAAGAAAGTTTGAACGAATGTGTTCGCCCCAGAAAGAAATTGGCGCTACACTCGGGCCGGGGTTTTGCTCCGAATGCAGGATCTTCAGCTAGCAACAAACGATATTTGTATAGCGGCCCGTCTTGCTAATCTCCGCTGAAAGCACCTCGCAACAAACGACATTTGTATAGCGCCCCGTCTTGAGAAATCTGGCGCTCAGTAGTAGTTCATGTTGCAATGTACCAGGTAGGCAGCAGCAACATGGTACAAACATGGTAAAAACAAAAATATACATCACATGTGGGCAATGTGGGGGAGTGTTTATGATATTTCCCAACATCTAGTAGCATGCAAAAGACATGGGTTCCCGAATTTACACCGAATTTACAGAAATTTACAAAAATTTACGCCACTTTTTGCGCAATTTACAAAAATTTACGTAATTTACAGTGTAAATTGGATTTGGCCCCCGGCCCTACCCCCACTTTTAATCGGCTTGTACCCCCCGCCCCTGAAACGCACCACAACCGCGTACTCTTCGTGGACTGACCGCTGCTTCACGGACCGGCCGCGTAAGAACACCCCATCACCTGCGCCCCGCATCCCCCCGGTCATGTCCACAACAACACACGCATGCCCCACCACTCCCCAGTCATACACCAACATACCGTAGAGATTCACCGACGTGACGGAGGTATTGCTTTTGAGAGCTTCTGCCAGGGCCTTGCACCCGTCGTCTCCAATGTCATTACCTGCAGAACGCGATGGGGACACGGATGGCCCCTGCAAACACGTCCCCCACCCGCCCTTGTGTCACAGGACACACGCCCCCACGAAATCACACAGACCCACACCCACACCCACACCCACACCCACACCCACACCCACACCCACACCCACACCCACACCCACACACACCCACACACGAAAACCGTTGCTGTTGCCCCTTCGTGAGGCCACGGCCCACAGTCCCGCAGGGCACTGCACTGTGCCACTGCCACGTCATGCGAACACAGGACAGAGCGTGGGCGCAGACAGCGATGATTGGAAGGCGTCTGATCCGGGGGACTGAGGCGGAGGCGCCGCAATGGGCGTGTGGTCGTTGTGTGACGCCATCAGCGGGTGCTCGGCGGGAGGCACTGAGGCTGTGGTATGGCACGTGGTGAGAGAAATGAGGGGAAGGGGAGGGGGTATCTCCGTGGCGCTGTGGAGACAGCGGCTGAGAATACGGCGGTGAAGTGGCGGAGGTGCGGCGGAGCACTGAGGCCGTCGTACACCTCCGTTCAAACAAAACCGTGCATGCGAAAAAGTGCCACAGCCAAAGAAACCGGTTGCCACGCATTCCTTTTCATGTCAGCGCCGCCCTCACCGATCCCCCGCGCGGCCTACGGTACCCACAGACTGCTGCTGCCTCCGTCTCTTCTTCAAGTGCCCCCCCGTCCGTTTTCAAATTAAATACCCCCCCCCTTATTTACATATTGAAATTAAATAGCCCCCGCCCGTTCCATATTGAAATTAAATAGCCCCCCCCCCTTATTTACATATTCAAATTAAATAGCCCCCCCCCTTATTTAGATATACAAAATAAATAGCCCCCCCCCTTATTTACATATTCAAATTAAATAGCCCCCGCCCGTTCCATATTCAAATTAAATTACCCCACCCTTATTTACATATTCAAATCAAATACCCCCCCCCTATTTACATCTTCAAATTAAATAGCCCCTCCCCTTATTTACATATTCAAATTAAATACCCCCCCTCCCTTTATTTACATATTCAAATTAAATAGCCCCCCCCCCTTATTTACATATTCAAATTAAATAGCCCCCGCCCGTTCCATATTCAAATTAAATACCCCCCCCCCTTATTTACATATTCAAATTCAATAGCCCCCCCCCCTTATTTACACATTCAAATTAAATAGCCCCGCCCCCTTATTTACATATTCAAGTTAAATAGCCCCCCCCCCCCTTATTTACATATTCAAATTAAATAGCCCCCCCCCCCCCCTTATTTACATATTCAAGTTAAATCGCCCCCCCCCCCCTTATTCCAATATTCAAATTAAATAGCCCCCGCCCGTTCCATATTGAAATTAAATAGCACCCCCGCCATTTCCCTGTTCAAAATAAATAGCCACCTCCCCTTTCACTATTGAAATTAAATAGCCCCCCCCACTTATTTCCCTACTCAAAGTAAATACCCCCCCCTTATTTCCCTCTTCAAATCAAATAGCCCCCCCCCCCCTTCAAACGAAATAGCCCCCCTCCTCGTATTTCCCTGTTCAAACTAAGAGCCCCGCCCCTCATTTCCATATTCAAATGGAATAGCCCCCCCCCCTCTTATTTCCCTGTTCAAATTAAATAGCCCCGCGGCCTTAGTTAACTATCCAAAATACATAGCGCCCCCCCCCCCCTTATTTCCATCTTCATCTTCCATCTGAAATAGCCCCCCCCCTTTCCCTATTCAAATTAAATAGACCCTCCCCTTGTTTCCCTATTCGAATTAAATAGCCCCCCCCGGTTATTTCCCTAATCAAAAGAAATAGCCCCCCGCCCCCTATTTCCCTATTGAAGTTAAATAGTCCCCCCCTTATTTCCCGATTCAAATTAAATAGCCCCCCCCCCCCCTTATTTCCCTATTGAAATTGAGTAGCCCCCCCGCTTTTCCCTATTCAAATTAAAAAGCCCGCCCCCCTTATTTTCCTATTCAAATTAAATGGGCCCCCCCCAATTCCCTTTTCAAAGTAAATAGCCCCCGCCCCTTATTTCTCTATTCAAATTAGATAGGCCCGCTCCCCTTATTTCGCAATTCAAATGAAATAGCCTCCCCCGTTAGTTCCCTATTCAAATTAAATAGCCCGCCCCCCTTATTTCCCTTTCCAAATTTCCAATTAAATAGCCCCCCCCCCCCATTTCCCTATTCAAATTAAATAGCCCCCCCGCCTTTATTTCCCTGTTCAAACTAAATAGCCCCCTCCCCGACTTATTTCCCTATTCAAATTAAATAGCGCCCCCCCCCCCCCCCGGATTTACAGTATTCAAATAAAACAGCCCCCCCCCCGCGCCCGCGCCTTACTTTCCCAATTCCAATTAAATAGCCCCCCAACCCCCCCCTCGGCGTGGTAGGCACAGCGCCCACGTCGCCGGCACAACATAACGTGCACGCATCACCACCTCCGAGGCCAACAACAAGATACCCTAAGCGAATATGGTCCCGCACTGGGTCTCCCGCTGGTGTGGGCAGACTGCACTCTGCCTGGGCCTTCCACGCGGCACACAGCCACTGCGGGACCACACAGAACCATCGAACAGCAGCCGCACTCATACCCAGGCGCTTGTCCCAACTCCAGCCACTCCGCCATACACACACACACAGCCCTGTACCATGCGACCGACCTCTCTGCGCTTCGCCGCACAGGGGCGCTGGGGCACGTCCGGCGGGTGGCAACACAAATCGCCGCACAGAATGCGGACACGTATGGCCCAAGCACCTCTCCACTGCGGCATGGGAGCGGCGGGGCAGGGGGTGGACGAAAAAGGAGGGGGGCAGACAGAGACTTCGTGGACACAGCTCCCGACGATGCACCGGACCCTCGGGCTGGGGTGTGTGCGTGTGTGTGTGTGCGGTGGGGGGGGGGGGGGTGGCAGTGATCCCCTGCACGCGTTGTGGCATTCGTGTGCATCGCATTCAACGATCTGGACACCGCAGCATTAAGCCTCTGGCGCCCAATGGCTACACACCCCAACACACGAGGGTACTGCAGTGGATTGTGTTGTGCACAAAAACACTTCCTCCAAAACGAAGGTGAGGCACTACAGAGTCCCCCTTCAGACCTGCAGTACACATTCCTGCCCTTGAGCCGCCCGGCACAGGGACCCGTGCTGCTGCAGCCCCTCTACCCCTTCACCCAGCGATACCATTGCCCTCTTAATGCCCCGGGCGGGGGGAGAGGGAGGGCGGGGCGGTCAGGGGGGCAGCGGAACATTCGATGGGAGACGTACGCACGTTCTGAGGGTCTGGGCGGGGGCGGGGGGTTGGGTTGGGTTGGGGGCTGCGGGCCCTTCTGGTGGTCGAGGCTCACGGTCACAGCACCCGTCCCCGCTGCACACGACTGGACCTGACTGACCCGAATGCCCAGTCTCAAGGCCCGCCGGACTGCGGACAGTCCCCAGACCTCCCCCAGCGCGAGCGAGTGTGTGTGGGGAGGGCCTGGGCGGGGGGGGTGTGGGGGCTGGCACTCACGCTTGTCGGGTCACACGGCTCCACCGCCCCAGGCCCAGTTGTGCTTTGGGGGGAGGGGGGGGGGGGGGCTGTTGGCACACCTGTTCGTTCCACGGTTTGGGTGTTGTTGGGGGTCGTGTGCTGCGGGCCCCGGCAGTGGGGCAGGGGGACTACAACGCTGAGAGCACCGGGGGACCTGGGGTCGGGTAGCCTACGGGCCTTAGTCGCCGAGCGAACGACGTGCTGCCCCCCTACCGCGCCCCTCAGGGCCATGGACGGGGTCCAGGAGGGGTACGCTGGCCCAGGGCACCCCTTGACTGACCCCTGAGGGGGCACGGCTGCCTCTCAAGGCGTGCCCCCCGCATTCCTTGGCACTCGGTGTTGCTGGAGGTCCTGGGGATGAGCCCAGCACTGCGCCCTCCCTGGCACACCTACACTGTAGGCCCGTAGCGCTGGGGCTACCTCTGGTGGGGGCGCCCGGAGGGTAGAGTCCCCAGGGACCCGTCCTTTGGGGGGCAGTTCATGTGAGCAGTGCAATGGAGATGGCAGGGGGAACGTGGACCATTCAACAGAACAGTGGGTGTGCGGTCTAGTCTCGGAGGATGTGTCGTCGTGAAGAAGTACGTCGTCGCTACCCCCCGCCCCTGAAGCGCACCACAAGCGCGTACTCTTCGTGGACTGACCGCTGCTTTACGGACCGGCCGCGTAAGAACACCCCATCACCTGCGCCCCGCATCCCCCGGTCATGTCCACAACAACACACGCATGCCCCACCACTCCCCAGTCATACACCAACATACCGCAGAGATTCACCGACGTGACGGAGGTATTGCTTTTGAGAGCTTCTGCCAGGGCCTTGCACCCGGCGACTCCAATGTCATTATCTGCAGAACGCGATGGAGACACGGATGGGCCCTGCAAACACGTCCCCCACCCGCCATCGTGTCACGAGTGGCCGGACACACGCCCCCACGAAGTCACGCACACACCCACACACACACACACACGACCCGTTGCTGTTGCCCCTTCGTGAGGCCCACGCGCCACAGTCCCGCAGAGCACTGCACTGTGCCACTGCCACGTCACACGAACACAGAACAGAGCGTGGGCGCAGACAGCGATGATTGGAAGGCGTCTGATCTGGGGGACTGAGGCGGAGGCGCAGCAATGGGCGTGTGGTCGTTGGGTGACGCCATCAGCGGGTGCTCGGCGGGGGGCACTGAGGCTGTGGTGTGGCACGTGGTGAGAGAAATGAGGGGAAGGGGAGGGGGTATGTCCGTGGCGCCGTGGAGATAGCGGCTGAGAATACGGCGGTGAAGTGGCGGAGGTGCGGCGGAGCACTGAGGCCGTCGTACACCTCCGTTCAAACAAAATTGTGGGTGCGAAAAAGTGCCACAGCCATAGAAATCGGTGGCCAGGCATTCCTTTTCATGTCAGCGCCGCCCTCAGGGACCCCCGCCCGGCCTATGGTACCCTCCGACTGCTGCTGCCTCCGTCTCTTCTTCAAGTGCCCCCCCCCCCCCCCTGTTCCGTTTTAAATCGAAGAGCCCGCCCCCATTTCCGTATTCAAATTCAAGAGGCACCCCCGGTTTCCCTGTTCACATTGAATCGCCCCCCCCCTATTTCACTATTCAAAATGAATAGCCCCACCCCCCCATGTCCCTTTTCAAATTAAGTAGGCCCCGCTATTTAAAGCAAAGAAGCCCCACTATTTCCCTATTCGAAATTAAATAGCCCCCGCCCCGCATGTTTCCCTATTCAAATTAAATGCCCCCACCCCTTATTTCCCTAATCAAATTAAATAGCCCCCCCCCCCACGCCTTTATTTCCGGATTCAAATTAAATAGCCCCCCCCCCCTATGTACCTATTGAAATTAAATAGCCCCCCCCCCTCCTTTCCCTATTCAAATCAAATGCCCCCCCCCCCTATTTCCGTGTTGCCCCGCCCCCGCCACGTATTCCACTGTTCAAATTGAAACCCCCCCCCATGTCACTGTTGAATTCAAATGGGCCCCGCTATTTCCCTGTTTCAAGTAAAGAAGCTGGAGTAGATCCCTATTCGAAATTAAATAACCCCTGCCCCGCATGTTTGGGAATTCAAATTAAATAGTCCCCCCGCACCGTATTTCCCTATTTAAATTAAATAGCCCCCCCCCCCCCACCTTGTTTCCTGATTTAAAGAAAATAGCCGCCCCCCGATTTCGCTGCTGAAATTAAACTGCCCCCCCGCCTTGTTTCGCTATTCAAATCAAATCCCCCCCCCTTGTTTTCCTCTTCAAATTGCATAGCCCCGCACGCCCTCGTTTCCCTATCCAAATTAAATGCCCCCCCCCCCCCCCCTTTCCCTATTCAAACTAAATAGCCTGCCCCCCTTAATTCCATATTGAAACTAAATACACCCGCCCAGCATATTTCCCGAATTTCAAATTAAATAGCCCCCGCCCCCCCGTTCTTTCCCAAAATAAATCAAATAGACCCCCGCAACCCTATCTAAATTAAATAGCCCCGCCCCCCCAACTTACTTCCAAATTCGAATAAAATAGCCCCCCCCCCTATTAAATAGCCATCCCCGAAAAAATTTGCCTATTCGAAGTAAACAGCCCCCCCCCGCCCCAATTTCCCTCCCCCCCCCTCTGTTTCCGTTTTCAAATTTCAAATTAAATAGCCCCCCCCCCCCCCTTATTTCCCTTTTCACATTTCAAATCAAATCCCCCCCCCCCATTTCCCTATTCAAACTAAAATAGCCCCCTTCCCACTTATTTCCCTATTCAAATTAAATAGCCCCCCCACCATATTTCTCTATTCAAATGGAATATCCCCCGCCCTTATTTCCCTATCCAAATTAAATAGCCCCCCCCCCCCCCCCTTGTTTGCCTTCATCAATTCCAAATTAATTCGCCCACCCCCTATTTCCCTATTCAAATAAAATAGCCCCCCCCCCCCTCTAATCTCGCTATTCAAATTGAATAGCCCCCCTCCCCCCCCCCAAACTTATTTCCCTCTTCAAATTACATGGCCCCTCCCCCTTATTGCCCTATTCCAGTTAATTAGCCCCCCCCCCCCCCAATTTATTTCCCTATTCAAATTAAATAGCCCTCCCCCCCTATTTCTCTTTTCAAACTAAATAGTCCCCGCCCTTATTTCCGTATTGAAATCAAATAGCCCCCTCCCCCCCCTTACTTGCCTTTTCAAATAATAGCCCCCCCCCATTTCCCTGTTCCAATTAAATAGTCCCCCCCCTAATCTCGCCATTCAAATGAAATACCCCCCCCACCCCCAACTGATTCCCTTTTCAAATTAAATAGTCCCTCCCCCTGATCTCGCTACTCAAATCAAATAGCCCCCCCCCCCGCTTATTTCCCTAATGAAATTAAATAGCCCCCACCCTTATTTCCCGATTCAAATTACATAGCCCCCCCCCTGATTTCGATATTCAAATTAAATGCCCCGCCCCCCCAAAATATTTCCATGTTCAAATTGAATAACCCCCACCCCTTAATCTCGCTATTCAAATTGAATACCCCCCCATCATTGTTTCCCTATTCAAATTACATAGCCCCCCACCTTTTTCCCTATTCAAATGAAATAGCCCCCCCACCTCCCCAACGTATTTCCCTAATCAAATTAAGTAGCCCTCCCCCCCCCAGTTCTTCTTCGCGAGGCCACGGCCCACAGTCCCGCAGGGCACTGTACTAGGCCACTGCCACGTCATACGAACACAGAACAGAGTGTGGGCGCAGACAGCGATGATTGGAAGGCGTCTGATCTGGGGGACTGAGGCGGAGGCGCAGCAATGGGCGTGTGGTCGTTGGGTGACGCCATCAGCGGGTGCTCGGCGGGGGGCACTGAGGCTGTGGTGTGGCACGTGGTGAGAGAAATGAGGGGAAGGGGAGGGGGTATGTCCGTGGCGCCGTGGAGATAGCGGCTGAGAATACGGCGGTGAAGTGGCGGAGGTGCGGCGGAGCACTGAGGCCGTCGTACACCTCCGTTCAAACAAAATTGTGGGTGCGAAAAGATGCCAGACCCATAGAAATCGGTGGCCAGGCATTCCTTTTCATGTCAGCGCCGCCCTCAGGGACCCCCGCCCGGCCTATGGTACCCTGCGATTGCTGCTGCCTCCGTCTCTTCTTCAAGTGCCCCCGCCCCCCCTGTTCCGTTTTAAATCGAAGAGCCCGCCCCCATTTCCGTATTCAAATTCAAGACGCACCCCCGGTTTCCCTGTTCACATTGAATCGCCCCCCCCCCATATCACTATTCAAAATGAATAGCCCCACCCCCCCATGTCCCTTTTCAAATTAAGTAGCCCCCGCTATCTAAAGCAAAGAAGCCCCACTATTTCCCTATTCGAAATTAAATAGCCCCCGCCCCGCATGTTTCCCTATTTAAATTAAATGCCCCCACCCCTTATTTCCCTAATCAAATTAAATAGCCCCCCCCCACGCCTTTATTTCCGGATTAAAATTAAATAGCCCCCCCCCCCTATGTACCTATTGAAATTAAATAGCCCCCCCCCCTCCTTTCCCTATTCAAATCTTATGCCCCCCCCCCCCCTATTTCCGTGTTGCCCCGCCCCCGCCACGTATTTCACTGTTCAAATTGAAACCCCCCCCCATGTCACTGTTGAATTCAAATGGGCCCCGCTATTTCCCTGTTTCAAGTAAAGAAGCTGGAGTAGATCCCTATTCGAAATTAAATAACCCCTGCCCCGCATGTTTGGGAATTCAAATTAAATAGTCCCCCCGCACCGTATTTCCCTATTTAAATTAAATAGCCCCCCCCCCCCCCCCGCCTTGTTTCCTGATTTAAAGAAAATAGCCGCCCCCCGATTTCGCTGCTGAAATTAAATTGCCCCCCCGCCTTGTTTCGCTATTCAAATCAAATGCCCCCCCCCCCCTTGTTTTCCTCTTCAAATTGCATAGCCCCGCACGCCCTCGTTTCCCTATCCAAATTAAATGCCCCCCCCCCCCATTTCCCTATTCAAACTAAATAGCCTGCCCCCCTTAATTCCGTATTGAAACTAAATACACCCGCCCAGCATATTTCCCGAATTTCAAATTAAATAGCCCCCGCCCCCCCGTTGTTTCCCAAAATAAATCAAATAGACCCCCGCAACCCTATCTAAATTAAATAGCCCCGCCCCCCCAACTTACTTCCAAATTCGAATAAAATAGCCCCCCCCCCCTATTAAATAGCCATCCCCGAAAAAATTTCCCTATTCGAAGTAAATAGCCCCCCCCCCTATTTCCCTCCCCCCCCCTCTGTTTCCGTTTTCAAATTTCAAATTAAATTAGCCCCCCCCCCCCCTTATTCCGTTTTCACATTTCAAATCGAATCGCCCCCCCCCCCATTTCCCTATTCAAACTAAATTAGCCCCCTTCCCACTTATTTCCCTATTCAAACTAAATAGCCCCCCCACCATATTTCCCTATTCAAATTAAATAGCCCCCGCCCTATTTCCCTATTCAAATGGAATATCCCCCGCCCTTATTTCCCTATCCAAATTAAATAGCCCCCCCCCCCCCTTGTTTGCCTTCATCAATTCCAAATTAATTCGCCCACCCCCTATTTCCCTATTCAAATAAAATTGAATAGCACCCTCCCCCCCCAAACTTATTTCCCTCTTCAAATTACATAGCCCCTCCCCCATATTGCCCTATTCCAGTTATATAGCCCCCCCCCCCAATGTATTTCCCTATTCAAATTAAATAGCCCTCCCCCCCTATTTCCCTTTTCAAACTAAATAGCCCCCGCCCTTATTTCCCTATTGAAATCAAATAGCCCCCTCCCCCCCCTTACTTGCCTTTTCAAATAATAGCCCCCCCCCATTTCCCTGTTCCAATTAAATAGCCCCCCCCCCCAATCTCGCTATTCAAATGAAATACCCCCCCCACCCCCAACTGATTCCCTTTTCAAATCAAATAGTCCCTCCCCCTGATCTCGCTACTCAAATCAAATAGCCCCCCCCCCCTTATTTCCCTAATGAAATTAAATAGCCCCCACCCTTATTTCCCGATTCAAATTACATAGCCCCCCCCCCCCCCTGATTTCCCTATTCAAATTAAATGCCCCGCCCCCCCAAAATATTTCCATGTTCAAATGGAATAACCCCCACCCCTTAATCTCGCTATTCAAATTGAATACCCCCCCATCATTGTTTCCCTATTCAAATTACATAGCCCCCCACCTTTTTCCCTATTCAAATGAAATAGCCCCCCCACCTCCCCAACGTATTTCCCTAATCAAATTAAGTAGCCCCCCCCCCCCCCCAGTTATTTCCCTATTCAAAGTCCGAGGCCAACAACAAGATACCCTAAGCGAATACGGTCCCGCGCTGGGTCTCCCGCTGGTGTGGGCAGACTGCACTCTGCCTGGGCCTTCCACGCGGCACACAGCCACTGCGCGACCACACAGAACCATCGAACAGCAGCCGCACTCATAGCCCGGCGCTTGTCCCAACTCCAGCCACTCCGCCACACACACCCACAGCCCCGTACCATGCGACCGACCTCTCTGCGCTTCGCCGCACAGGGGCCCTGGGGCACGTCCGGCGGGTGGCAACACAAATCGGCGCACAGAATGCGGACACGTATGGCCCAAGCACCTCCCCACTGCGGCATGGGAGCGGCGGGGCAGGGGGTGGACGAAAATAGAGGGGGGCAGACAGAGACTTCGTGGACACAGCTCCCGATGATGCACCGGGCCATCGGGCTGGGGTGTGTGCGTGTGTGTGTGTGCGGTGGGGGGGGGGGGCGGGTAGAGATCCCCTGCCCGCGCTTTGGCATTCGTGTGCATCGCATTCAACGATCTGGACACCGCAGCATTAAGCCTCTGGCGCCCAATGGCTACACACCCCAACACACAAGAGTACTGCAGTGCATTGTGTTGTGCACAACAGCACTTCCTCCAAAACGAAGGTGAGGCACTACAGCGTCCCCCTTCAGACCTGCAGTACACATTCCTGCCCTTGAGCCGCCCGGCACAGGGTCCCGTGCTGCTGCTGCCCCTCTACCCCTTCACTCAGCGATACCATTGCCCTCTTAATGCCCCGGGCGGGGGGACGGGGAGGGCGGGGCGGTCAGGGGGGCAGCGGAACATTCGATGGGAGACGTACGCACGTTCTGAGGGTATGGGCGGGGGCGGGGGGTTGGGTTGGGTTGGGGCTGCGGCTTCTGGCGGTCGAGGCTCACGGTCACAGCACCCGTCCCCGCTGCACACGACTGGACCTGACTGACCCGAATGCCCAGTCTCAAGGCCCGCCGGACTGCGGACAGTCCCCAGACCTCCCCCAGCGCGAGCGAGTGTGTGTGGGGAGGGCCTGGGCGGGGGGGTATGGGGGCTGGCACTCACGCTTGTCGGGTCACACGGCTCCACCGCCCCAGGCCCAGTTGTGCTTTGGGGGGAGGGGGGGGGGGGGGGGCTGTTGGCACACCTGTTCGTTCCACGGTTTGGGTGTTGTTGGGGGTCGTGTGCTGCGGGCCCCGGCAGTGGGGCAGGGGGACTACAACGCTGAGAGCACCGGGGGACCTGTGGTTGGGTACCCTACGGGCTTTAGTCGCCGAGCGAACGACGTGCTGCCCCCCTACCGCGCCCCTCAGGGCCATGGACGGGGTCCAGGAGGGGTACGCTGGCCCAGGGCACCCCTTGACTGACCCCTGAGGGAGCACGGCCGCCTCTCAAGGCGTGCCCCCCGCATTCCTTGGCACTCGGTGTTGCTGGAGGTCCTGGGGATGAGCCCAGCACTGCGCCCTCCCTGGCACACCTACACTGTAGGCCCGTAGCGCTGGGGCTACCTCTGGTGGGGGCGCCCGGAGGGTAGAGTCCCCAGGGACCCGTCCTTTGGGGGGCAGTTCATGTGAGGAGTGCAATGGAGATGGCGGGGGGAACGTGGACCATTCAACAGAACAGTGGGTGTGCGGTCTAGTCTCGGCGGATGTGTCGTCGTGAAGAAGTACGTCGTCGCTACCCCCCGCCCCTGAAACGCACCACAAGCGCGTACTCTTCGTGGACTGACCTCTGCTTTACGGACCGGCCGCGTAAGAACACCCCATCACCTCCGCCCCGCATCCCCCCGGTCATGTCCACAACAACACACGCATGCCCCACCACTCCCCAGTCATACACCAACATACTGCGGACATCCACCGACGTGACGGAGGTATTGCTTTTGAGAGCTTCTGCCAGGGCCTTGCACCCGTCGTCTCCAATGTGATCACCTGCAGAACGCGATGGGGACACGGATGGGCCCTGCAAACACGTCCCCCACCCGCCATCGTGTCACGAGTGGCCGGACACACGCCCCCACGAAGTCACGCACACACCCACACACACACACACACGACCCGTTGCTGTTGCCCCTTCGTGAGGCCCACGCGCCACAGTCCCGCAGAGCACTGCACTGTGCCACTGCCACGTCATACGAACATAGAACAGAGCGTGGGCGCAGACAGCGATGATTGGAAGGCGTCTGATCTGGGGGACTGAGGCGGAGGCGCAGCAATGGGCGTGTGGTCGTTGGGTGACGCCATCAGCGGGTGCTCGGCGGGGGGCACTGAGGCTGTGGTGTGGCACGTGGTGAGAGAAATGAGGGGAAGGGGAGGGGGTATGTCCGTGGCGCCGTGGAGATAGCGGCTGAGAATACGGCGGTGAAGTGGCGGAGGTGCGGCGGAGCACTGAGGCCGTCGTACACCTCCGTTCAAACAAAATTGTGGGTGCGAAAAGATGCCAGACCCATAGAAATCGGTGGTCAGGCATTCCTTTTCATGTCAGCGCCGCCCTCAGGGACCCCCGCCCGGCCTATGGTACCCTCCGACTGCTGCTGCCTCCGTCTCTTCTTCAAGTGCCCCCCCCCCCCCCTGTTCCGTTTTAAATCGAAGAGCCCGCCCCCATTTCCGTATTCAAATTCAAGAGGCACCCCCGGTTTCCCTGTTCACATTGAATCGCCCCCCCCCTATTTCACTATTCAAAATGAATAGCCCCACCCCCCCATGTCCCTTTTCAAATTAAGTAGGCCCCGCTATTTGGAGCAAAGAAGCCCCACTATTTCCCTATTCGAAATTAAATAGCCCCCGCCCCGCATGTTTCCCTATTCAAATTAAATGCCCCCACCCCTTATTTCCCTAATCAAATTAAATAGCCCCCCCCCCACGCCTTTATTTCCGGATTCAAATTAAATAGCCCCCCCCCCTATGTACCTATTGAAATTAAATAGCCCCCCCCCCCGCATTTCCCTATTCAAATCAAATGCCCCCCCCCCCTATTTCCGTGTTGCCCCGCCCCCGCCACGTATTTCACTGTTCAAATTGAAACCCCCCCCCATGTCACTGTTGAATTCAAAGAGGCCCCGCTATTTCCCTGTTTCAAGTAAAGAAGCTGGAGTAGATCCCTATTCGAAATTAAATAGCCCCTGCCCCGCATGTTTGGGAATTCAAATTAAATAGTCCCCCCGCACCGTATTTCCCTATTTAAATTAAATAGCCCCCCCCCCCCCGCCTTGTTTCCTGATTTAAAGAAAATAGCCGCCCCCCGCCCTATATTTCCCTGTTAAAATTAAATTGCCCCCCCGCCTTGTTTCGCTATTCAAATCAAATGCCCCCCCCCCCCTTGTTTTCCTCTTCAAATTGCATAGCCCCGCACGCCCTCGTTTCCCTATCCAAATTAAATGCCCCCCAATTTCCCTATTCAAACTAAATAGCCTGCCCCCCTTAATTCCATATTGCAACTAAATACACCCGCCCAGCATATTTCCCGAATTTCAAATTAAATAGCCCACGCCCCCCCGTTGTTATCCAAAATAAATCAAATAGACCCCCGCAACCCTATCTAAATTAAATAGCCCCCCCCCCAACTTACTTCCAAATTCGAATAAAATAGCCCCCCCCCCCATTAAATAGCCATCCCCGAAAAAATTTCCCTATTCGAAGTAAATAGCCCCCCCCCCCTATTTCCCTCCCCCCCCCCTCTGTTTCCGTTTTCAAATTTCAAATTGAATAGCCCCCCCCCTTATTTCCCTTTTCACATTTCAAATCAAATCGCCCCCCCCCCCCGTTTCCCTATTCAAACTAAATTAGCCCCCTTCCCACTTATTTCCCTATTCAAATTAAATAGCCCCCCCACCATATTTCCCTATTCAAATTAAATAGCCCCCGCCCTATTTCCCTATTCAAATGGAATATCCCCCGCCCTTATTTCCCTATCCAAATTAAATAGCCCCCCCACCCTTGTTTGCCTTCATCAATTCCAAATTAATTCGCCCACCCCCTATTTCCCTGTTTGAATAAAATAGCCCCCCCCCCCCCGCTAATCTCGCTATTCAAATTGAATAGCCCCCCCCCAAACTTATTTCCCTCTTCAAATTACATAGCCCCTCCCCCTTATTGCCCTATTCCAGTTAATTAGCCCGCCCCCCCCCAATTTATTTCCCTATTCAAATTAAATAGCCCTCCCCCCCTATTTCCCTTTTCAAACTAAATAGCCCCCGCCCTTATTTCCGTATTGAAATCAAATAGCCCCCCCCCCCTTACTTGCCTTTTCAAATAATAGCCCCCCCCCATTTCCCTGTTCCAATTAAATAGTCCCCCCCCCCAATCTCGCTATTCAAATGAAATACCCCCCCCCCCAACCCCCAACTGATTCCCTTTTCAAATTAAATAGTCCCTCCCCCTGATCTCGCTACTCAAATCAAATAGCCCCCCCCCCTTATTTCCCTAATGAAATTAAATAGCCCCCACCCTTATTTCCCGATTCAAATTACATAGCCCCCCCCCCTGATTTCCCTATTCAAATTAAATGCCCCGCCCCCCCAACATATTTCCATGTTCAAATGGAATAACCCCCACCCCTTAATCTCGCTATTCAAATTGAATACCCCCCCATCATTGTTTCCCTATTCAAATTACACAGCCCTCCCCCTTTTTCCCTATTCAAATGAAATAGCCCCCCTCACCTCCCCAACGTATTTCCCTAATCAAATTAAATAGCCCCCCCCCCCCAGTTATTTCCCTATTCAAAATCCGAGGCCAACAACAAGATACCCTAAGCGAATACGGTCCCGCGCTGGGTCTCCCGCTGGTGTGGGCAGACTGCACTCTGCCTGGGCCTTCCACGCGGCACACAGCCACTGCGCGACCACACAGAACCATCGAACAGCAGCCGCACTCATAGCCCGGCGCTTGTCCCAACTCCAGCCACTCCGCCACACACACACACACAGCCCCGTACCATGCGACCGACCTCACTGCGCTTCGCCGCACAGGGGCCCTGGGGCACGTCCGGCGGGTGGCAACACAAATCGCCGCACAGAATGCGGACACGTATGGCCCAAGCACCTCCCCACTGCGGCATGGGAGCGGCGGGGCAGGGGGTGGACGAAAAAGGAGGGGGGCAGACAGAGAGTTCGTGGACACAGCTCCCGATGATGCACCGGACCCTCGGGCTGGGGTGTGTGTGTGTGTGTGTGTGTGTGTGCGGGGAGGGGGGGGGGGGGCTGGTAGTGATCCGCTGCACGCGTTTTGGCATTCGTGTCCATTGCATTCAACGATCTGGACACCGCAGCATTAAGCCTCTGGCGCCCAATGGCTACACACCCCAACACACGAGAGTACTGCAGTGCATTGTGTTGTGCACAACAGCACTTCCTCCAAAACGAAGGTGAGGCAGTACAGAGTCCCCCTTCAGACCTGCAGTACACATTCCTGCCCTTGAGCCGCCCGGCGCAGGGACCCGTGCTGCTGCTGCCCCTCTACCCCTTCACTCAGCGATACCATTGCCCTCTTAATGCCCCGGGCGGGGGGACGGGGAGGGCGGGGCGGTCAGGGGGGCAGCGGAACATTCGATGGGAGACGTACGCACGTTCTGAGGGTCTGGGCGGGGGCGGGGGGTTGGGTTGGGTTGGGGGCTCCGGGCCCTTCTGGTGGTCGAGGCTCACGGTCACAGCACCCGTCCCCGCTGCACACGACTGGACCTGACTGACCCGAATGCCCAGTCTCAAGGCCCGCCGGACTGCGGACAGTCCCCAGACCTCCCCCAGCGCGAGCGAGTGTGTGTGGGGAGGGCCTGGGCGGGGGGGTGTGGGGGCTGGCACTCACGCTTGTCGGGTCACACGGCTCCACCGCCCCAGGCCCAGTTGTGCTTTGGGGGGAGGGGGGGGGGGGGGCTGTTGGCACACCTGTTCGTTCCACGGTTTGGGTGTTGTTGGGGGTCGTGTGCTGCGGGCCCCGGCAGTGGGGCAGGGGGACTACAACGCTGAGAGCACCGGGGGACCTGGGGTCGGGTAGCCTACGGGCTTTAGTCGCCGAGCGAACGACGTGCTGCCCCCCTACCGCGCCCCTCAGGGCCATGGACGGGGTCCAGGAGGGGTACGCTGGCCCAGGGCACCCCTTGACTGACCCCTGAGGGGGCACGGCCGCCTCTCAAGGCGTGCCCCCCGCATTCCTTGGCACTCGGTGTTGCTGGAGGTCCTGGGGATGAGCCCAGCACTGCGCCCTCCCTGGCACACCTACACTGTAGGCCCGTAGCGCTGAGGCTACCTCTGGTGGGGGCGCCCGGAGGGTAGAGTCCCCAGGGACCCGTCCTTTGGGGGGCAGTTCATGTGAGCAGTGCAATGGAGATGGCGGGGGGAACGTGGACCATTATACAGAACAGTGGGTGTGCGGTCTAGTCTCGGAGGATGTGTCGTCGTGAAGAAGTACGTCGTCGCTACCCCCCGCCCCTGAAGCGCACCACAAGCGCGTACTCTTCGTGGACTGACCGCTGCTTTACGGACCGGCCGCGTAAGAACACCCCATCACCTGCGCCCCGCATCCCCCCGGTCATGTCCACAACAACACACGCATGCCCCACCACTCCCCAGTCATACACCAACATACAGTAGAGATTCACCGACGTGACGGAGGTATTGCTTTTGAGAGCTTCTGCCAGGGCCTTGCACCCGGCGACTCCAATGTTATTATCTGCAGAACGCGATGGAGACACGGATGGGCCCTGCAAACACGTCCCCCACCCGCCATCGTGTCACGAGTGGCCGGACACACGCCCCCACGAAGTCACGCACACACCCACACACACACACACACGACCCGTTGCTGTTGCCCCTTCGTGAGGCCCACGCACCACAGTCCCGCAGAGCACTGCACTGTGCCACTGCCACGTCACACGAACACAGAACAGAGCGTGGGCGCAGACAGCGATGATTGGAAGGCGTCTGATCTGGGGGACTGAGGCGGAGGCGCAGCAATGGGCGTGTGGTCGTTGGGTGACGCCATCAGCGGGTGCTCGGCGGGAGGCACTGAGGCTGTGGTGTGGCACGTGGTGAGAGAAATGAGGGGAAGGGGAGGGGGTATGTCCGTGGCGCCGTGGAGATAGCGGCTGAGAATACGGCGGTGAAGTGGCGGAGGTGCGGCGGAGCACTGAGGCCGTCGTACACCTCCGTTCAAACAAAATTGTGGGTGCGAAAAGATGCCAGAGCCATAGAAATCGGTGGCCAGGCATTCCTTTTCATGTCAGCGCCGCCCTCAGGGACCCCCGCCCGGCCTATGGTACCCTCCGACTGCTGCTGCCTCCGTCTCTTCTTCAAGTGCCCCCCCCCCCCCCCCTGTTCCGTTTTAAATCGAAGAGCCCGCCCCCATTTCCGTATTCAAATTCAAGAGGCACCCCCGGTTTCCCTGTTCACATTGAATCGCCCCCCCACTATTTCACTATTCCAAATGAATAGCCCCACCCCCCCATGTCCCTTTTCAAATTAAGTAGGCCCCGCGATTTAAAGCAAAGAAGCCCCACTATTTCCCTATTCGAAATTAAATATCCCCCGCCCCGCATGTTTCCCTATTCAAATTAAATGCCCCCACCTCTCATTTCCCTAATCAAATTAAATAGCCCCCCCCCCCCACGCCTTTATTTCCAGATTCAAATTGAATAGCCCCCCCCCCAGCATTTCCCTATTCAAATTAAATAGCCCACTCCCCCTTGTTTCCATGTTCCCCCGCCCCCGCCCCGTATTTCACTGTTCAAATTGAAAAGCCCCCCCCCCCCCCTGTCACTGTTGAATTCAAAGAGGCCCCGCTATTTCCCTATTTCAAGTAAGGAAGCCCCAGTATTTCCCTATTCGAAATTAAATAACCCCTGCCCCGCATGTTTGGGAATTCAAATTAAATAGTCCCCCCGCACCGTATTTCCCTATTTAAATTCAATAGCCCCCCCCCCCCCCCCCGCCTTGTTTCCTGATTCAAGGAAAATAGCCCCCCCCCCCTCATTTCCCTATTCAAATCAAATGCCCCCCCCCCCTATTTCCATGTTGCCCCGCCCCCGCCACGTATTTCACTGTTCAAATTGAAACCCCCCCCATGTCACTGTTGAATTCAAATGGGCCCCGCTATTTCCCTGTTTCAAGTAAAGAAGCTGGAGTAGATCCCTATTCGAAATTAAATAACCCCTGCCCCGCATGTTTGGGAATTCAAATTAAATAGTCCCCCCGCACCGTATTTCCCTATTTAAATTAAATAGCCCCCCCCCCCCCCGCGCCTTGTTTCCTGATTCAAAGAAAATAGCCGCCCCCCGATTTCGCTGCTGAAATTAAATTGCCCCCCCGCCTTGTTTCGCTATTCAAATCAAATGCCCCCCCCCCCCCCCTTGTTTTCCTCTTCAAATTGCATAGCCCCGCACGCCCTCGTTTCCCTATCCAAATTAAATGCCCCCCCCCCCCATTTCCCTATTCAAACTAAATAGCCTGCCCCCCTTAATTCCAAATTGCAACTAAATACACCCGCCCAGCATATTTCCCGAATTTCAAATTAAATAGCCCCTGCCCCCCCGTTGTTTCCCAAAATAAATCAAATAGACCCCCGCAACCCTATCTAAATTAAATAGCCCCCCCCCCCAACTTACTTCCAAATTCGAATAAAATAGCCCCCCCCCTATTAAATAGCCATCCCCGAAAAAATTTCCCTATTCGAAGTAAATAGCCCCCCCCCCTATTTCCCTCCCCCCCCCTCTGTTTCCGTTTTCAAATTTCAAATCAAATAGCCCCCCCCCCCTATTTCCGTTTTCACATTTCAAATCGAATCGCCCCCCCCCCATTTCCCTATTCAAAGTAAATTAGCCCCCTTCCCACTTATTTCCCTATTCAAATTAAATAGCCCCCCCACCATATTTCCCTATTCAAATGGAATATCCCCCGCCCTTATTTCCGTATCCAAATTAAATAGCCCCCCCCCCCCCCCTGTTTGCCTTCATCAATTCCAAATTAATTCGCCCACCCCCTATTTCCCTATTCAAATAAAATAGCGCCCCCCCCCCCGCTAATCTCGCTATTCAAATTGAATAGCCCCCCCCCCCCAACTTATTTCCCTCTTCAAATTACATAGCCGCTCCCCCTTATTGCCCTATTCCAGTTAATTAGCCCCCCCCCCCCCCCCCAATTTATTTCCCTATTCAAATTAAATAGCCCCCCCCCCTATTTCCCTTTTCAAACTAAATACCCCCCGCCCTTATTTCCCTATTGAAATCAAATAGCCCCCCCCCCCCCCCCTTACTTGCCTTTTCAAATAATAGCCCCCCCCCATTTCCCTGTTCCAATTAAATAGTCCCCCCCCCAATCTCGCTATTCATATGAAATAACCCCCCCCCCACCCCCAACTGATTCCCTTTTCAAATTAAATAGTCCCTCCCCCTGATCTCGGTACTCAAATAAAATAGCCCCCCCCCCCCCGTATATCGGACAGCAGCCGCACTCATACCCCGGCGCTTGTCCCAACTCCAGCCACTCCGCCACACACACACAGCCCCGTACCATGCGACCGACCTCTCTGCGCTACGCCGCACAGGGGCGCTGGGGCACGTCCGGCGGGTGGCAACACAAATCGCCGCACAGAATGCGGACACGTATGGCCCAAGCACCTCCCCACTGCGGCATGGGAGCGGCGGGGCAGGGGGTGGACGAAAAAGGAGGGGGGCAGACAGAGACTTCGTGGACACAGCTCCCGACGATGCACCGGACCCTCGGGCTGGTGTGTGTGTGTGTGTGTGTGTGTGTGCGGTGGGGGGGGGGGTGGCAGTCATCCCGCGTTGTGGCATTCGTGTGCATCGCATTCAACGATCTGGACACCGCAGCATTAAGCCTCTGGCGCCCAATGGCTACACACCCCAACACACGAGAGTACTGCAGTGCATTGCGTTGTGCACAAAACGAAGGTGAGGCACTACAGAGTCCCCCTTCAGACCTGCAGTACACATTCCTGCCCTTGAGCCGCCCGGCACAGGGACCCGTGCTGCTGCAGCCCCTCTACCCCTTCACCCAGCGATACCATTGCCCTCTTAATGCCCCGGGCGGGTGGAGGGGGAGGGCGGGGCGGTCAGGGGGGCAGCGGAACATTCGAGGGGGGACGTACGCACGTTCTGAGGGTCTCGGCGGGGGCGGGGGGTTGGGTTGGGCTGGGGCTGCGGCCCCTTCTGGTGGTCGAGGCTCACGGTCACAGCACCCGTCCCCGCTGCACACGACTGGACCTGACTGACCCGAATGCCCAGTCTCAAGGCCCGCCGGACTGCGGACAGTCCCCAGACCTCCCTCAGGGCGAGCGAGTGTGTGTGGGGAGGGCCTGGGCGGGGGGGTGTGGGGGCTGGCACTCACGCTTGTCGGGTCACACGGCTCCACCGCCCCAGGCCCAGTTGTGCTTTGGGTGAGGGGGGGGGGGGGGCTGTTGGCACACCTGTTCGTTCCACGGTTTGGGTGTTGTTGGGGGTCGTGTGCTGCGGGCCCCGGCAGTGGGGCAGGGGGACTACAACGCTGAGAGCACCGGGGGACCTGGGGTCGGGTAGCCTACGGGCCTTAGTCGCCGAGCGAACGACGTGCTGCCCCCCTACCGCGCCCCTCAGGGCCATGGACGGGGTCCAGGAGGGGTACGCTGGCCCAGGGCACCCCTTGACTGACCCCTGAGGGGGCACGGCTGCCTCTCAAGGCGTGCCCCCCGCATTCCTTGGCACTCGGTGTTGCTGGAGGTCCTGGGGATGAGCCCACCACTGCGCCCTCCCTGGCACACCTACACTGTAGGCCCGTAGCGCTGGGGCTACCTCTGGTGGGGGCGCCCGGAGGGTAGAGTCCCCAGGGACCCGTCCTTTGGGGGGCAGTTCATGTGAGGAGTGCAATGGAGATGGCGGGGGGAACGTGGACCATTCAACAGAACAGTGGGTGTGCGGTCTAGTCTCGGGGGATGTGTCCTCGTGAAGAAGTGCGTCGCCGCTACCCTCCGCCTCTGAAACACACCACAAGCGCGTACTCTTCGTGGACTGACCTCTGCTTTACGGACCGGCCGCGTAAGAACACCCCATCACCTGCGCCCCGCATCCCCCCGGTCATGTCCACAACAACACACACATGCCCCACCACTTCCGAGACATACACCAACATACAGTAGAGATTCACCGACGTGACGGAGGTATTGCTTTTGAGAGCTTCTGCCAGGGCCTTGCACCCGTCGACTCCAATGTCATTATCTGCAGAACGCGATGGGGACACGGATGGCCCCTGCAAACACGGGCCCCACCCGCCATCGTGTCACAGGACACACGCCCCCACGAAGTCACACACACCCACACCCACACCGGCGGGGGCTATTTAATTTGAATATGTAAATAAGGGGGGGGGCGTATTCAATTTGAATATGTAAATAAGGGGGGGGGTATTTAATTTGAAAACGACGGGGGGGCACTTGAAGAGAGCAGCAGTCAGCGGGTACCGTAGGCCGGGCGGGGATCGGTGAGGGCGGCGCTGACATGAAAAGGAATGCCTGGCAACCGATTTCTCTGGCTTTGGCACTTTTTCGCACCCACGATTTTGTTTGAACGGAGGTGTACGACGGCCTCAGTGCTCCGCCGCACCTCCGCCACTTCACCGCCGTATTCTCAGCCGCTATCTCCACGGCGCCACGGACATACCCCCTCCCCTTCCCCTCATTTCTCTCATACCACAGCCTCAGTGCCTCCCGCCGAGCACCCGCTCATGGCGTCACACAACGACCACACGCCCATTGCTGCGCCTCCGCCTCAGTCCCCCGGATCAGACGCCTTCCAATCATCGCTGTCTGTGCCCACGCTCTGTTCTGTGTTCGTATGACGTGGCAGTGGCCTAGTGCAGTGCCCTGCGGGACTGTGGGCCGTGGCCTCACGAAGGGGCAACAGCAACGGGTCGTGTGTGTGTGTGTGTGGGTGTGTGGGTGTGGGTGTGGAATACGCCCCCCCCCCCCTATTTACATATTCAAATTAAATAGCCCCCGCCCGTTCCATATTCAAATTAAATAGCACCCCCGCCATTTCCCTGTTTAAAATAAATAGCCTCCTCCCCTTTCAATTCAATCGCCCCCCCCCCCCCCTATTTCACTATTCAAAATGAATAGCCCCACCCCCCCATGTCCCTTTTCAAATTAAGTAGCCCCCGCTATTTAAAGCAAAGAAGCCCCACTATTTCCCTATTCGAAATTAAATAGCCCGCGCCCCGCATGTTTCCCTATTCAAACTAAATGCCCCCACCTCTCATTTCCCTAATGAAAATAAAATGCCCACCCCCGTTATTTCCCTAATCAAATTAAATAGACCCCCCCCACCCCTCATTTCCCTAGTCAAATTAAATAGCCCCCCCCCCCGCCTTTATTTCCGGATTCAAATCAAATAGCCCCCCGCTCATTTCCCTATTCAAATTACATGCCCCCCCCCCCCCTATTTCCATGTTCCCCCGCCCCCGCCCCCGTATTCCCTGTTCAAATTGAAAAGCCCCCCCCCCCCCCATGTCACTGTTGAATTCAAACAGGCCCCGCTATTTCCCTGTTTCAAGTAAAGAAGCTCGAGTAGATCCCTATTCGAAATTAAATGACCCCCGCCCCGCATGTTTGGGAATTCAAATTAAATAGTCCCCGGACACGGTATTTGCCTATTCAAATTAAATAGCCCCCCCCCGCCTTGTTTCCTGATTCAAATCAAATAGCCCCCCCGTATTTCCCTGTTAAAATTAAATTGCCCCCCCGCCTTGATTCGCGGGAATTCAAACTAAAAAGTCCCCGGACACGGTATTTGCCTATTCAAATCAAATGCCCCCCCCCCCCCCTGTTTTCGTCTTCAAATTACATAGCCCCGCACGCCCTCGTTTCCCTATCCAAATTAAATGCCGCCCCCCTCCGTATTTCCCTAATCAAACTAAATAGCCTCTCCCCCTTAATTCCCTATTGAAAGTAAATACACCCGCCCAGCATATTTCCCTATTCAAATAATAGCCCCCCCCCTTTTCCCTGTTCCAATTACATAGTCCCGCCCCCCTAATCTCGCTATTCAAATGAAATAACCCCCCCCCCCCTACTGATTCCCTTTTCAAATCAAATAGTCCCTCCCCCTGATCGCGCTACCCAAATAAATTGCCCCCCCCCCCTTATTTCCCTAATGAAATGAAATAGCCCCCACCCTTATTTCGCGATTCAAATTACATAGCCCCCCCCCCCCTCATTCCCCTATTCAAATTAAATGCCCCGCCCCCCAAATTATTTCCATGTTGAAATTAAATAGCCCCCCCCCTTAATCTCGCTATTCAAATTAAATACCCCCCCCACCATTGTTTCCCTATTCAAATTACATAGCCCCCCGCCATGTCCCTATTCAACTTAAATAGCCCCCCCCCCCCCCGCAACTTATTTCCCTATTCAAATTAAATAGTCCCCCCCTCTGATCTCGCTATTCAAATTAAAGAGCCCCCCCCCCCCTTATTTACATATTCAAATTACATAGCCCCCCCCCCCCCCTATTTCCCTATTCAAACTAAATAGCCCCGCCTCCTCACCATTTCCCTATTCAAATCAAATAGCCCCCCCCGATAGTTTCCCTATTCAAATCAAAGAGCCCCCCTTGTTTCCCTATTCAAAGTAAAATAGCCCCCCTCCCCTGGTTTCCATTTCGAATTTGAAATTAAATAGTCCCCCCCTCCTAATCTCCCTATTCAAATCAAATAGCCCCCCCCCGATAGTTTCCCTATTCAAATCAAAGAGCCCCGCCCTTATTTCCCTATTCAAAGTAAAATAGCCCCCCTCCCCTGTTTTCGTTTTCGAATTTGAAATTAAATACCCCCCCCCCACCAAATATCCCTATTCAAATCAAATAGCCCCCCCCCGATAGTTTCCCTATTCAAATCAAAGAGCCCCGCCCTTATTTCCCTATTCAAAGTAAAATAGCCCCCCTCCCCTGTTTTCCTTTTCGAATTTGAATTTAAATAGTCCCCCCCTCCTAATCTCCCTATTCAAATCAAATAGCCCCCCCTCGCTAGTATCCCTATTCAAATCAAAGAGCCCCGCCCTTGTTTCCCTATTCAAAGTAAAATAGCCCCCCTCCCCTGTTCTCCTTTTCGAATCTGAAATTAAATAGTCCCCCCCTCCTAATCTCCCTATTCAAATCAAATAGCCCCCCCCCGATAGTTTCCCTATTCAAATCAAAGAGCCCCGCCCTTGTTTCCCTATTCAAAGTAAAATAGCCCCCCTCCCCTGTTTTCGTTTTCGAATTTGAAATTAAATACCCCCCCCCCTCCTAATCTCCCTATTCAAATCAAATAGCCCCCCCTCGCTAGTTTCCCTATTCAAATCAAAGAGCCCCGCCCTTGTTTCCCTATTCAAAGTAAAATAGCCCCCCTCCCCTGTTCTCCTTTTCGAATCTGAAATTAAATAGTCCCCCCCCCCTAATCTCGCTATTCAAATCAAATAGCCCCGCCCTTGTTTCCCTATTCAAAGTAAAATAGCCCCCCTCCCCTGTTTTCCTTTTCGAATCTGAAATTAAATAGTCCCCCCCTCCTAATCTCCCTATTCAAATCAAATAGCCCCCCCCCGATAGTATCCCTATTCAAATCAAAGAGCCCCGCCCTTATTTCCCTATTCAAAGTAAAATAGCCCCCCTCCCCTGTTTTCGTTTTCGAATTTGAAATTAAATACCCCCCCTCCACCTAATCTCCCTATTCAAATCAAATAGCCCCCCCTCGCTAGTTTCCCTATTCAAATCAAAGAGCCCCGCCCTTGTTTCCCTATTCAAAGTAAAATAGCCCCCCTCCCCTGTTCTCCTTTTCGAATTTGAAATTAAATAGTCCCCCC
This sequence comes from Eutreptiella sp. 'Long Island Sound 2002', assembly GCA_964036045.1. Taxonomy (NCBI): domain Eukaryota; phylum Euglenozoa; class Euglenophyceae; order Eutreptiales; family Eutreptiaceae; genus Eutreptiella; species Eutreptiella sp. 'Long Island Sound 2002'. Next base: position 179,738,913 of record OZ038380.1, on the reverse strand, counting down.
CTCCTAATCTCCCTATTCAAATCAAATAGCCCCCCCCCCGATAGTATCCCTATTCAAATCAAAGAGCCCCGCCCTTATTTCCCTATTCAAAGTAAAATAGCCCCCATCCCCTGTTTTCGTTTTCGAATTTGAAATTAAATACCCCCCCCCCTCCTAATCTCCCTATTCAAATCAAATAGCCCCCCCTCGCTAGTATCCCTATTCAAATCAAATAGCCCCGCCCTTGTTTCCCTATTCAAAGTAAAATAGCCCCCCTCCCCTGTTCTCCTTTTCGAATCTGAAATTAAATAGTCCCCCCCTCCTAATCTCGCTATTCAAATCAAATAGCCCCGCCCTTGTTTCCCTATTCAAGGTAAAATAGCCCCCCTCCCCTGTTTTCCTTTTCGAATCTGAAATTAAATAGTCCCCCCCTCCTAATCTCGCTATTCAAATCAAATAGCCCCCCCCCCGATAGTTTCCCTATTCAAATCAAATAGCCCCGCCCTTATTTCCCTATTCAAAGTAAAATAGCCCCCCTCCCCTGTTTTCCTTTTCGAATTTGAAATTGAATAGTCCCCACCCCTAATCTCCCTATTAAAATTAAATAGCCCCCCCCCCCCCCCGAGTTACTGCCCTATTCAAAGTCCGAGGCCAACAAAAAGATACCCTAAGCGAATACGCTTCCACGCGGCACACAGCCACTGCCCGACCACACAGAACCATCGAACAGCAGCCGCACTCATAGCCCGGCGCTTGTCCCAACTCCAGCCACTCCGCCACACACACACAGCCTCGTACCATGCGACCGACCTCTCTGCGCTACGCCGCACAGGGGCCCTGGGGCACGTCCGGCGGGTGGCAACACAAATCGGCGCACAGAATGCGGACACGTATGGCCCAAGCACCTCCCCACTGCGGCATGGGAGCGGCGGGGCAGGGGGTGGACGAAAAAGGAGGGGGGCAGACAGAGACTTCGTGGACACAGCTCCGGACGATGCACCGGACCCTCGGGCTGGGGTGTGGGTGTGTGTGTGCGGTGGGGGGGGGGGGCGGGTAGAGATCCCCTGCACGCGTTTTGGCATTCGTGTCCATTGCATTCAACGATCTGGACACCGCAGCATTAAGCCTCTGGCGCCCAATGGCTACACACCCCAACACACGAGAGTACTGCAGTGCATTGCGTTGTGCACAAAACGAAGGTGAGGCACTACAGAGTCCCCCTTCAGACCTGCAGTACACATTCCTGCCCTTGAGCCGCCCGGCACAGGGACCCGTGCTGCTGCTGCCCCTCTACCCCTTCACCCAGCGATACCATTGCCCTCTTAATGCCCCGGGCGGGGGGCAGGGGGAGGGCGGGGCGGTCAGGGGGGCAGCGGAACATTCGATGGCGGACGTACGCACGTTCTGAGGGTCTGGGAGGGGGCGGGGGGTTGGGTTGGGTTGGGGGCTGCGGCCCCTTCTGGTGGTCGAGGCTCACGGTCACAGCACCCGTCCCCGCTGCACACGACTGGACCTGACTGACCCGAATGCCCAGTCTCAAGGCCCGCCGGACTGCGGACAGTCCCCAGACCTCCCCCAGCGCGAGCGAGTGTGTGTGGGGAGGGCCTGGGCGGGGGGGTGTGGGGGCTGGCACTCACGCTTGTCGGGTCACACGGCTCCACCGCCCCAGGCCCAGTTGTGCTTTGAGGGGAGGAGGGGGGGGGGCTGTTGGCACACCTGTTCGTTCCACGGTTTGGGTGTTGTTGGGGGTCGTGTGCTGCGGGCCCCGGCAGTGGGGCAGGGGGACTACAACGCTGAGAGCACCGGGGGACCTGGGGTCGGGTAGCCTACGGGCTTTAGTCGCCGAGCGAACGACGTGCTGCCCCCCTACCGCGCCCCTCAGGGCCATGGACGGGGTCCAGGAGGGGTACGCTGGCCCAGGGCACCCCTTGACTGACCCCTGAGGGGGCACGGCTGCCTCTCAAGGCGTGCCCCCCGCATTCCTTGGCACTCGGTGTTGCTGGAGGTCCTGGCAATGAGCCCAGCACTGCGCCCTCCCTGGCACACCTACACTGTAGGCCCGTGGCGCTGGGGCTACCTCTGGTGGGGGCGCCCGGAGGGTAGAGTCCCCAGGGACCCGTCCTTTGGGGGGCAGTTCATGTGAGGAGTGCAATGGAGATGGCGGGGGGAACGTGGACCATTCAACAGAACAGTGGGTGTGCGGTCTAGTCTCGGCGGATGTGTCGTCGTAAAGAAGTACGTCGTCGCTACCCCCCGCCCCTGAAACGCACCACAAGCGCGTACTCTTCGTGGACTGACCTCTGCTTTACGGACCGGCCGCGTAAGAACACCCCATCACCTGCGCCCCGCATCCCCCCGGTCATGTCCACAACAACACACGCATGCCCCACCACTCCCCAGTCATACACCAACATACCGCCGACATCCACCGACGTGACGGAGGTATTGCTTTTGAGAGCTTCTGCCAGGGCCTTGCACCCGTCGACTCCAATGCCATTCCCTGCAGAACGCGATGGGGACACGGATGGCCCCTGCAAACACGGGCCCCACCCGCCCTTGTGTCACAGGACACACGCCCCCACGAAGTCACACACACCCACACCCACACCCACACACCCACACACCCACACACACCCACACCCACACCCACACCCACACCTACACCCACACCCACACACACACACACGACCCGTTGCTGTTGCCCCTTCGTGAGGCCACGGCCCACAGTCCCGCAGGGCACTGCACTGTGCCACTGCCACGTCATACGAACACAGAACAGAGTGTGGGCGCAGACAGCGATGATTGGAAGGCGTCTGATCTGGGGGACTGAGGCGGAGGCGCAGCAATGGGCGTGTGGTCGTTGGGTGACGCCATCAGCGGGTGCTCGGCGGGAGGCACTGAGGCTGTGGTATGGCACGTGGTGAGAGAAATGAGGGGAAAGGGAGGGGGTATGTCCGTGGCGCCGTGGAGATAGCGGCTGAGAATACGGCGGTGAAGTGGCGGAGGTGCGGCGGAGCACTGAGGCCGTCGTACACCTCCGTTCAAACAAAATCGTGGGTGCGAAAAAGTGCCAAAGCCAGAGAAATCGGTTGCCACGCATTCCTTTTCATGTCAGCGCCGCCCTCAGGGACCCCCGCTCGGCCTACGGTACCCTCCGACTGCTGCTGCCCCCGTCTCTTCAAGTGCCCCCCCGTCGTTTTCAAATTAAATACCCCCCCCCTTATTTACATATTGAAATTAAATACGCCCCCCCCCCTTATTTACATATTCAAATTAAATAGCCTCCGCCCGTTCCATATTCAAATTAAATAGCACCCCCGCCATTTCCCTGTTTAAAATAAATAGCCTCCTCCCCTTTCAATTCAATCGCCCCCCCCCCCCCCTATTTCACTATTCAAAATGAATAGCCCCACCCCCCCATGTCCCTTTTCAAATTAAGTAGGCCCCGCTATTTAAAGCAAAGAAGCCCCACTATTTCCCTATTCGAAATTAAATATCCCCCGACCCGCATGTTTCCCTATTCAAACTAAATGCCCCCACCCCTCATTTCCCTAATCAAATTAAATGCCCACCCCCGTTATTTCCCTAATCAAATTAAATAGACCCCCCCAACCCCTCATTTCCCTAGTCAAATTGAATAGCCCCCCCCCCCACGCCTTTATTTCCGGATTAAAATCAAATAGCCCCCCCCCCTCATTTCCCTATTCAAATTGCATGCCCCCCCCCCTATTTCCATGTTCCCCCGCCCCCGCCCCGTATTCCCTGTTCAAATTGAAAAGCCCCCCCCCCCATGTCACTGTTGAATTCAAAGAGGCCCCGCTATTTCCCTGTTTCAAGTAAAGAAGCTCGAGTAGATCCCCATTCGAAATTAAATGACCCCCGCCCCGCATGTTTGGGAATTCAAATTAAATAGTCCCCGGACACGGTATTTGCCTATTCAAATTAAATAGCCCCCCCCCCGCCTTGTTTCCTGATTCAAATCAAATAGCCCCCCCGTATTTCCCTGTTAAAATTAAATTGCCCCCCCGCCTTAATTCGCGGGAATTCAAATTAAATAGTCCCCGGACACGGTATTTGCCTATTCAAATCAAATGCCCCCCCCCCGCTGTTTTCGTCTTCAAATTACATAGCCCCGCACGCCCTCGTTTCCCTATCCAAATTAAATGCCGCCCCCCCTCCGTATTTCCCTAATCAAACTAAATAGCCTCTCCCCCTTAATTCCGTATTGAAAGTAAATACACCCGCCCAGCATATTTCCCTATTCAAATAATAGCCCCCCCCCATTTCCCTGTTCCAATTAAATAGTCCCGCCCCCCTAATCTCGCTATTCAAATGAAATAACCCCCCCCCCCCACTGATTCCCTTTTCAAATCAAATAGTCCCTCCCCCTGATCTCGCTACTCAAATCAAATAGCCCCCCCCCCTTATTTCCCTAATGAAATTAAATAGCCCCCACCCTTATTTCCCTATTCGAATTACATAGCCCCCCCCCCCTCATTCCCCTATTCAAATTAACTGCCCCGCCCCCCAAATTATTTCCATGTTCAAATTAAATAGCCCCCCCCCTTAATCTCGCTATTCAAATTAAATACCCCCCCCACCATTGTTTCCCTATTCAAATTACATAGCCCCCCGCCATGTCCCTATTCAAATTAAATAGCCCCCCCCCCCCCGCAACTTATTTCCCTATTCAAATTAAATAGTCCCCCCCTCTGATCTCGCTATTTAAAATTAAATAGCCCCCCCCCCCTTATTTACATATTCAAATTACATAGCCCCCCGCCATGTCCCTATTCAAATTAAATAGCCCCCCCCCCGCAACTTATTTCCCTATTCAAATTAAATAGTCCCCCCCTCTGATCTCGCTATTCAAATTAAATAGCCCCCCCCCCTTATTTACATGTTCAAATTAAATAGCCCCCCCCCCCTATTTCCCTATTCAAACTAAATAGCCCCGCCTCCTCCCCATTTCCCTGTTCAAATCAAATAGCCCCGCCCTTGTTTCCCTATTCAAAGTAAAATAGCCCCCCTCCCCTGTTTTCCTTTTCGAATCTGAAATTAAATAGTCCCCCCCTCCTAATCTCCCTATTGAAATCAAATAGCCCCCCCCCCCCCGCTAGTTTCCCTATTCAAATCAAAGAGCCCCGCCCTTATTTCCCTATTCAAAGTAAAATAGCCCCCCTCCCCTGTTTTCCTTTTCGTATTTGAAATTAAATAGTCCCCCCCTCCTAATCTCCCTATTCAAATCAAATAGCCCCCCCCCGCTAGTTTCCCTATTCAAATCAAAGAGCCCCGCCCTTGTTTCCCTATTCAAAGTAAAATAGCCCCGCTCCCCTGTTTTCCTTTTCGAATTTGAAATTAAATAGTCCCCCCCTCCTAATCTCCCTATTGAAATCAAATAGCCCCCCCCCGCTAGTTTCCCTATTCAAATCAAAGAGCCCCGCCCTTATTTCCCTATTCAAAGTAAAATAGCCCCCCTCCCCTGTTTTCCTTTTCGAATCTGAAATTAAATAGTTCCCCCTCCTAATCTCCCTATTCAAATCAAATAGCCCACCCCCCGATAGTTTCCCTATTCAAAATCAAAGAGCCCCGCCCTTATTTCCCTATTCAAAGTAAAATAGCCCCCCTCCCCTGTTTTACTTTTCGAATTTGAAATTAAATAGTCCCCCCCTCCTAATCTCCCTATTCAAATCAAATAGCCCACCCCCCGATAGTTTCCCTATTCAAAATCAAAGAGCCCCGCCCTTATTTCCCTATTCAAAGTAAAATAGCCCCCCTCCCCTGTTTTCCTTTTCGAATTTGAAATTAAATAGTCCCCCCCTCCTAATCTCCCTATTCAAATCAAATAGCCCCCCCCCGATAGTTTCCCTATTCAAATCAAAGAGCCCCGCCCTTATTTCCCTATTCAAAGTAAAATAGCCCCCCTCCCCTGTTTTCCTTTTCGAATTTGAAATTAAATAGTCCCCCCCTCCTAATCTCCCTATTCAAATCAAATAGCCCCCCCTCGCTAGTTTCCCTATTCAAATCAAAGAGCCCCGCCCTTGTTTCCCTATTCAAAGTAAAATAGCCCCCCTCCCCTGTTTTCCTTTTCGAATTTGAAATTAAATACCCCCCCCCCTCCTAATCTCCCTATTCAAATCAAATAGCCCCCCCTCGCTAGTTTCCCTATTCAAATCAAAGAGCCCCGCCCTTGTTTCCCTATTCAAAGTAAAATAGCCCCCCTCCCCTGTTTTCGTTTTCGAATTTGAAATTAAATACCCCCCCCCCCTCCTAATCTCCCTATTCAAATCAAATAGCCCCCCCTCGCTAGTTTCCCTATTCAAATCAAAGAGCCCCGCCCTTGTTTCCCTATTCAAAGTAAAATAGCCCCGCTCCCCTGTTCTCCTTTTCGAATCTGAAATTAAATAGTCCCCCCCTCCTAATCTCCCTATTCAAATCAAATAGCCCCCCCTCGCTAGTTTCCCTATTCAAATCAAAGAGCCCCGCCCTTGTTTCCCTATTCAAAGTAAAATAGCCCCCCTCCCCTGTTTTACTTTTCGAATTTGAAATTAAATACCCCCCCCCCTCCTAATCTCCCTATTCAAATCAAATAGCCCCCCCTCGCTAGTTTCCCTATTCAAATCAAAGAGCCCCGCCCTTGTTTCCCTATTCAAAGTAAAATAGCCCCCCTCCCCTGTTTTCGTTTTCGAATTTGAAATTAAATACCCCCCCCCCTCCTAATCTCCCTATTCAAATCAAATAGCCCCCCCTCGCTAGTTTCCCTATTCAAATCAAAGAGCCCCGCCCTTGTTTCCCTATTCAAAGTAAAATAGCCCCCCTCCCCTGTTTTCCTTTTCGAATTTGAAATTAAATACCCCCCCCCCTCCTAATCTCCCTATTCAAATCAAATAGCCCCCCCTCGCTAGTTTCCCTATTCAAAATCAAAGAGCCCCGCCCTTGTTTCCCTATTCAAAGTAAAATAGCCCCCCTCCCCTGTTTTCCTTTTCGAATTTGAAATTAAATACCCCCCCCCCTCCTAATCTCCCTATTCAAATCAAATAGCCCCCCCTCGCTAGTTTCCCTATTCAAATCAAAGAGCCCCGCCCTTGTTTCCCTATTCAAAGTAAAATAGCCCCCCTCCCCTGTTTTCCTTTTCGAATTTGAAATTAAATACCCCCCCCCCTCCTAATCTCCCTATTCAAATCAAATAGCCCCCCCTCGCTAGTTTCCCTATTCAAATCAAAGAGCCCCGCCCTTGTTTCCCTATTCAAAGTAAAATAGCCCCGCTCCCCTGTTCTCCTTTTCGAATCTGAAATTAAATAGTCCCCCCCTCCTAATCTCGCTATTCAAATCAAATAGCCCCGCCCTTGCTTCCCTATTCAAAGTAAAATAGCCCCCCTCCCCTGTTTTCCTTTTCGAATCTGAAATTAAATAGTTCCCCCTCCTAATCTCCCTATTCAAATCAAATAGCCCCCCCTCGCTATTTTCCCTATTCAAATCAAATAGCCCCGCCCTTGTTTCCCTATTCAAAGTAAAATAGCCCCCCTCCCCTGTTTTCCTTTTCGAATCTCAAATTAAATAGTCCCCCCCTCCTAATCTCGCTATTCAAATCAAATAGCCCCCCCCCCGATAGTTTCCCTATTCAAATCAAAGAGCCCCGCCCTTATTTCCCTATTCAAAGTAAAATAGCCCCCCTCCCCTGTTTTCCTTTTCGAATTTGAAATTGAATAGTCCCCACCCCTAATCTCCCTATTAAAATTAAATAGCCCCCCCCCCCCGAGTTACTGCCCTATTCAAAGTCCGAGGCCAACAAAAAGATACCCTAAGCGAATACGGTCCCGCGCTGGGTCTCCCGCTGGTGAGGGCAGACTCCACTCTGCCTGGGCCTTCCACGCGGCACACAGCCACTGCGCGACCACACAGAACCATCGAACAGCAGCCGCACTCATAGCCCGGCGCTTGTCCCAACTCCAGCCACTCCGCCACACACACACAGCCTCGTACCATGCGACCGACCTCTCTGCGCTACGCCGCACAGGGGCCCTGGGGCACGTCCGGCGGGTGGCAACACAAATCGGCGCACAGAATGCGGACACGTATGGCCCAAGCACCTCTCCACTGCGGCATGGGAGCGGCGGGGCAGGGGGTGGACGAAAAAGGAGGGGGGCAGACAGAGACTTCGTGGACACAGCTCCCGATGATGCACCGGACCCTCGGGCTGGGGTGTGTGCGTGTGTGTGCGGTGGGGGGGGGGGGGGGGCTGGTAGTGATCCCCTGCACGCGTTTTGGCATTCGTGTCCATCGCATTCAACGAACTGCAGTGCATTGCGTTGTGCACAAAAGCAAAACGAAGGTGAGGCACTACAGAGTCCCCCTTCAGACCTGCAGTACACATTCCTGCCCTTGAGCCGCCCGGCACAGGGACCCGTGCTGCTGCAGCCCCTCTACCCCTTCACTCAGCGATACCATTGCCCTCTTAATGCCCCGGGCGGGGGGAGGGGGAGGGCGGGGCGGTCAGGGGGGCAGCGGAACATTCGATGGCGGACGTACGCACGTTCTGAGGGTCTGGGCAGGGGCGGGGGGCTGGGTTGGGCTGGGGCTGCGGCCCCTTCTGGTGGTCGAGGCTCACGGTCACAGCACCCGTCCCCGCTGCACACGACTGGACCTGACTGACCCGAATGCCCAGTCTCAAGGCCCGCCGGACTGCGGACAGTCCCCAGACCTCCCCCAGCGCGAGCGAGTGTGTGTGGGGAGGGCCTGGGCGGGGGTGTGTGGGGTCTGGCACTCACGCTTGTCGGGTCACACGGCTCCACCGCCCCAGGCCCAGTTGTGCACTGGGGAGGGGGGGGGGGGGGGGGCTGTTGGCACACCTGTTCGTTCCACGGTTTGGGTGTTGTTGGGGGTCGTGTGCTGCGGGCCCCGGCAGTGGGGCAGGGGGACTACAACGCTGAGAGCACCGGGGGACCTGGGGTCGGGTAGCCTACGGGCTTTAGTCGCCGAGCGAACGACGTGCTGCCCCCCTACCGCGCCCCTCAGGGCCATGGACGGGGTCCAGGAGGGGTACGCTGGCCCAGGGCACCCCTTGACTGACCCCTGAGGGGGCACGGCTGCCTCTCAAGGCGTGCCCCCCGCATTCCTTGGCACTCGGTGTTGCTGGAGGTCCTGGGGATGAGCCCAGCACTGCGCCCTCCCTGGCACACCTACACTGTAGGCCCGTAGCGCTGGGGCTACCTCTGGTGGGGGCGCCCGGAGGGTAGAGTCCCCAGGGACCCGTCCTTTGGGGGGCAGTTCATGTGAGGAGTGCAATGGAGATGGCGGGGGGAACGTGGACCATTCAACAGAACAGTGGGTGTGCGGTCTAGTCTCGGCGGACGTGTCGTCGTGAAGAAGTGCGTCGTCGCTACCCCCCCCGCCCCTGAAACGCACCAAAAGCGCGTACTCTTCGTGGACTGACCGCTGCTTTACGGACCGGCCGCGTAAGAACACCTCATCACCTGCGCCCCGCATCCCCCCGGTCATGTCCACAACAACACACGCATGCCCCACCACTCCCCAGTCATACACCAACATACGGCCGACATCCACCGACGTGACGGAGGTATTGCTTTTGAGAGCTTCTGCCAGGGCCGTGCACCCGTCGATTCCAATGTCATTACCTGCAGAACGCGATGGGGACACGGATGGGCCCTGCAAACACGTCCTCCACCCGCCATCGTGTCACGAGTGGCCGGACACACGCCCCCACGAAGTCACGCACACACCCACACACACACACACACGACCCGTTGCTGTTGCCCCTTCGTGACGCCCACGGCCCACAGTCCCGCAGGGCACTGCACTGTGCCACTGCCACGTCATACGAACACAGAACAGAGTGTGGGCGCAGACAGCGATGATTGGAAGGCGTCTGATCTGGGGGACTGAGGCGGAGGCGCAGCAATGGGCGTGTGGTCGTTGTGTGACGCCATGAGCGGGTGCTCGGCGGGGGGCACTGAGGCTGTGGTGTGGCACGTGGTGAGAGAAATGAGGGGAAGGGGAGGGGGTATGTCCGTGGCGCCGTGGAGATAGCGGCTGAGAATACGGCGGTGAAGTGGCGGAGGTGCGGCGGAGCACTGAGGCCGTCGTACACCTCCGTTCAAACAAAATTGTGGGTGCGAAGAAGAGGCACCCCCGGTTTCCCTGTTCACATTGAATCGCCCCCCCCCTATTTCACTATTCAAAATGAATAGCCCCACCCCCCCATGTCCCTTTTCAAATTAAGTAGCCCCCGCTATTTAAAGCAAAGAAGCCCCACTATTTCCCTATTCCAAATTAAATAGCCCCCGCCCCGCATGTTTCCCTATTCAAATTAAATGCCCCCACCTCTCATTTCCCTAATCAAATTAAATAGCCCCCCCCCCCACGCCTTTATTTCCGGATTCAAATTGAATAGCCCCCCCCGAGCATTTCCCTATTCAAATTAAATACCCCCCCCCCCTTATTTCCATGTTCCCCCGCCCCCGCCCCGTATTTCACTGTTCAAATTGAAAAGCCCCCCCCCCCCCATGTAACTGTTGAATTCAAAGAGGACCCGCTATTTCCCTATTTCAAGTAAGGAAGCCCCAGTATTTCCCTATTCGAAATTAAATAACCCCTGCCGCGCATGTTTGGGAATTCAAATTAAATAGTCCCCCCGCACCGTATTTCCCGAATCAAATTAAATAGCCCCCCCCCCCCCCGCCTTGTTTCCTGATTCAAAGAAAATAGCCCCCCCCCTCCTTTCCCTATTCAAATCAAATGCCCCCCCACCCCCTATTTCCGTGTTGCCCCGCCCCCGCCACGTATTTCACTGTTCAAATTGGAACCCCCCCCATGTCACTGTTGAATTCAAACGGGCCCCGCTATTTCCCTGTTTCAAGTAAAGAAGCTGGAGTAGATCCCTATTCGAAATTAAATAACCCCTGCCCCGCATGTTTTGGAATTCAAATTAAATAGTCCCCCCGCACCGTATTTCCCTATTTAAATTAAATAGCCCCCCCCCCCCCGCGCCTTGTTTCCTGATTCAAAGAAAATAGCCGCCCCCCGATTTCGCTGCTAAAATTAAATTGCCCCCCCGCCTTGTTTCGCTATTCAAATCAAATGCCCCCCCCCCTTGTTTTCCTCTTCAAATTGCATAGCCCCGCACGCCCTCGTTTCCCTATCCAAATTAAACCCCCCCCCCCCCATTTCCCTATTCAAAGTAAATAGCCTGCCCCCCTTAATTCCATATTGCAACTAAATACACCCGCCCAGCATATTTCCCGAATTTCAAATTAAATAGCCCCCGCCGCCCCGTTAATTCCCAAAATAAATCAAATAGACCCCCGCAACCCTATCTAAATTAAATAGCCCCCCCCCCCCCAAACTTACTTCCAAATTCGAATAAAATAGCCCCCCCCCCATTAAATAGCCATCCCCAAAAACATTTCCCTATTCGAAGTAGATAGCCCCCCGCCCCCTATTTCCCTCCCTCCCCCTCTGTTTCCGTTTTCAAATTTCAAATTAAATAGCCCCCCCCCCCCTATTTCCGTTTTCACATTTCGAATCAAATCCCCCCCCCCCCATTTCCCTATTCAAACTAAATTAGCCCCCTGTACACCCCCTTCCCACTTATTTCTCTATTCAAATTAAATAGCCCCCCCACCATATTTCCCTATTTACATTAAATAGCCCCCCCACCATATTTCCCTATTTACAGTAAATAGCCCCCGCCCTTATTTCCCTATCCAAATTAAATAGCCCCCCCCCCCCTTGTTTGCCTTCATCAATTCCAAATTAATTGGCCCACCCCTATTTCCCTATTCAAATAAAATAGCGCCCCCCACCCCCGCTAATTTCGCTATTCAAATTGAATAGCCCCCCCCCCCCCCAAACTTATTTCCCTCTTCAAATTACATAGCCCCTCCCCCTTATTGCCCTATTCCAGTGAATTAGCCCCCCCCCCAATTTATTTCCCTATTCAAATTAAATAGCCCTCCCCCCCTATTTCCCTTTTCAAACTAAATAGCCCCCGCCCTTATTTCCCTATTGAAATCAAATAGCCCCCTCCCCCCCGCTTACTTGCCTTTTCAAATAATAGCCCCCCCCCATTTCCCTGTTCCAATTAAATAGTCCCCCCCCCAACCTCGCTATTCAAATGAAATACCCCCCCCACCCCCAATTGATTCCCTTTTCAAATCAAATAGTCCCTCCCCCTGATCTCGCTACTCAAATCAAATAGCCCCCCCCCCCCCGTATATCGGACAGCAGCCGCACTCATACCCCGGCGCTTGTCCCAACTTCAGCCACTCCGCCACACACACACAGCCCCGTACCATGCGACCGACCTCTCTGCGCTTCGCCGCACAGGGGCCCTGGGGCACGTCCGGCGGGTGGCAACACAAATCGCCGCACAGAATGCGGACACGTATGGCCCAAGCACCTCCCCACTGCGGCATGGGAGCGGCGGGGCAGGGGGTGGACGAAAAAGGAGGGGGGCAGACAGAGAGTTCGTGGACACAGCTCCCGACGATGCACCGGACCCTCGGGCTGGGGTGTGTGTGTGTGTGTGTGTGCGGTGGGGGGGGGGGGTGGCAGTCATCCCGCGTTTTGGCATTCGTGTGCATCGCATTCAACGATCTGAACACCGCAGCATTAAGCCTCTGGCGCCCAATGGCTACACACCCCAACACACGAGAGTACTGCAGTGCATTGTGTTGTGCACGGAAGCAGTTCCTCCAAAACGAAGGTGAGGCACTACAGAGTCCCCCTTCAGACCTCCAGTACACATTCCTACCCTTGAGCCGCCCGGCACAGGGACCCGTGCTGCTGCAGCCCCTCTACCCCTTCACCCAGCGATACCATTGCCCTCTTAATGCCTCGGGCGGGGGGAGGGGGAGGGCGGGGCGGTCAGGGGGGCAGCGGAACATTCGATGGGAGACGTACGCACGTTCTGAGGGTCTGGGAGGTGGCGGGTGGTTGGGTTGGGTTGGAGCTGCGGCCCCTTCTGGTGGTCGAGGCTCACGGTCACAGCACCCGTCCCCGCTGCACACGACTGGACCTGACTGACCCGAATGCCCAGTCTCAAGGCCCGCCGGACTGCGGACAGTCCCCAGACCTCCCCCAGCGCGAGCGAGTGTGTGTGGGGAGGGCCTGGGCGGGGGGGTGTGGGGGCTGGCACTCACGCTTGTCGGGTCACACGGCTCCACCGCCCCAGGCCCAGTTGTGCTTTGGGGGGAGGGGAGGGGGGGCTGTTGGCACACCTGTTCGTTCCACGGTTTGGGTGTTGTTGGGGGTCGTGTGCTGCGGGCCCCGGCAGTGGGACAGGGGGACTACAACGCTGAGAGCACCGGGGGACCTGGGGTCGGGTAGCCTACGGGCTTTAGTCGCCGAGCGAACGACGTGCTGCCCCCCTACCGCGCCCCTCAGGGCCATGGACGGGGTCCAGGAGGGGTACGCTGGCCCAGGGCACCCCTTGACTGACCCCTGAGGGGGCACGGCTGCCTCTCAAGGCGTGCCCCCCGCATTCCTTGGCACTCGGTGTTGCTGGAGGTCCTGGGGATGAGCCCAGCACTGCGCCCTCCCTGGCACACCTACACTGTAGGCCCGTAGCGCTGGGGCTACCTCTGGTGGGGGCGCCCGGAGGGTAGAGTCCCCGGGGACCCGTCCTTTGGGGGGCAGTTCATGTGAGGAGTGCAATGGAGATGGCGGGGGGAACGTGGACCATTCAACAGAACAGTGGGTGTGCGGTCTAGTCTCGGGGGATGTGTCGTCGTGAAGAAGTGTGTCGTCGCTACCCCCCGCCCCTGAAGCGCACCAAAAGCGCGTCCTCTTCGTGGACTGACCGCTGCTTTACGGACCGGCCGCGTAAGAACACCCCATCACCTGCGCCCCGCATCCCACCGGTCATGTCCACAACAACACACGCATGCCCCACCACTCCCCAGTCATACACCAACATACCGCGGAGACTCACCGACGTGACGGAGGTATTGCTTTTGAGAGCTTCTGCCAGGGCCTTGCACCCGGCGTCTCCAATGCCAGTACCTGCAGAACGCGATGGGGACACGGATGGGCGCTGCAAACACGTCCCCCACCCGCCATCGTGTCACGAGTGGCCGGACACACGCCCCCACGAAGTCACACACCCACACACACACCCACACCCACACCCACACACACAAAACCCGTTGCTGTTGTCCCTTCGTGAGGCCACGGCCCACAGTCCCGCAGGGCACTGCACTGTGCCACTGCCACGTCATACGAACACAGAACAGAGCGTGGGCGCAGACAGCAACGATTGGGAGGCGTCTGATCCGGGGGACTGAGGCGGAGGCGCCGCAATGGGCGTGTGGTCGTTGTGTGACGCCATCAGCGGGTGCTCGGCGGGAGGCACTGAGGCTGTGGTATGGCACGTGGTGAGAGAAATGAGGGGAAGGGGAGGGGGTATGTCCGTGGCGCCGTGGGGATAGCGGCTGAGAATACGGCGGTGAAGTGGCGGAGGTGCGGCGGAGCACTGAGGTCGGCGTACACCTCCGTTCAAAGGGACCCGCTGTACATACCCCCCGGGCGGTGTGTAGGTGTTGTCACTGCGGGGGCACTTGTGTTTGGGCCTCTCCTGAACGCGACCCCCCCCCCCCTCCACAACAATCCCACACCACGTGGCACACCCAAAAGGGACTGACGACCCCTTTGGGGCTTCACTGCTCAGTGCTGGGGCCCTGGCACTCTCACCGCCGCTGTCGGCCCCGTCCTGTGCAGCCGCCCTGCAGGCCTGGGATAGGCACCCCCCGTGTGGGGCTGGTGGTGTGCCCATGGGGATGTGGAAGGCTTTTGGTTCCCGCAAACCGCTTTGCTACGTGCTGCTGCTGCGGGGGGGTGAGCCATGGGGCAGGTGACTGTTTGGGGGCATTGTGTGAGTCGCATAAGAGTCGGCGCTTCAGAGAGGGCGGCGGGGGGGGGGATTCTGAATAGGGGAGGCGGGGGAGAAGGGCCGCAGAAACGGAGGCGGTAGATACGCCGCGTAGACCTTTTAGACGTGGGTCCAATGGAGAGGGTCTGTACTAAGCCTCCGCCCGCTTTTGGAGGAATGAATGGGAGGCGTGCAATGTGCATGTCAACACGCCATCACTGCTGGGCCCATGGGCAGAGAAGGGGTCGGATGGCCACCCCCTCCCCCCGCCCACAAACACCTCTGCTCGCCTGAGACGACCAGTACAATGTCCATAGAGAACCGGTTGGCACACAGCCATTCCCCCCGTCACACATCTCATGGCGCAATTTAGGGCTGTGTGTTAACCGAGTGCAATACACAAAGTGCAATGCGCCCCCCCCCCCCCCCGCAGAGCACAGATCAATCATCTACATTACCCCCCCATCCGGGGGAATGAATATACACTCAATTAGGCTCAAGAGTGTGTGGCCTCACGGATGTGCCCGGTGGACCGGATTCAGCGATGGAAATCATTGAAATGATGGTCGAAATACCGCAGCCTTAAGCCTCTCGCACGCCATCACACCCGAACCCTAACACAAGGAGCCACAGCACATGATTGCGTACCAGGCATTGCCCCCCCCCCCGACCCCCCGCCCCCACCCACAGACCTGCAGTACATACTCTTGCCCTGAAACCGTCCTGCACACGGAGATTAGGGCCTGTACCTCCTCTGCTGAGCCTCGCCGGTGTGAAATGGTCGGGTCGGGAGTGAGCCCATCCCGGCTCTTGTGGCGCTGCTGCCACTACCCACCGACACTTTGTACGACCAAACGAAAAGCGAAGGTGTGACAGCCCATGTAACCCCCGGCTCTTGTCACGCCCCTTGTGTTGTTGCCTCATGGCCCCGTGTCGTCGTAATGCTGTCCCGATCCGCACGGCAGTGACAGTCCCCTCACACGCCACAGCCCACGTTTCACCTGAGGAATGCCTCGCTGCTTAGCTCTGGGGGTCGCGTCGATCTCCGGCCCAGGGTGCGCCTGCCGATCGTGGACGGGCACCAGCGGCGGGAGGAGTGCCAAATCCCTGCACCCCCATCCACCGACGGACTGCAGAGCAGTCCGCATCCTGCACGGACTACGTCTGAAGCGGCCACCTCTACTCTGGCACATGAGCGCCAAATGCATCTTCATGTCCCTCACTCTCGGCGGACCTCCGATGATGTTTGTGGTGAGGGAGACAAGTGGAGGAGCCCTTGCTTTCGGGTTGTGTGCCCGGACCGCGCGCATCGAGGGGGTGGGCCCAACGAGTCCGGCCGCGAGACCAGAAAACGCACATTGTCTCTTTTCCGGCCCCCCATTACCCCCAAACGCAGTGTGTAGGACAACACTGTTGACAGGGTGGAAGGTGGGGGAGGGGGCGTGGTGGTGTAGATGGGGGGGGGGGGTGAGGTGAGCATGGGCGGTGGAGGGGAGTCTACTGCGCGTCACGTTCCCGATGCAGGTTTGAGAGAGCGGGTGGGGCTCCTCGTAGCACGACAGCCGTAGTGGGTGGTGGTCTTGTCGTGTAGAAGGCCCGTCACGGGGTGAAGCGTGGCATCCGAAGGCCCCTCAGAGCCGCCCTGCCAACATGCAAACCGATGTGCGCGCGCATCCGATGCGCCGCACAATAACGCACTGCGCACTTACGAGGAGCCAGTCTCCATGTGACAAGGCTCATTCCCATTCCATTCCACTCCGAGCAACGCCCCCGTACTTTCGGCCCCGAGGCGGCCTTGAGTCGCGCAGCCCTCCACACGCCCGCACAGTGCACATCGGACACTGCTCATGTGCAGCCCCCGCAGTCTGTGCACGTGCCCCAAGGGCCCACGAATACCGGCCTTTTCCCTTGTTCTCTCCGCCGCTGGCACGTGCCTACACACACCCACACACACACACACAGTCACACACACGCGGCGACATACTCCACAAGTCGATCTTGTCCCCACGAAGCTGTCGCTGCAACTTTTCTTGCCACGACATTTGGTGGAACAGCGCGGCGACAACACAAATCCCCTGAAAAGAGGTCATAAGATGACTTGTGGGAGCGGACAGTACTGTCTGAGGGGTCCCCGGAATGAAAATCCCTCAAATGGATTGCCCTGACGTGCTAATGACTTGACCTCCACGTCCCGGAGCCCTCAGCCAGGAGTGGCGAGGAAAGCCCACCACCACCGGCGGCAAGACCCAGCCAGGAGTGGCGGGGAGTCGCACACAGGAACCTCCGCCAGGAGTGGCGAGGGACCAACCACACCACACACCACACCGCACCACAGCACACACCACCAACACACCACACACGCACACACACACACACACACAAACACACGCGAAAGGCACGCCCACACCCACACCGCCACCAACACAGACACCACGAACACACACCACGCACACCAACAGAGGCACCACACGCAAACACCGCGCCACAAGCACACACCACACAGGAAACCCCCAACCGCAGAAACACCCACCGCCGCGGCCGGCGGACCCCAGCCAGGAGTGGCGGGGAGCCGCCCCCGAGACCCACAGCCAGGAGTGGCAGAGGCCCACCCAACACCACCGCCGGCGGACCCCCCCCAGCCAGGAGTGGCGGGGAACCAAGACCGAGACCCGCAACCGGGAGTGGCAAGCGGCCCACACCACCGCCACCAGCGGACCCCAGCCAGGAGTGGCGGGGAACCACACCCGGGGCCCTCAGCCAGGAGTGGCGAGGACCACCCACCACCACCAACAGCGAAACCCAGCCAGGAGTGGCGGGAACTCGTACTCAGGGACCTCCGCCAGGAGTGGCGAGGGACCAACCACGGCACACACCAACCACACCCACACCCACACCAGCGGCAAGCCCCAGCCACACACCCACACACACACACACACACACCAACACACACGCAAGACACACCCACACCCACACCACCACGAACACACGACACACACACCAGCACAGACACCACGCACGCGCACACCACGCCACAAACAAGCGCACCACGAGACACCCCCACCCCACCCCACACAGAAGGCCACCACCGCGGCCGGCGGACCGCAGCCAGGAGTGGCAAGCGGCCGCACACCACCGCCACCAGCGGACCCCAGCCAGGAGTGGCGGGGAACCGCACCCGGGGCCCTCAGCCAGGAGTGGCGAGGACCGCCCACCGCCGCCGACAGCGACACCCAGCCAGGAGTGGCGGGAACTCGCACTCAGGAACCTCCGCCAGGAGTGGCGAGGGACCAACCACGGCACACACCAACCACACCCACACCCACACCAGCGGCAAGCCCCAGCCGGCCCCAGCCACACACCCACACACACACACACACACACCAGCACACACGCAAGACACACCCACACCCACACCACCACGAACACACGACACACACACCAGCACAGACACCACGCACGCGCACACCACGCCACAAACAAGCGCACCACGAGACACCCCCACCCCACCCCACACAGAAGGCCACCACCGCGGCCGGCGGACCGCAGCCAGGAGTGGCAAGCGGCCGCACACCACCGCCACCAGCGGACCCCAGCCAGGAGTGGCGGGGAACCGCACCCGGGGCCCTCAGCCAGGAGTGGCGAGGACCGCCCACCGCCGCCGACAGCGACACCCAGCCAGGAGTGGCGGGAACTCGCACTCAGGAACCTCCGCCAGGAGTGGCGAGGGACCAACCACGGCACACACCAACCACACCCACACCCACACCAGCGGCAAGCCCCAGCCGGCCCCAGCCACACGCCCACACACACACACACACACACCAACACACACGCAAGACACACCCACACCACCCACACCACCACGAGCACACGACACACACACCAGCACAGACACCACGCGCGCACACACCGCGCCACAAGCACGCACGCCACGAGAAACCCCCACCCCACCCCACACAGAAGGCCACCACCGCAGCCGGCGGACCGCAGCCAGGAGTGGCAAGCGGCCACACACCACCGCCACCAGCGGACCCCAGCCAGGAGTGGCGGGGAACCGCACCCGGGGCCCCCAGCCAGGAGTGGCGAGGACCGCCCGCCGCCGCCGACAGCGACACCCAGCCAGGAGTGGCGGGAACTCGCACACAGGAACCTCAGCCAGGAGTGGCGAGGGGCCTACCGCAGCACACGCCAACCACACCCACACCCACACCAGCGGCAACACACACGGAAGACACACCCACACCCACGCCACCACGAACACACGACACACACACCAGCACAGACACCACGCGCGCACACACCGCGCCACAAACACACACACCACCCCACCCCACACAGACGGCCACCGCCAGCGGACCCCAGCCAGGAGTGGCACGGGGCCGCACCCGGGACCCTCAGCCAGGAGTGGCGAGGAGCGCCCACCACCACCGACGGCGCAACCCAGCCAGGAGTGGCGGGGAAGCACAAGCAGGAACCTCCGCCAGGAGTGGCGAGGGACCACCCACACACCAACCACACCCCCACCCACACAAACACCAGCAACAAGCCCCAGCCAGGAAAACGAACGGCCACGCGCCGCCACACACGCGCCAGCACACACGGAAGACACACCCACACCCACACCACCGCCACAAACACACGGCGCACACACCAGCACGCGCCGCGCCACAAACACACGCAACGCGGAAAACCCCCACCGAACCCCACGGAAACGGCCACCACCAACACAGGCAGGCCCCATCCAGGAGAGGCGGAGGGCCGCACCCAGGGCCCTCAGCCGGGAGAGGCGAGGAAGCACCCACCCGGAACCCACAGCCGGAAGCGAGGGACCACACCCCGCAAACCGGCGGACCGCACCCAGGAGGGGCGAAGGCCCACCCCCCCACCAACACCGGAGGACCCCGGCCAGGGGACGCGGGGAACGGGGAACCGCCCCCAGGACCCTCAGCCAGGAGAGGCGAGGGGCCACCCACCACCAACACCAGCGGGCCCCCAGCCAGGAACGGCGGGGGACCGCACCCGAGGCCCACAGCCAGGGGTAGCGAGGGGAAGCCCGCCCACCCAGAACCCACAGACAGGAGAGGCGAAGGCCCACCCCCCACCAACACCAGAGGACCCACAGCCAGGGGGGGTAGGGGGGCACCCGCCGCCACCGGGGGAGGCGGGGGCACGCACGCAAGCAACACGGCCAGAAAAGGCAGAGGCCCCCCCCCCACCACCGCCACCCCACCCGGGAGAGGCAACACACCACCACAAACCACAAGGCGAAAAGGGGGGCGGGACGAAAAGGCCCCACCTGAGCACACGCAATAAGGTGGGATACGCCCGGGACCGTTGGTCAGCGGCCCGCGGTGGCACCGGCCTGGGGGGGTGACCAATGGGCCTGACCAAGAGCACTCCCCACGGCACGTACTGCGGTTCATGCCCAGCGAGGGGCTGCGGGTAGGGCACACCGTCCATCGGGGCAGACAAGAGTCACGCCTACCCCGCAAGGACTCCCCTGAGACCCACAGTGTACCCGACCCCGGTGTGGGGAACGGCCGACGTACCTGGCTACGGAGCAGGTCCATTTGTACCGAGCGGGTACAAATGGACGGCCCGTACAACAGAGTTACACCCTGACGGGGAGTGCAAGCACCGGCCCCCCCAAGGGGAAACACCAGGGGAAGGGAACCGAGCCAGCGTCAAGGACCCCCCCCCCCACCCACCACAGCCGGGTAGAAGCACCAGGGGAACACCGCCCCCGGCGACGCGGCAAGGAGAAAGAGGGGGAGGGCACGCGAAGGGGGCGACAGGAGGACACACCACCACCAACAGACCCCAACCAGGGGAGGCGGGGAACCGCACCCGGACCCCGCGACGGGGGCGGGAGAGAGGCCACAACACGCAGCCCCCGCACCCACACCAAGCCGCCAAACCAAGCCAGAAAGGCGAGGACAGGCAACCAAACGCACCACCGACACACCGCACCCACGCCCACGCGTGCACACAACACACACCGCCACAGCCGCCACCGACACGAGCCCCACAAACACACACCACACACCAAAGCGCGCGCACGGCCCGCACCACAAACACACACAACACACGAAAACCCAAAGAACAAGAGCCCAGCAACCCCACCGGGGGAGCAGCAAAGCCGCCAGACACACCGCTAGGACACAAGGGTAGGCCCACCAAGCCCTCAGCCAGGAGTGGCGAGCGCCCACGCCCAGCAACACCCAACCAGCCACGCCCGAACCCAGGACCAGTAACTGCGACACCCACACCAGCACCACCACCAACAACCAAGCCGAACGCCGCAACACCCTCACCAGCGACAACACCCAGAACCAACGGAGACACCGTCGGCAATACCAGCGACTCCACCACCCACCACAACACCCCAGACACCCACGCCAACGTCCAACCAGAGCAGGAAGCCACCCAACACTGACCAACGACCACACCCGCGCCACCCACCGAACCGCACCCAGAACCACCGCCGCCAGCATCCACACCATCGGAACCACCAACCACCAACAACCAAGCCAACACAACACCCTCACCATCACCATCACCGACAGCACCGCCTTCCTCACCGTCGCCAACGATACCTACGCACACCAACACCGGATGCAACACCTACAACACCCACGCAAACAGCATCAGCAACACCAACGCCAGCATCACCCCACCATCAGCGTCGCCACCGGCAACCTCCGCCACCAGAGGCAACCGAAGCCACCACAACCGGGGAACCAGCAAACCACCAAACCCCGACCAGAGGAGGCGAGGGCACACGCCCAGAACCAACAACGACAACACCCTCGCCACCAAAACAGCCACGGGGCGCCATCCACCACACAGTCACCAGCGCCACCCACACCACCGGCGCCACCAACACCACCCGCACCCGCAACCACCCGGGGCATCACCTGCACCAACCTCACCAGCGGCAACACCAGCAGCCCACACCACCTACTGCACGCCCTCCCAGACAAAGCCACAGGAACCAGCCAGCGCCCACCCCCGAACACAGGCCACTGACTACCCAAACACAGACCCACACCAGCCACCAGCAGCATCGGCAACACCAGAGACGACGTAAACCATACCAACACCCGCAACGACCTCACCATCGGCGTCACCGACGACGCGGCCTCACCAACACCAACCCGGAACGTAGACGACAGCCACCACCGCGACACCACCCGCTGCAACACCGTCGGCATCAACGACACCAAGGGGGACCAGGGCCGACACACCGACCAGCAACGCCCACGGAAACCTCCGCCAGGAGTGGCGAGGTCCCACCCCCACCATCCGAGCACCACCACCCACCAGGGCACCACCTGCAACGCCCTCACCTCCGGCATCACCGGCGGACCACCAGCCACGGGTGGCGCGCCCGGAACCGCCGACCACCCAAACGCAAGCCACGCCCAGCACCAACACCAACAACACCCACGCCACCAGACCACCAAATACCACCTATGCCACCCTCACCATCGGCAACACCAGCGTCACCAGCACCCACGGCACCACCACCAACCCCACCAACGGCATGCCAAGGTGCCGTCACCATCGGAGTCACCAAAGACGCCAGCAGGGCCGACGGACGAACACCACCAGCGCCACCCACCGGGCCCCCAGCCGGGGGTAACAACACCAACAGCACACACTACACCCACCAACACCAACGCCAGCGGCACCGCAGGGCAACACACCGCCTACCTACAACACCCTCGCCATCCGCATCACCGCCGCATCGACATCACCCGGAGCATCGTCAACAACCACCCCAGCCAGCACCACCAAACGCAACAACACCAACACATCCACCACCCTCACCAGCAACGACACCAGCGGCACCCTCAGCCAGGAGTGGTGAGGAGAAAACCCAACAACACGGGGCTACCCAGCGTCCCCGACCCCAACCCCCCCACGCGCCGCCATCACCGTCACTGGCCGCACAAACGGCAACAGCCAAACACTCACCGACACCACCTGCACCAACCCCACCGGCGGCGTAGCCCGGCTGACCACCTGCGGCCGCGAACCACGGGCACTGACCACCAAAGCATCGCCGACAACACTCCCGGCCACCACCCGCACCGCCCTCAACGACACCACCGACACCAGCGCCGTTGACCGATAGCCGCATCGCCCTCACAAACCACCTGGGTACGGGTTCCCCAGGTTCTGGCGCGCCCAAGAACCCAAACGGGTCCACCCAAATCCCCACCCCCCGCGAGCAACAAAGGCATCACCCACACCCACCATCTGCACAACCAGCGACACCATCACCAGCACCAACCGACACACCGGCGACGGCAGCCTCACCAACAACCGACACCCCCATTGCCGCAGCCACCAACGCCACCACCACCAGTCACGCCACCCACCGTCAGCGCCACCCACCAACATCACACCCCACACCACACCACACCCAAAACCTGGTGGGGACTGCCCACAGACCAAGAACAGCTCCACCACCATCAACCGGCACGCCACCGACACCAACACCGCCTCACCACCACAGCACCTACCACACCCCCACCGCCGGCCGACAGGGACCACACCACCCGTCGTCCACAGCACCCTCGCCACCACCACCACGTCCGGCCCGCATGCATTACGCCCCCAATCACCAGAGGGAACGCCCTCACCATCAACACCACCGGCGACACCACGTGCACCCCATACGTCACCCTCGCCAAGCTCACCAACCATCACCCTCACCATCAGGGCCCACGACATCGGAGGCGCCAATACCACCGGCGACGACAACAGCGGCCACAATAACCGGCTAGCACGCCGGCCAACCGCCATCACCTAGCACTGCACCAACCTCGTCTACACTAACGCCCATACCACCCTCGCCAACGGCACCACCAGCGGCACCATCCTCCGCACCATCACTAACACCACCCTCACCACCAACATCACCACCACCCCCAAGGGTCAGGGCTCACGGAGAACGGAACAGCAGAGCGAGCACGCCACCA
The DNA here is from genome assembly GCA_964036045.1 of Eutreptiella sp. 'Long Island Sound 2002'. NCBI lineage: Eukaryota > Euglenozoa > Euglenophyceae > Eutreptiales > Eutreptiaceae > Eutreptiella > Eutreptiella sp. 'Long Island Sound 2002'. Next base: position 179,715,057 of record OZ038380.1, on the reverse strand, counting down.
CCCGCACGCGTCGCCCATGCATCGTACGCCGCTCAGCAACACGCCCCCCCCGCTTCCCCCGAGAGGAAGTGCGCTGCAGCCCACTGCTGGGACGACGACTACGACGTCCTACCGGCCATCCGACACCTACTGGCAGCCACGGCCCCGCGCCCACAAGCCCACCAGCAACCCACGAAACCGCAGGAACCCGACCACCCCATGCCACAACGCTCCATATCCCCCGCATCCACCGCAGACCAGAGCGCGGAGCACCAGCGAGAGGAGCCCGAGCCCGACCGCGCCACCACGCCCCCACCGCCCCCCCCCCCCGAAAGACATCTACGCCACACTGGCCAGCACCCTAGCCCCCATGGACGCCGAGCAGTACTACCAGTCCATCCAGCGAGACCTCCCGGAGGACCACGCGACCCTCCATGGATGGAGGCAGGAGAAAAGGAACGACAACGAGTGGGGCACGGAGGAAGACCTTCTCTGGGAAGACACCTGGAAAGGCACAATGGACGCCTTCCTGGAAGCGGCAGCCGAAACCTACCCCCGCCCGCCCGGGGACACCAGGCAGGGCCTCCACGCCCTCCTAGCGTTCCACAGCTGGAAACACCGCCACGCAATCACCCTCCACCCCCTCGACCACAATCCACACCGATGGACACCTGAAGACGACGCCACCGCCGCCATCACCGTACAGCAAAGCCCCGAGAACCCGGAGGAGTACCACATCACCTGGAATGATACGCCACCCCACCCCCCCGCCTCCCCCGCCCTCCCAGATGTCTTCGCCACCGTCAGCGCGGAACTGCAGGAGACGCAAGCCCCACAGCAGCCGGACGAAGAAATGCCCCAGACACCATCCCCACCAACCACACAAGAAAGCCCCCGCACAGAGCCCCTCACCCACCCCATCACCACAATGGAGCTCCCCCCACAGCACCGCACCACCCCGGACCGCAACGGGTTTCGGAACCTGCCACGGGAATGGGCAGTCCACAACGGCACGCTCCGGTGGGACGAAATCACACCGGGGCTCCAGGCCATCCGCCTCCACACGATCACCGAGCCCACTACCACCTGGGCACTACCGGCGGGCCACCACCACCTCCTCCTCACCGTCCAAGGGGATGCCACAATCACGCCAACGGAAGGAGACCCCATAACAGCAGCCCCCACCCACGCCGTTCATGTACCCCCGCAAGCATCGTCGGCACCTATGGAGGTACATCCGGGCCCCACCCCGTGGCAAGCCATCGTCATCACCTACCCCACCCCCAGCGACCACACACACACCTGGCAACAACGGTGGGAGGACATACGGGGGGACCTCCTCCAAGAACACCTAGGGCTCACGCGCACCCACCACACCCTACACCCGGTACGGGGAGTAGGCCAAGCACCACACGGCATACACACCCCGGGATTATGGGCGTACGCCACACCCATAAACCCGCAAGCAGCGGAGGACATCAAGACCGCCCTATCCATCCAGCAAGCCCAGACCCAAACCCCGCACCGCAACACCCAACGGGGCTACACCATATGGTGGGCATACCAAGACCACGACACCCTCACCCCCCAACCAGGAGCCCCCCCTCTAGACACCAACATAACCGCCCTCCTCCAAGCCGCAGCAGCGGCAGCCACACAGGTAGGGGCCCCGGAAACCTGGGGCCCGCAATACCTGGTCGAAACCAAAGTGGCGCCCCACACGAAGGCCCAAGAAAAGCCCCCAACGCCGAAGCCACTCCACCCCCCACTCAAGCTAGACGCGGGGGAACACACCCCCCACGACGAATGGGCGACCCACTACATCATCCCCCACACTACCACCCGCAAGAACGACGCCGCCAGGATCACCGTCACCCGCCACCTCCCCCACACCACACAGGTGTACGAGCTGACGGCCCCCAACATCCTCGTCACCCGACGCCGACACGACGAGCGATACACCATACAGGCGGAGGGGGCCGCCGCGACCACCCTGTACACCTGGGCGACACGGGGGGGCCTCCCACACCCCACCCTCCACCACGCCCCCTCCTGGCCCACCCCCTTCCACACAGCAGACCGCCCCAACAAGAAGCCCAGACACACAGGCATGCACACCCCCGCCCAGGAGGCCCAGCACCGGCACGAAGCAAGGCGCAAGGCCCGCACCCTCCACGACGACCACACCATCCCCCGCATCAGCGCCCCCCCCGCCAGAGTGTCAGATGCCACCCACAACCGCACGATCACCGGCATCATCACGGACTGCCTGAACCCAGCGGCAGCGCGGGCGGACGCCGTGTGGATCAGCGAAGGTCGCTCCCACACACGGGCGGTGGCGCGCCTCAACAACATCCAACCCCACAAACTCCAGCGCGCCGTTGGACCCTTCGCCGTACACGTCACCCCGTACGGCGTCGACCACCCCCGGTGTGAGCACCATGACCCGCCCTGCTCCACCCCGTGCACCTCACCCCTGCGCCAACCGCTCCCGGCCCCCACCATCACGGGCAACATGTACCTGGGCACCGTACCGGGTGACCCAGGAATATACATCCTGCCCAACAGGTCCAGGGAACACGCCATCCCCCTCCACGCAGTGGAGTCCCTCGCCCTGGGACCGCCCCCACCAAAACACCAACAGCAGCACATCCCGGGGGACAAGCGGACGCAAGCGCCAGACGGGGGAAAAAAGGCCCACCAACGCGCCATAGCCCACATCACCGTCCACCCCGCAGCCCACCTACCTAAAGACTTCGGCACGGAGCGCCACATCGTCCTGGAGGGGCAAGCCCACCACATCGTCACCGCCGCCCTATACACCCTCGCCGCCCACGAACACCACTGGGACCCCACAGCCATCCCGGCGATGCCCCCCCCACCACAAGACCCCAAAGATCCCGTCACCCCCCTCCACATCGATCAACTCCTAAGCCGCAGGGCCACACCGCACCTCCACCCCTCCAGGATGGAACTGGCCATCGCATCGTGGGACACCCTGGACGCCCCCCCCCAACAACCCGCCATCCACATCCTCAAAGCGGACGCCCAATGGTGGGTCCTCCACTGGGCACACGGAGTCCTCATGGCGGCCCAGGCCTACACCCCGGAAGTAGACCCGGAAGACCCCCCACGAGGCCGGCAGCGACTCCTCCAGGCCACCACCCTCACGGGCCGCGAAGGCGCCCCGTGGGAAGCCCTCCACACAGCGCTCTACTGGGCTCAAGGGTCCCCCAACGGCCCAGACACGCCGGAACCCACGGAGGCCTGGGTAAAGCAGGCCAAGGCCATGAGGAACTACCACCTCCACCACCCTTTCGACGACAGCCCGGCCGCACTGCCATGGCCAACCGACCCCCCGGAGACCGTGCGCAAGCTCGCCGACCTCACGCGCAGCCACGCGAAAGCGGCCATGCAGACGCCGGCGGAACCCCCACTAAGGGATCCGGGCCAGCAGGCAACACACCCCTTCTTCAATCCCCACGCCCCCCCAGCCCCGCTACCTCCAGTCCCACCCAAACAAGCGAGACGAAAAAGGGGCGCACCCGCCCCCAACCGAACCGGGAAGGCAGCGACCCCCCGACCCCCCGCACCCCCCCCAACCCACCCGGCAAACCCGGACCAAGCATCCTCGTCATCCTCCCTCCCACCACTACCACCGCCCCACCCGGACCAGGCATCCTCATCATCCTCCCTCCCACCACCACCACCACCCCCACCCGAGGCCTACCCAGGATTCGAAAAGGGGGCAAGGGTCCAGCAACCCTTCCGCAACGACCACACGGGTGACTGGATCTGGTGTGAGGGCACAATCCAGTACTGCCTCCGCGAACCAGGGGACAACGGGGGACCACAGATCCGGGTGGTCTGGCACCGCCAAAAGGAGCTAGACCAAGGCAGCAGCGCCCCGGACAAGCCAGAGGGGCACACCCTGGAGCTCACCAGCGCCCACCCCATCCGCCTCCGCACCGACGAGAACGCGGCCCACAGAGGTACCAAGTACACGGGGGAGCTCCCCCCGGAGTGGAGCCAAGGCCTCCCCCCGCCGCGCCTACCCAAACGCCCACCGCCAGGCAAAAAGTCCCCGGGCCCCAGTCCCCCTCCCTGACGGGGCGAGGGCCGAGGGCGCAGGCCTCCACGGCCCCGGCCCGCCACCACCGAGGCCACCGTCAACCTCCTCGACCTCAACCACCCGGCCATCACATACTCCAAGGACGCCACGACCGCCCTCCAGGAGCTCCCGATGGCACAGGGGCCGGGGTGGGTTCCCCACCTCCTCGCCTTCCAGGAACAAGGCCTACAACGCGACGACCCCCCAGAAACCACCCCCATATATACCCCGGACCAGAAAGCGTACAAATGCTACTGGCACAAGGGGACCCCCCTGTACGCCCAAACCGGCATCCACGTCCACCTCGTTCACCACCTCAGCATCCCAGGGAGGCTAGGCGTCTATGAGATCGTCGGGGACGGATGGCAACTGAACGTCATCAACGCCCACGTCCCCTTCGGCGACGCCACGGAACCCTTCCTCCAAGCCCTGGCCGAGGCATACCGCCAGATGGCCATGCTCGCCCCCACAATCATCATCGGCGACATGAACGCCGCCCCCACCACGGCGGACCGAGGGGGACAGGCCACGCCCCAAGACCATGCAGTCCGCGACACCATCGAAATGCTGGGGCTCGTGGACCTGACGGCCAACCTAGAAGGCCAACCGTCCCACTTCCCCCACCAAACAGATGCCGCCCCCTCCCGCATCGACGTGTGCTACGGCGACCCCACCACCATCATCCGGGCGGAGGCCCGGTATGGACCCCTCCCACTGGGGCCCACAGGCCATACCCCCCTGCACATCCGCCTCACCATCCCCCACCTCCCCCCCAGCCCCCCAGAGGATGCGGACCAAGGCCTACCACCCCCCCTAAAGATGCCCCCACTGCACGACAAACAGGCCTGGTCCCAATATCACAGGGCCATAGACCGCGCCCGGCGCACCCAACCGGACCCCACCGACCTACTCACAGCCATGCGCACAGCCGCCATCGCCTGCGGCTTCCAGCAACACCCCCACACTGACGACGACCAGCCACCCACGGCCCTAGGGGACATGCTCCATGACCTCTGGCATGCGAAGCAGCAACTGGCGACCCTCCTCCGCACCGACACCCCCCAAACCCGCCGCCAGATACACCACTGCAGGGCGCAAATAGCCCACACCAGGGCAGACCTGCAGCGGTGGCACATCCACAGGCAACAGCGCATCGCCCAAGAACACGAGCGGTATGCGCGACATGAACTCCCCTACAAGGCCATCCGCCACCTCAACGACGCCATGACCGACACCGGCCACCGCACCATCACCACGGTCAGACAGGAGGACGGCTCCCTCACCAGCGACCCGGCCACAGTGCTCCAAGCCACCCAAGACAGCTTCCTCCGGCAACACACACCCACCCAAGACACACTGGACGCGGACACCCAGGCCAAAATCGACCGCCTCCCCCAGCTCTTCAACCGCGCCCAGAGGAGGCAGCTCGAAAACCGCCCCTTCACCATCCACGAAGTCCGGAAGGCCATCCACAGTCTCCGGCAACACAAAACCCCAGGCTACGACGGCCTCCCGGCGGAGGCGTACTACCACCTCCCCGCCCACCTCCTCCGCATCCTCGCCCACCGCCTCTGGGACATCGTCACGGGGCACACCCCCCTACCGCCAGACTGGGCCAACGTTGTCCGCCCCCTCTACAAAAAAGGGGACTGGGCCAAACCGGACAACTGGCGCCCCATAGTCTGTGCCGTCACGGAGGTAAAAATCGTCTGGACCATCCTCCTAAGCCGCATCCGCCCCCACCTGGACCCCCACATACCCGCCAGCCTCTGGGGGGCCATCCCTGGCCGGTCCCCACACGAGGCCATCTTCCTCCAGGACACCGTCGCCGACATGGACCCGGTGGACCTCATCATCGCCTCCCTCGACGTCAAAGGAGCCTTCCCGAACACCCCCTGGCTCCTCCTCGAGGCGGTGTGGAAACGCCTAGGCCTCCCCTACTACAACTTCGCCTCCGGCTACATCCGCACCCGCAAATACGCGGTCCGCACGGGAGCAGGCCTCACCCCCTTCCTGGAGCCAGGCAGCGGGGTCCCCCAAGGAGGAGCAGAAGGCCCCTTCCTCTACCTCCTCGTGACGCTCCCCCTGGCCCTCGCAATCGAGCAGGATTACCCGGCCTACGCGCCCTACCCGCTCCTCTCCCCCCTGGTGGGCTTCGCGGACGACACCAACCTCACGGTCGCGCACACCCCACACGAGCCCCATGCCCCGGACCCCGGGCCAACGGTCACCCAGCAGGCCAACGACCTACTGGACGTGACCATCTCCTACCTCTCCCGCAACAACCTCATCGTCCACCCCACAAAGTCGGTGGCCATGATCAAGGGATCTGCCACACCCCCCACCCTAGGGCCACAAGGACCCCCCATGCAAGTCGTGACAACCACCACCCACCTGGGGGTGATCCAGGCCACCAACCCTGAGGACGCCACCCTCCCTCCGAAGTTGCAATCACACCTCGCCCATCTCCCCAGATATGCATCCCCGACCACCAAGGCCCTCTCCCTGTCCCACCAGAGCCTGGCGTACTACCTCACCGGGGTCTTGAACGCCTCCATAGGTTTCCAAGCACTCCACCTAACGCACCCCACCACCGCCCTCCAGCCGGCCACACGCGCCGTGACCAAGGCATGGGCAGCGCACGGGGGCTGGCCCACCTCCATACCCACCCGCGCCATCAGAGCGGCATGGCGCCACTATGGGGACGCCATAGGGGACGAGGTGAAAGCGGCCTACACCAGACACACCGCCCTCCTCCTCCACCGCATGACCCACAACCACTCGCCGGAGGTCCGCGAGGTCACCACCATCCGCCTCCAAGCCGCGCAACGGGCCCGCAACACATGCCCACGCTGGGTACTCCACCAGACGGGCATGCCCACCAACGTGAACACACGCCTGTGGAACCACCTGCAGCTTCTCCTCCCGTCCCCACACCACGCCATACTCACCAACCACACGTGCCCAGAGGAAGGGCCTCTAGCGGTCCTCTGCGGGGACCTCCACCATCACCCCAAGGGCACCATCCACACCATAGACCTTGTCGGGGCCTCCATCACCGTAGTGTACGTCACCCTCTCACAAATGCGGGTCCTTCACCACAGCGGGGCACACCACACCCCCTTCCTACAACTTCCCGAATGGCCGAAATACCGCCTCTTCCACCAGTACCTCACGCAGACGGCACGAGCAGCAGGCCACACTCTACCGGGAAACACGGACATGCACGCAGCCTACCGGGAATTCCAAAAGCAACACCCCCACCCCATTCCAGCAACACCACCATACGCGCCCACAGGCTCGAAACACGAACCCGTCCCCCCGGTGACAGGCCCAGTCCCACCACTAGCCCTACTACTGGCCCCGAATGAAGCCAAACCCACGCAAACCACCGTCATCCACCACGGGGCAAAATGGCGCATACCGAAGCACCACATGATCGCCCGAGACCTACCAAAGGTCCCCCAAGATTCCCAGAGCATGCCACGCACATGTTGGGCCTGTGACCCCGAGGCACCAACCACCCCATGGCCCGTACTACACCTCATAGCACGCCACCACACCCACCCCACAGCCCACCTACCACCACGGGCCTACGCATGGGTAGCCCCATGGTTCCACCGCACCGACACCAACCCCACGGTAGCGTGGAGCCCAGACCACACGCCCAAGTGGCTCTTCACCACTACACCCACCTGGCCCCGCCCCGACCCGGAAGGGGTCGCCATCCGTTACAGTATGTACGAACCAGGCAGAACGGGCAAGCACGAGCACCCCTACTATCCCCTCCACCACTCCTGCCACACACCAGAGCACCAAACACAAACCCTCACATGCCACGACCTAAACCCAGACACAGCCTACATCCTCCACTACATCTACTCCTACCTCACGCAAGGACAGCCGGAGCAGGGGCTCATAGCCATGTCCCCCCAGGCGAAACACATCATCTCCAAAGGAATAGGGGTGTACGCCACCCCCGTCCTGCAGCCCACAACCCCAGTGGCCCACCTCACCACGGGCCTCGCCATATACGCCTACCTGCCCATGAACCCATGCCGCCTCCCACAACCGTCACCAGCGGACCGGCTCTTCTTCACCGACGCCTCAGGCGAATCCGCCCTCACGCCCATCACCGGGGGGGCCACCCTGCAGTTAACCCACACAGGGGGACACTACCACATGGGCCACCACACGGGCCACACCACCTACGGGGCCTCCTCCCACGGAGAACTAGGGGCCATGGCCGACGCCATCGCCGAGATCGCGGCCCACCTACCCGCCCACCTCCCGCACATCGTCCGGGTCTGGTTCGTGGTGGACGCCACAGTCGACACGCACCTGCTCCTCCGCATAGCAAGGCAACCGCTCCACAAAGCCACCGCGACGACCCTCGGCACCCAAGCACTCCTGCTCTGGAAAGCCCTTCGCAGCCTTCCCCCCTACGTCCAACTCCACATCGTGAAACAAGAGTCCCACAGGCACCAATACGGAAATGGTAAGGTCGACAACCAGGCAGTACACCAGCGCACAACGCACCTGCCAGCCCTCCAGATCCCTGACCTCGGCCGAAACCACACACACCTCCAACACATACCCCCCGTACCCGAGCCCCATCACACCCCAGACTGGGTGCCAGAGGACGCCCCCTATTCCTCCCACGACAGAGCATACCACTACCCAAACCCCATCCAACATCTCGCCCGCGTGCTCGGCGACGCAGACAGCCGGGCACACATCCAGGAGCTCCAGGAGAGACTGCAAATCCCCCTCTACCACTCAGCATTGCGCCCAGCAAACGTCCCAGCCCACCTCCAAAAGCGACGCATCCAGCTCCTCAGGGAGCAACTACCATTCCTCACCAGAGTCGCCAGGTGGCTCGCCCGCAAACACATCCACGTCCCCGAAGAGCACACCCGTTGCCCGTGCGACCACACCACCCCGGAGGACTGGGAACACTTCAAGACATGCCCCCTCCACACAGGCAGAGACACGCTAGTGGGCTGGTCCCCGGCAGAAACCCTACGACAACACGAAGGCTGGCCAACCCACAGCCACGCACACCAAGCCACCGAACACCTCTTCCGGGATCCCCTGGTCAAAGAAGCCACCATGAGAGGGGCAGTAACACAGACCCTACACCGTCACCTCGCCAAACACACGGAGAGCCCCATGGAGGCAGCAGCGCACCTCCAGCTAGAGGCAGTCCGCAGAGCGGCGGCCCAAATGGTACACCGCAAACACCTCCTGTTAACACACGCGGAGCAACTCACCGACCCCACCGCCAGGGAACACATGCAGCGTCTCATCCATTACCATGCCGTGCATGACCCAGACGTCCACTAACCCGCTCCGCACCCCGCACGCGCCCCCCATCTCCATCCGCAGGCCTCCAAGACACCACCACAGCGCCCCAAAGCCCATCTCTCACCCAAGAAGCCACCCGGTAACGCCCAACCCGGCCAAGCCCAACCAGGACCAGCCATACGTCGACGTGGACGTGCAAGACCCCGGCAACCCACCCAGCCCAACCCCCCCGGACCCAGGGCACCCCCCCCTCACGCCGGCCACCATCCGCGACCCCGACCTCCTCCGAGCAGCCCTCCAAGGCAGGGACCTGGCCACTCCCCTGGGCTGGTACCGCCTGCAAGAGGACTGGACCAAGCTCACCGTCAAAGCCCTCCGGGACCTGACCTCCCCAGGCAACGGCCTCCACGAGGCCATCGTAGACCTCGTGCTCTGGCGAGCCCGCAAACACACCCAGGGCCAGCACGTCTGGATCCCCCCCATAGAGTGGGGCCAGGCCCTGACACACGACACCGACATCAACGTCACACGTCGCGGGACCATACGCCTACGACGGGCCCCAGCGGAGAGGGACCACCCAGCGGACCCGAACCGCCCGGAGCAGTGGGAACAGGCCACCGCACCAACCCGCGACACTGCCCTCCGCGCCGCCGGCCTCCACGCCCCGGACGAAGACCTCCCTCCCCCACCTACGGACACTGACCACCCCCCGCCGGAGGTCTGGTGTACAGTCCTCGAGCGCGGGCACTACTACGTGGTAGCCGCAACAGCTACGTCCCCCGGCCCGCAATGGCTCGTCAAAGGGACAGACACCATGCTCGCCCCAGGGGCCACCCCACCAGGAGCAGTAGGGGACCCCACCACCCCACACAAGGTCCTCAGGGGCGTCCTCCAGCCGGGGGACAAACCCCCAGCCCGCGCCCTGGCCCAAATCACCTCGGGGAAGGCGGGCTACCACCTGGGACTGGCCATGCTCTGCCTGACCCACTGGATCCAGCGCCGCTGGCCACCCACAGGGAACGTGCCCTGGATATGGGCCATCCCCACCGCCCACACACAAGTCGAGGCGGGGCCGGACACACGGCCAAACCCCCCCCCCAGGCCACAGACTTCCCTCACCTGCGGGTACCACGCCATCCACAGAGTCCTCAGCCGCGTGGGTCTTAGCCCGGAGCTAGCATACCCCCTTCCCACCACTGACCAAGAGATCCACCAGATACGCAAACTCATCTGCGAAATCCTTGCCGCGGCAGCAGAAGACGGCAAGCTTCTCCTCCAAACCGCCCGGCCTACACCTGAACACGCAAGCGCGCCGCTGCGAGCGGACACATACACCGACACAGCACGCCCCACCGCGCAATCCCCGCCCATGCCCCCCCCCACTCGCTGCTCGCCCGAAGACCCACACACGCCCACCAACGCGCGCGCCCCCGGGCCCCGCGACACGGGCCTCCCCCACCCGCCCGAGCACCAGCACACGCCCGCCACAGGCCCACCCACCGGCCACCCCTCGCCACCCCCCACACTCGACAACCCGCACACACCCACCGAGGGGAGCCCCGCGCCCCGCGGCACGCCCGCCCCACCCGGTGGCCCGCACACGCCCCCCGCGCACACCCCAGAAAACCCAGGCCCATCCCCCCCGGCCCCCGAATGCAGCCCACGCGAACTGTTCCCCCCCGCGGACGCCAACCCACACAACCTCACACATTGCAGGACCCCGGCACAGCCAAGCCCGGAAGCAGAAGGCCACAGCCCCGCGCCTCCCTCCCCCGCCGCTGCCGACCAAATCGGCCCGCCGGGCCGCCAGGTCGCGACCGGGCCCCCCCAGCCGCCCGCCCCCAACCTGCAGCCCGAGGACATGCCTTCCATCCTCCCCGCCGTAGCCGCCGCGGAGGCCGCCGCCCACAAGCCCGCGACCGCCCGCATCACAGCCCAACCCGCGTCCACCACCTCCTCCTCATCCTCAACCTCATCCACCTCCTCCACCTCGTCCTCCGACCCCCCCCTCCCCGCCGCCCTCATCCACAAAGCCACGGCAAAAGCCAAGGCCGCGGCCGCACGCACCAACCCCCCGACCCCCACACAGGCGACTCAGGCACCCCGGCAGCGCACCGAGAAAACCCCCGACCCGGCACCGGCGCCCTCACACCTCCGGACAGAGGTCCTCCTCAACCTGGAACCGGACCCCAACCCCAAACCCGACCCCAAACCCAAGCCGGCACCCAAGCAAGGACACACAACACCACAAACGCAACGACACAAACCTAAGCGGCACCGCCCTAACCCACACCCTGACCCAAGCCAGGACCCCCCACCCACCACAACCCACGCCCCCCTCCCACCAGCAGCCGCCGCCACCGCAGAGGCGGCCACCCAGCACGACCCCGTCCAAACCCTCATCAACATCCCCATCTCCAAGCGCCCCATCATCCACCCCCCGCAAACCACCACCGCCGCCGGCCAGACCGACCCAGGGACGTGGGACCCCTCAACCACCGTCACCGTCAAGCCCGGCCCCCGACCCGCCCCCCCTGCCCACCACATAATACAGCCCCAGGGCCCCAGGGAATACCCACAAAGGGTCCTGGGGCCGTACCCGCAGCACCAACCCCACCAATACCCACGCCACCACCACCAGCGGCCCCACCACCACCACCACCAGCACCACCCCCACCACTACCACTGCCCGCCACCCTACCCCACAGGGCCGCAACCCCCACCCGCGTACCCCGCCTACCACCAGGGGCCACCCCCCCCGTACCAGCCACCGTATCCCCCCGGCCACCACGTCCAAGCAGAGGGGGCCCCCCGGGCCCAACCCGACCCGTACCAACACCCACTGCCGCCGCCGTACCCCTACCAACCCCCCCAATACCAAGCGGCGCCGCGCGAGGCCCCCCAGGACCCGCCGACGCCTCCTGAATGGCCCGACTCGGCCGATGAGCCCCGGTCCCGCAAACGGCGGCGCTCCCGCTCCCCCCCCGCACGGCACACCCACCCCCGGCGCTCACGCTCCCCGCGCCGCCACCACGCCTCCACCACCCACTCGCGCCGCTCCCGCTCCCCAAGGCGCCACCGCGACCCCCCGGGACCCCGCTCCCACCGCTCCCGCTCCCCCAGGCGCCACCGCCGCCCCATGTCCACCTCCCCCTCCCCCCACGGGCCCCGCAGGGCTTCCCCTTCCCCCCTCCGCCCATACGCGACCCCCACCCCCAGCCCCCGCCACCACCGCTCCCGCTCCCCCCGGCGCCGCCAGGCACGCCACCGCCGCCCCACGTCCACCTCCCCCTCCCCCCGCAGGCCCCACCGGGCTCCCCGCTCCCCCCGCCGCCCGTACCCATCCACCACCCCCAGCCCCCGCCACCACCACTCCCGCCACCGCCGCCCCATGTCCGCCTCCCCCTCCCGCTCCCCTCTCCGCCCGTACCCGTCCTCCACCCCCAGCCCCCGCCGCCGCCGCTCCCCCAGGCACCACCACCCCCGCCATTACCACCGGTCCACGTCCTCCCCCCGCCGCTCCAGGACCTCGAGCTCAGACCCCTCCCCCCCCAGGGCCCCCGCCCACCTCGCCTGGTGGAATGCCCCCGCTTTGCAGGAGCTTCGCCGCTGGGTGAAGTGGGCCGGGGGATCGAAAAGGCGAGAAGGGGTGCACATGGTGCACACCTTCGAGGAGGTGCGCACCCGCACCCCCGCCGACCCCAACGAGGCCGCCCCGGAGGCCATCATGCCGCAAGCGGCATGGGAGGCCCTCCTCCGCGACGCGGTCCAGGGCCTCCGCCCCCCCCACACCCCCCAAGCCCTCCGCCAATGGCTCCAGGCCACCCACCCCGAGGCCTGGGCCATCGGCGCCCCCCCCTCACCCCACCACCACCACACCGGGAAGGGGAAGGGCAAGGGCAAAGGGAGGGCAAGGGGCAGCAAGGGACACTCGGGCAAAGGGGCACGGAGGGGCAGGCGCCCATAGGGACAGGGCACCGGAAGAGACCCCCAGCGAACACCGCACGACTCCCGGGGACGCACACCCCCAACACGCACCGCCGAAGCAAGAAGCAGACGCCGCACGGATCACACCGGCCCACACCCACCGGCCAACGGAAACCACACGGGGGTAGAAGGGCACACCTACACGGGGAGAACGGGCTACACCAACAGAGGGAGCTACAGGGAACACCGCCGCGCGGCGCACCACCACGCCCTCACCACCAGGCGACGACCCCGGCCACCACAAGGGCCACCTCACAGGCACCAGAAGAGGACGAAGGCACGGCAATGAAGCCCAGGGCTAGGGACCGGAACCCCCAGAGGGCACGGGACCAAGGCACAGGCCCCCAGGGAGGGCAGCCCCACAGACACCTAACCAACCCACCAGCCCGAGCGGCACGCCCAGACCCCCACAGCATGGGCCCAGCGAGCCACCCACACCTAACCGCACCCCCCGGCCACCAGCCAGCCACACTCCGACCCGCACTCCGCACCACGACACAGGCCAGGCAGACCACCACCGGCCCACCACGGCACAACACGGGACAGCACGGCACACCGCACCGCAGCGCACCACAAAGCAACGCGCCACGACTACGCACCCCAAAAGTGCAACACGCCACAGCACGGCGCGGCGCGACGCGGCACAGAGCGGCACAACACGGCGCGGCTGACCCTAACCTAAAGGACTAACCAGAACAAGCCACCGCACGCCCCGGAGGGTGCCACACCGACACGCCACACACCGGCACCGAGGGCCACACACGGGCCCACCGCGCGCCCGGCAACCACGCGGGCGGACCACCCAGAAAGTTAACACCGGCACCGCGGAGGAGAACGGACGCGGACAGCCCCAGCCCCCTAACCCAGAGCCACACGAAGCCGCCTGGCGCAGCCGCCCAGCCGGCAGAGCCAGGACCTAACCCAGCAGGAAGGGGCACCGAGCCCAACGTGTACATAACCCACCCGACCCATGGGGCCGGGACACGGCCAAACAGAGCACGACCACCGGCAGCAACCCGGATGACCACAATGAATGCAGACCAGTGCGCGCGCCGGCCCAGGGAAGGCAGAGGGAGGAACAGGCAAACCCCCCCCCCAAAAAAAAAAAGCAAAGAAGAAACAGGGGGGAGGGGGGGGGCAAGAGAACGGCCCACAGCCACCAAACCGCAAGCCAACACCACAAGAGACGGCCAAACCCCCCACCCAGAAGGCACCGTAGGCAGGACCCCCAAAGAGGCACAGAGGGACCACCCAGCCGAAACCGGCAACACCGAGCCAGGGACAGCGGCCCGCAAAAAAAAAAAAAAAAAGGGGGGGACACCCACAACGCACAGACACACGCCACGCAAAAAAAAAAAAAAGAGCCAGCAACCAAACCCGAAAGAGAGGGGATGGGGGGACAGAGACCACAAGGCCCGAAAAAAAAAAAAAAAAAGAGCAAAACCCACCCCGACAGCCCGGGCAAGAAGGGCGGGCCACACCAGAGACCCGGGCCCAGCGCCCACGCCCACACAGCGCGCCCCGGCCCGGAAAGGCGGGAAACAAGCGGGGCGCGCCCACAAACACACACCCCTGCACAGCACCCCCAACCAGGAGGCGCAGGAGACCACGCGGGACAGGCGCACGAACACACACACACCCCAACACCCCCCAAAGAGAGGCGGGACGCAACCGAAACCCAAACCCGAGCACCCACGCCCGCACCGCACACCGGCAACGGAGGGGCGCGGGAGGACCGCGCACGCAACCACACACGGCCCAAAAGCAAGCCGAAACCTAAGCCCAACCGCGAGCACCACAAACCCCAGCCGGAAAGAGAGGGACGACGCCACACACCGTACCCAAACACACCCGCCCAAGGCCCCAGCCAGGACTGGCAGGGTTACCTAAACCCACACCCAACCAGAACCAGGACCCAAACACCAACGACGCACAACAGTAGGAAACCCAGTGTCCACAGCCCGGGCACTGAGGCAGCCCGTGCCATGCAGCTGACCCGGCCAAACGAGATCCGGAGCCCGGGGGTAAGGCTGCATCCTAAGGCCTGCGCTGCTTTGGGACTCGAGGCGGAGCGTGCGACACCCAAGCACCTCGGAACCCCAGTACCGAGAACATGCAAGCATGCCTTGGGAACGGGATACGCCAGGAAGTCCGGTGAACCCCTAGGGTTCCGCCCAAAGGAGGGGACGTGCGCAAGCACGGGGGCCCACCCTCCCGGCATGACAAGCAGTCACGCTGGCGGCGATCAGCCCTCCCGGTGTTGCCCGGGGCCGCTTTGTTGGGGGCCACCAGTCAGGTCTAGCGGGATGTAAGTCGCCTCCCCTCTTCAAGCGCGGAGCCTCTTCCTGTTCGTCACAGCGGCAACGCCAGCGGGAACCATGGGGCGCCTCTCCACGACCGAGTGCACCTACCTACCTACCTACCTTGACCTCCACGTGCAGCGCTCGAAATGCACTGCAAACGTCCCTCTGGTATCGACTGCCCATTCCTCGGCACCTCCAAAAAGTGCTCCAAATGTACTGCAAACGTCCCTCTAGTATCGACTGTCCATTCCGTGCCCTCTATCATCATCTTTCCCCACAGTCATCAGGGGGGAGGTGCGGTGGGGTTTGGTGGAGGTGCAGCCTCCTGTAGGTAGTTTTGTCTGCACGTTGCTTTACAAGGCCGGGGACCGTCCCCCGACATATCTAATGGCTCCAGCCAATCCTGTCGCTCGTGCCGGTCTTTGGTTGCCTCCCCTTTGCTCTTCCATCAACAGCACCACCAGTTCTCCTGCGGGACTGACGGGTGCCCCGGACGTTCGGTTGCTGTTCCCCAACAGAAAACACGGAACTCCGGACGGGGCAAACATGAGGAACATGAAGTAGGGACCATCCGGGGACGGGGGGGGGGGATATGAGGGACCGGAGGGATGACGGCACTGGACAGGGCCGGACGCCAACAGAACACACGTCGTCCGCTGTGGTCATCAGCCCCGGTGCTTGTTCCAGCCCCCAAACCTGGAGGACTGTGGGAGGGAGGGCCCACGGGGCACCCCAGCAGGGGAATGCTGAAGGGGGGGAGGCGGGGGCAGCTTTGGTTCTGGGCTGAGGGGTTCGCAACAAGCGATCATTAGTCATATTAAATAGCCCCCCCCCTCTATTTCGCTATTCAAACTAAATAGGCCCCCCCTATTTCCCCATCCAAATTAAATAGCCCCCCCTCCCCAATGCTAATCCTATTCAACGAAACAGACCGGGGGGGGGGGCTGTTTAATTTGAATAAGGGAATACCCGGCGGCCTATTGAATTTGAATTGGGAAATAGGTGGGGCCTATTTAACTTGAAATGGGAAATAGGGGGGGGGGGGCTATTTAATTTGGATCGGGACATAGGCGGGCCCATTTCATTTGAATAGGGAAATGGGGGGGGGGGGGTATTTCCCTATTCAAATGAAATGGGCCCCCACTATTTCCCCATTCAACTTAAACGCCCCCCCCCCTTCCCCTATTCAAATCAAACAGCCCCCCCCCCACTATCTCCCAATTCAAATTAAATTCCCCCATTTCCCAATTCAAATTAAATAGGCCCCCCACCACTTCCCAATTCAAATTCAATAGCCCCCCCCCCCCCGCCCCTTCCCTCTAGCACCGCCCAGCCAGCCGTTGGATGTCTGCATCCACTACCAGCACGCGTACCAACCATGGGCACTCAGCCTGATGACAGAGGCCTGCCGGCGTGGCACGTCAAGGGTGCTTGTGCTCTGCACCTGCCTCTACCGTGGAAACCCGCCTGTGCCACCCAGGGGGCCCCACAAACCCTGCTCTTTGCCGCAACTGAGCACCGGCCGTGGCTGCTTGGCCGCCTGACCCAACAGATGGTCCGGCAGCCGCCCATGGGCTACGCTTTGCTCACCAACACCGAGCCCTGGTCCTCTGCAAACATATCAACTCGGGCCCCACCACAGCTGGGCTGATGCGCAGCCGCAATGAAATGAGACCCAGCCGACGAGTGCGTGTGTGACTTGTGCAGGGGGCCAAGGCAGGGCAGGGACACCGGGTGAGCCCCACAGTAGGGCAAGCGAGCACCCCGTGGCACCAGCAGGGCCATGCACCACCTCGTGAGACCCGGCGTGCCCCCCCACCCTGCCCCGGACGCGCGCGGCGGACACACACAGGCACGGCGGCATCTCCCTCCCACCAGCGCCTTGGTGGGGTTTCGGGGGTCGTCAACAATCTGGGGGGCTGTGAAACCAGACAGCCAAGGTAGGGCCCAGTCGTGCCGGTGAGGGAAGCACACACCGGCCGTGGGGACCTGCCTCTGGTGCTAGCCACGACACAACCCAACCAAAACCCCGCTTTCCCCAATCAAATTGAACAGCCTCCCCCCCGTTTCCCTGCCTATTGCCCAATTCAAATCATATCGCCCCCCCCCCCCCCCATTTCCCTATTCAAATTAGATAGGCCGCCCCTGTTTCCCTATTCCATTAAATAGGCCCCACGTATTTCCCGATTCAAATTCATTAGGCCCCCCTTAGTTCCCAAATCAGATTAAATAGGCCCCCACTATTTCCCCATCCAAATTAAATAGGCGCCCCCTATTTCCAAATTCAAATTAAATAGGCCCGCCCTATTTCCCAGTTCAAATTAAATAGCCCCCCCATTTACCTGGCTACTGTCCCCCAAACGGAAATGTTCACAGGCCACCGACAAAAACACTCGAATCCTCATCCAAAGCCCACCCATAACCCAGTGACTTTGTACCCAAAGAGACTCTCACTCTGTGTGTGGGTGCGGCCGAGGGCCCTCAACTGCTGACCTGGTGTCGAGGGCTCTCTGCCGGGCACCGTCCCATCCCTTTGCGTCTCTCTTGTTCATAGGCTCTTCCGCTGCGGTCACAACAAACACGCACAAAAAGTCTCAAAACATTTCCACTGCCAGTCCATTCGGGGCCCCGCCGCTCCTGTCCTTTTACTTCTCTCCCACTTCTCCGCTCCTTGACGCCCAAGTCCTGCTGTGCCTGCTGCCTACCTACACCCTGAAGCAACAGCCCTCCCTGGGGGGTAAGGTCAGGTACTGGGGCGTGCTCCAAGCTTCAACGTAATGTTAGCTTCCCCCCGCAGCATGCCTTCCGGGGACTGGGGTCACAAACACCCCAGCGCCTGGGACACTGCGTTCCTGCTCATGGCTCCAGCGGGATTCGAACCTAGCACCTCCAGTTCAGGCGTCACGTGCATGACGGCTGAACTATGTGCCCCTGGAGGGGTACAACCAATTTAATGTTTATGCAATTATCCATGCAATGCACTGTGCAGTCAAGTGCAGCGCAGCCCATTTTTGGGATCTGAGCATGCGTACACGCACTGTCGGTTGGCGTTCATGATGTTGGGTTGTGCTCCTTGTTTCAGGATCTGAAGTGGTACGGAGCGGCGATCGTACTAGTGTCCATCATTAGAGCACCAATCACCCATTTCACGTCGTGAGCAGAGAGTTCCCCTGCCCCCATCAATGTTGCTGACTTTCTGGGAACGACAAAGATGCCCCCTGCTGGGATGTAAGCCAGCCACTACTAGTATCGTTGACTACATCCTTGCAGTGCGATAGGCGACATTCGAAACCCCACAGCAGAAGTCCACCCACGACGCAACCAGAATCCTGCAAGAAAATGGACAACAGGCTGAGGAAGAAGCCAAGGAAGCGGAGGCTACCACAAGCACGGAGCAATGTAAATCTGGGTGCAATGGGAGTGACCCTGTGTCCCAACTGCAGTTGCATTCGTCCTGCTAGTACACTCAGTTGGTGTGCAGAATGCCTGTGGGTGTCGTCGACCACCTCCCTCTCGTGCTTGCCCCCCGCCCCCGCCTCTGTTTTGATACCTTGCTCGAAACTCTTTACTGCCTGTTCTTCAAAGGTATTTTCGCAATCAAAAGACCCTTTTGTTCGATTCTGATAATCGCGCGCGCGCTCCTGTATCACGGCCGCTGTGGCGTGGCTGTCTACTCTCTCCGCCGAAGGTGCGGTTGTTCCACCCGAGTGTTTCTTCTGGACAAACCACCTACTCTGGGTGGAAAGAGGCAGAACACGGCCGGACGGCGCTGTCCAGACGGAGGAAAGCAGATTGTGCATCTGAGCGAGCTGCTCGAGCAGTGCATTGTATGCAGGTTTGCTTGCATCACCTCTTGGGAGCTTATGCAAACATACCAAGTGCTAAGCGTTGCATTCCTTCATTTTTGCGTTTTGCGCCATCTATTCACTAATCCGCTTGATTCAACGTAAAGGTCAGTTTGCATTTTGCTTCGCCTTGACTCCTGTTGTTTCTGCTGCGCTCCGGCAGGCCCTACGCCCCACACTACTGGATGACAACCGAACACACTTGTGAGCGCAAACACTCAAACATGGTGGGCATTCTGTGCGTGGGTGCGGGTGTGTCAGTGTGGTAACCAACAGTGGAGCGCAAGCACTCACCTACGACTGTCGCACACACCACTGCAAGCGTGAACCATGCACTCGAACACCTGCTCGCACACATAAAAAAACACCCGGCTTGGCGTGAATCTGATTCACGTGAATTAGATGCAAAAAAATGCCCAACGCACCAAGATTCCGAAATGTCCCGAAAATGCTTCCAAACAGTTTTCAGAGGGAAATGGGAGTTGAGTTTTTCAGCTCCTGGGTATGCACTCAGCACTCAGAAAATTGGATTCGACAGACTCCAAGTTCCAGAGAAAGAGAAAGCTTGGCGTGGCAAACATTTTTGCATATGCCCGCAAACCAGACCCACGCCAGGCAGATGGTGAGTGCACAATTCCGCATTTGCGGTGCTGTAGGAGTGCAGCAAAGGTGTACAAATCAAGGGATGTGCCATGAAGGCGGCCACACTGGAGGATGTCTCTATCAATGGACAGATACAGGAGTATGGGGCCAGCCTAATAAAGGCCGAAACAACTTGTGACCCCCCCCCTCTCTCACGTTTGTGTTTGTCCTCAGTCATTGCTGATTCAAATTGGCCGTGCAAAATTTTGATGACCTGCATTATATAGCGCCATGCCTCCGTCCTCTGATTTATTGTGATGCAGGTACGTCAAGGTTGAAAAATGAAGTCAGATCACTGAGAACATTTGCACTTGGAGGAGGTTTGGACTGCCTTTGCCAGGTTTGTGTTTGCTTCCTTGCAACTCTGCACCGATCCCCCCCTCAGCATCCGCAATCTGTCTTCACTGCGTTGTGGCATAGATGGGCGGATACCGGGGGGAAGGTTGAAGGCGTTTCGGAGGTCTACTAGGCAACCTCACTAGTGGACACTCGGATGATATAGCACAGTCGGTGCCGCGCCAGGCCTTCTGCACTGCGTATATTAGCCTCAGGGTTCGTCACCTTGGGGAAGCTCAGAAATCGTTTCCTTTCATGTGTTCTGTGCTGTTTGCGTGCTTGCTCAAGCATTTTCACTCTGAGTTGCTGTTGCCGCTTAAATGAAAACTTCTGTGGTGCAGAAAGCAGACGTTTGGCATGGCAGTGCTCCAAGCAAACAGAAAAAATGATCCAAAGGCTGTGCAATTTTATTTGTTCCTAAAAGCTGCACGCAAACACACGACCACCTGAGATAACCCCCAAGATCCAATGGACACCAACGTCCCAGACCCACCCCGCCACGAATCCAGCCAACCGTGGGACATAAGTTCGGGCAATATCAACCTTCGCCCAACACGGAAATTGTCAAAATGGGTGCATGTCTGGGCACAGCTGGGGCCAAAGAATTCCGGAGGATGCATTGGTCTGACCAACCGGGGGTTGTACGACGGGTACGGCAGCAAAATCTCGCAGGTTGGCCTGCTGGTCCAGAACGATGGGGTGTTTGGTTCAGTCCACCGGGGCTGAGGGCCTCTCCAGTGTGTCTTCAGGGTGTCAGTCCCCCGGACATTGTGCAGTCAGCAGCAGAAAAGGACTGTAATGTCGTTGAAATTGTACGGTAGTTCGAGCCGGTGGGGCGCGCTTCATGTGGTAGCCTCAGGCCGGGGGGGGGGGGCAGGCCCGTCTCATCGTGCGAGAGCTCACCTGCCGTGCCACACCACATCGGGTCCCAGATCCGTCAATGACTCTGCCCCCCTGAATCTCGTGCCTGCCCCCTCCCCAACGTCTTCTCCCGCAGTTCGGACTCCCGGGCCCCCGTGTGGGGCTGGCCGTTCCTTGTTTGCCTCCGCAAGAGGAGAGGGGCCCACCCACCACAGATCTGCGCGACCATGTCCCTGCCCCACAGGGGCGGTGGGCGGTGGGGGGGGGGGCGGCGGGGCTGATCGGCGGCCCAACCACCGAACAGAGACATGCAGTACCCAAACTGCAGCAACCAAAGCAGCAGAAGCCTTTGAGACCGGGCACGCAGGCGCAATGCCTCGACGAGCGCTTCGGCGCCGACCCAAATGTCCCCACAACCACCAAACCTTCGCGGGTGGTGGCTGGCACCCCAGCCACCCCGTCATCACATACCCAGACCCCCCCCGTGCGGTAACACGTGGGTGTGTCACGTGGTGATTGCGCCCAAGAGAATTGCGCAAGCAGCAGCATGCACAGCCAAAAAGAGATGCACAGAGATCAAGGCTGATCACGAACCGGAATGACCGGTCCTACGCGCCTTTCGCCAGAGTCGAAAAAAAAATAGACACTCAGAACCCCCCCCCCCCGAAAAAATAGGCCGCAGAGAAAGCAAAGCCGTGAATGGGATCCCGCTCCATGAGATAGAGGCGGGCTGATGGGGCCCTCGGCTGTGCGGCGTTGGGGGGGCGCGTGGCGGTGTCGTCGGACGACCGAATGTGAGTTCCCTGCGGATATCCGCCTCCGCAGGCATCGGAACGCACAAGCTATGAAAACATGCGCCCGTTCCCTTCTCAGCCCCTCTGCCCCCCCCCCCAGACCCCCCCCATGCCACAGGTGCCGGGTGTTCTCAGGCTGCGCCCACCCAATGCCCTTTGCCAGTCCAACAGGGGGGCGGTGTTTCCGTCGTTTGCGGTGTGTCTACGGATGTTCCCGCAGATGAGTGTTGATCTCTGTATGTGAAGCAGGTCGGGGGTCAGTGGCCGCGCCGGTCTTGGGTGAGGGTTGGGTGCGGCCTAGCCGGCTCCGAGGGGCAAGCATGTCCCATTGTTCAGGATGAGGCATGAGGTTGGACAGGCTTTCTATTCCATGGCACTTGATGCCCCCCGGCGGCGACTAAGGGCAAGCATGTCCCATTGTTCAGGATGAGGCATGAGGTTGGACAGGCTTTCTATTCCATGGCACTTGATGCCCCCCGGCGGCGACTAAGGGCAAGCATGTCCCATTGTTCAGGATGAGGCATGAGGTTGGACAGGCTTTCTATTCCATGGCATTTGATGCCCCCCGGCGGCGACTAAGGGCAAGCATGTCCCATTGTTCAGGATGAGGCATGAGGTTGCAAAAACTTTCTATTCCATGGCATTTGATGCCCCCCGGCGGCGACTAGGGGCACACAGAATATTTGGGATGTTACTTGTGCATTGCACCATGCTCCGTGTAAGGTCTGAGGTCTGCGCGTGCTTGGCTGCCGTGTGTGTGGCGCACAAGCACGGGCTCGTCTCAGCACAGGGTGTACCCCACACCCTCCGTCTAAGCTTGGCTGGGATGGTATCAGCTACGCAGCAAAGTGCTTTGACTGACCCACTTAACCGGAGAGCACTCAGCTGTGAGTACCGTGCAGACACCAGGTGTGTTGACAAAATAAAGGCCAACACAGAAGTGATGAAGTTGGTGATAGAACACATGTGAAGAAGTGATTGAACTGCCGACCATTGCTGCATATGCATGCCAGGACGTGCATGTGTGGAGCGCGTTATGACCTGCTTCCCTCCCCAAGCTACAGCGGGTGTAGGACCGTATCAATTCCCTACTTAATTTGATTCGGTCCGAAATGTAGTGCAACCGCATAAGACATGGTTTTGGTGACAAATCTGCCCGTTACATGGAGTCATGGACGCATTTGTTGTGATTGTTTGCCCACTTAAACCCACGCCACTCTAAATTTGGGGACATTTGTGCATAATCTTCCCCTTTCGTGCACGCACGTGTGTGCTGGTAGTTGTATGTCTCGCGCGCAAACTACGGCCTTGTCTAAGCTACAGTAGGCTGGGCAAACGTACCCTCGGTGCTTGTGCAGGGGGGGGGGGTACCCCGGCCAGTGATGAAAAGCCTCACTTTGGGGGTCACTGGAACTGCCATGACAGACTCAAATTTAGCCTCTACAATTTAGATTGAGATGCAAGCGTCTCCGGGCGACCAAGAGGATACTCACACGGAGCTCTTGTCACTGTCGGAGTTCCGCTTTAGCTGGGTAGTCTTGTGTGTGTGTGAAAGATTGGCTTGGTTGGCTTGGCTTGGACCTATGGCAAAACATGGCCCACAGGGACAGAGAGTGACTGCAAGCAAAGATGTGTGTAGCACAGCAATTCAGTGGCTCCGGCCGATTGAGGTGGTGCCATTGAGCAGCTCTCGGGAGGGCACGTTCTCCAAATTCGATCTTGACTGCCGTAGGGGGGCCCGACTTCCGGCGGGGCTAACTTCATGGGAGGCTTTGGGCTTTACGGAAGGGGGCGAAATGTTTCCCTGGCGAAGTCGAGGGGTGTCGGCGGGGCAGTGGAGATGCCCATGGCATTGCATTTCTGTGGGTCCAGGTCAGGGTTGGGGTTGGGGCAGGTCTTGGAACCGCAGATTCTTTCAGATGTTGTGAGCTGGGGCCCCAAGACCATTTTCCCCCTTTGGGCCAGTGCAGTGACCGAGGGCAGCCGCAGGCCCTCAAGGAGCTGCAGGGGGGGGGGGCGGGGGCGTTGGGACTTTAGTGGGACGGAGGGGGGGCCTGCGAGCCCCCCCCCACCCCCCGTCCCCCCAATGGACCAGCCCCCCTTCCCAGTCCTCTGTGCCATTGAGGGGGTGCCATTGAGCAGCTCATGGGAGGGCACGGTCACTAAACTCGACCTTGACTGCCGTGGGGGGGGCGATTTCGGGCGGGGCTAACTTCATGGGAGGCTTTGGGCTTTAAGGAAGGGGGCCAAATGTTCCCCTGGCGAAGTTGACGGGTGTCAAAGTGTATGATCTGTGTGAATACATCGGAATTCGGACTGCCGAGCATTGCGGCATACGCATACCAAGGCGTGTATGTGTGGGGCGCTTGGTGACCTGCTTGCGGTCTATGGCAGCCGCGGGGGGGTGGCGGGAGGAACGGGCCCTGCGCCTTGCCCCACCCCTGTTCGCCCCGTTTGCACGGGTGCGTACGTCCTCCCGGACCTCTCGGTGCACACTTGGTGGGACTTGGGGCAGGAGTTGAGACAAAAAGAAAAGACGAGCCGTGTTCTTCGGATTTGCGATCACGAAGTATATTCCAGAGGGATGCCGATGGGTGTCCTGCCAATGGGGTTGCCCCCTCAGTACCCCCCCTTGTCCTGCCCCACGACCAATAACTGTTCTCTGGAGTGTCCGCACCAGTGTCCACCCGGTCGGTCCAATATGAAACACAACAGCATGCGGGCATCACTGTGACTTGCATCCGATCAAAACGGTGATAGGCTGCCTGCCACCGTCATCTCCGCCTCCGAGTGAGGGCAGTACGTGGGGATCGAGGCACGGAATGGCCGTTTCCCCGTAGGTTGTTCCACCGCGCTCCGCCGTGCGCGCGGTGCAGGTAATCCCCCTTTGTGCACCGTCCGCTCCAGCTTCATGGGATTCCAAGCGTGAAGTCTGCACATGGGCAAGTGGTTCACGGGAAAGGCGCGGTGCAGGGAAGCATTAGACTGGCGGTACACCACAGGAGGAGGGCCGTGCCCCCCCCCCCCCTGGACCCCCCAAGGCAAAACACTGCACAGAGAGAGTCGTGGTGGTGACCACATGCCTGTGCCAGGGGGGGGTGTATGTGAGCTCTGTATCCGTTGCCATCATGGCCCTGGACCCCCCGCCCCCCGCCCCCGCCCTCTCCGGACCAAAGTGACCATCGCGGGAGACAACGAAATTTGACATTGGGAAAATCTGGTTGGGCCATTTTTTGGTGCACAAGCCTTCGGGTCCCAGGACCCCCCCCCCCCTTTCTAATTCCGAGGCCTTGTGCCAAACCCCCCCTCCCTCCCCCCCCCCCCCCCCGCCCCTTCTGACACTTCCCTGCCACGCTGCCTCATGCATGTTGACTGGAGTGAGGCCGCGCTCGGAACGGCCGGTGCACCGGGGGGAGGGGGGGGGGCTCGTCGGTTTGGAGGGTGCGCCTGGACGGGGGTACAAAGGCTTTCACGGGGGGGGCGGGGGTGCCGCCCAAGAGTAGCGTACGGAGCGCGCCCTCGTGCGCACACGGGCCTGCGATGTGCCGATGAGGCCAGGGGGCACCGCGATCCCAGCACCGCTCGCCTTGTGTGGAGAGCACCCTCCGGCGGGTCTGCACGATCTCGGGGGCCGGTTTGGGGCCATCCTTGAGGGCCACCCCCCCTTGCGGACACAACGCCCGTGTCAGAGGAACAGCACGTGTTGCGTGCGTCACATGTGGGGACTTGCGTGTTCTCCTCGCAAGGCTGCGGGGGGGGAGGGGGGGGGTTCGCTGGCAAAAGGGGGCGGAAGAAGTGAAAGTGGCTGCATAACCGCCGCCGCCTCGGGGTCCTCACGTTGGGGGGTAGAGGCGGGCCCAATGGTCTCGCCCAAGTGGCACTATCCCGGGCCCCCGGAGGGCGGGGGAGTTGGCTAAGTTAAGTCTGGCGGGTGTACCACCGGCCCAGGCACTACGGGGGCTGGGCTACAAACCCCCTGCCCTCTCAGGGGGGGTCCTGAAGCCACCCCCCCCCCCCCCAGCCCCCCAGTGTTCCACAAGGCCGCACTGAGAACAGAACGCAAGGAAGGCCATGGGGCAGGCGCGGCTGGAGCGAAACTGGCGGTTCCACACCTGACCCATTGCGGGCCCCCCCAGCCCCCCCCCCGCCCCACAGCGAAGGTCCACCAACAAACACAACGCAGTGCGTGAAACTGGAGGTACCAACAGGCAGACGTACGGCGCCTTTTGTGCTCCAGCCCCCTTGTCCAGCACTTAGCGGGTGCGTCTTGTTCAGCCCCGACTCTTTGTCGTCACCGCACGTTGGATTGCTATGTGCACTGCTTTGGGAAGGAAGCAACGGGTAGGCTGCCGGTGTGTCGGATCCGCAGCTCTCACCTCTCTGCTGCCGGTCCCGCCGGTCCTGTGCACCGAGAAACAAAAGGATTGTTCCACAGCGCTCCCGTCGGTGGTCGCATGGGCGTGGGTCAAATTATCCCGGGAAGGGGGGGGGGGCGGGGCTCAGACCGTCATCATTTCTGCCGCTGGTGGTTTTGTACCACCTGTGATTGTTTGCTGCTTGTAACTGCCAACCGATTTTTAACTGACGGATGCATCAACTATGTTTGTGAAGTGTCACACTGCAGGGCGCCTTGCGGTGTGACCCCCTCATGTAACTGAGGGCGCGCCTTGAGCCCAGGCATTACCGGTCGTTGCATAGCTGTGCCCTGGGTTGGCTATGCGCTCCTGCGCCCCTTGGGCAGGCTGCAGCTGCCCAACTCCTGCCCCCCCCAGTCCCCCCCACAGGCTCTAGGGGAGCAAGTCGGGGGTGCACCCCGGCGCATCGCGAGGGGCCACTGATGATACGGCCTCCACGGGACGGGGGCTGGAAGGTTCAAAGGGGCAGGGCAAGCAAAGGGCGTCGGGCGCAGGGCCCTTCCCGGCGAATCCCCTTTGGGCTGGGGCCCCCCACGGGCATGATCAGCAAATACCAGCAAAACAAAGATCAACCGCGAATGCCCCAACACGCACACAATGACGAGCGTCGCAATGCATCAAACGTTCAGGCAGTGCCATCAGCACCGGATCATCGAATCGCACTTCAGCACACGCAACACGAACAAGATAGCAAGCGTGCAAATCACATCAACAGCAGCACAGGACAAAGCACAATTGAAAGCATACACACCAACATCATACAAATGTCCATACGGACACACTTATGGAGATTGGTGAATACCGTTCAATGCCGGCTGCTTTCTGTGTAGGCTGTGGTCGTTTGCATGTGTGCTGCTGTGCTTGCTTGCTGGCATGCATGTTGCCAGCGCATGCTCGCGCGTGCATGTTAGAAGTCCTGTTGTAGCCTGTTGACGTCTGTCGTGCAGACGTCGCTGCGATAGGTGGCTGTTCTCCACCACCGGGAGTTCGGTAAGTTCAGAAGATTGAAAGGACGTCATTGAATGGCTGCTGCAGTGGACGGGGCTATAGGGGGCAGAATTTAGGTCCCTGGGACCCATGGCAAGCATCAGATGTTTGAATGTTTGAGTTTTGAATTGATTGTGCATGATTCCGCAGGTGAGTGGTTTTCAGGGTTGTTACCTGGATAATCACCGTAATAATTGGCGCTGTGCCCGCGCTGTGCCCGTGCTGTGCGAAAACGCCCCCTGAGTTGCATTCGGATTGGTGTTGTGATCCCGGCGGTCGTGCCCCCCCCGAACGCCGGCAACGGCCATGGACCCGGTGGGTCAGGGGGCGCAACAAGGGCTCCCGGATCCCCCGCCCCTGTGGACGACTGGCACAGTGCACACGCGGGTCGCCCTCTGGCGACGATCCCTTTGGCCCCAGTGTCCAGCGTGTGCGTTGGTGCTGTGCATTGCCATTTCACCAACGCCCCCCCCCCCACTGGACGGTCAAAAAAGGAACAGACAATTGTACGTGAGGGAGGAGGGCGGCAGCAAACTCAGGCGGGGGCACCGGGACAGCCGCCCAGACACAAACCCGGACGTGATGCAGTGAACCCGCTGATGAACAATGACTGGAGGTGCCGATGGCGGGGACCCCCAGATCAGCCGTACCGGCCATTTGGTGCCCCAAGTCCCTATGGACCCCCCCCCCCCCACTTGCGAGAGCAGTGCCCAGGGCAGAGCAGCAGGAACCATCCGAGTTGCCGTGCGCGCGGCGCGCCACTGTTCCGCCGTGTAGCCCAGGAACACCCCCCCCCTCCAAACACCCTCCCAGACCAGCCCGTGACTCCCCCTCCGGAGCCCTGTCACCGGGTCGAAGCAGAGAACAATGTCACGTTTGGGACCACCTTTGAGGGCCACCCCCCTTGCGGGCACAACCCCCGTGTCACAGGAACAGCACGTGTTGTGTGCGTCACATGTGGGGACTTGCCTGTTCTCCTCGCAAGGCGGGCGGGGGACGGGGCGGGGGGGGGGGGCAGGGATGCAGCAGAAGGGAAGGGGCCTCAGAGGCGGCCCAAGCAGCCGTTGGACGGGCGGCTGCAGGCGGTTGCCAAAGCGGTTGGGGGTGGTTTCCTGTCAGTTACAAGTGCCGTTGAGGCTGGCACTTGGCGTCAGGGGGACGGCGGCTCGGCATAGGCTGGGCGCCTGGGCGGTACCCCCCCCCTCCCTCCAGTAGTCAAACAGGACAAGTCATCCGGGGGCTCCGTTGACACAATCAAAACACGTTCGGGCCCACAGAGGGTCAGAATGAGCAGTGGCGAGAGGCCAATGGGCGCCGCCAAAGGCAAACCACCGAATACCGAGGCCTTGTGCCAAACCCCCCCCCTTCCAACTCATCCCTCGGGGGGTGGGGTACGGCTGTCAGGCCGTGTGCGTTGGTGGACCTCCTCGGCGTCGCACCAGAGCACACCCCCTTTCCTGCCCGTGCCCGGGGGGTGTGCACCGTCGTCCCCCAATGCGCTTCAGGCGGCCTCCCCCCGTCGCCCTCTGTGCTCAGGCGGCCGAGGCGGGCAAGCCGGTGTACGTGGAGAAGCCGATGGCGTTGAACACGGAGGTCTGCGCTGCCCCTGCGCGCGTGTTTCCATCCCCCATGTGGAGGTGTATGTTTCATTCCACAACTAGCTGTAGGGCAGAGCACGGGGGGGCGGCCGGGCCCGGTCCTTGTATGCCAGACCCCCCCCCCCCCAGACCCCCGGCCAGACCCCCCCCCGACCCCCGGGAGGCACCCCCCCCCCGACCCCCGGTTGGACCCCCCCCCAACTGCCCCCCCCCCCTCCCCCCCCCAAGTTTTGAAAGATAGTTGGGGGGTGGGTCACATCAGGACCGGTTGTAGTCGCCCCCCTGTGAGGCAGAGGCAATTTTGAGATAGCGGGAATGGAAGTCTTTGCCGTTGCCTTTAACATATTTTGCATTGCTACCTCCTTTTCCCAGTAGCTCAAGATATAGACTTCGGGTGTCCCAGCCCCATGTCGTTTGGTGTTATATATTAGCGGGAGCATGTTTTTGGAACTGGTGTGGCATCAACATGGACGCTTGCCATCCCCCGAGAATTCAGGTAGCATTGGGGAACGGGCATTCACTTACCCCGGCCCCGGGGGGGTCTTCTTGCACTCATGGATTTCATGCCTCTTGAGTATACCATCCTGGCGACAGCCTGCCGGCCTGTCAGAATTTTCACAACCACTTTTTTGCGCGGGCTACGCCGCCCCCCGGCGGACGTGCGGTGCGCCTGGAAGGCGGCCCCCCTCCCCCGGGTCCATGTCCCAAACGCGTACCCGCGGCGCAGGGGGGGGGGAGTCGGGCGCGTGGCGTGCCGTGCGGGACATTTGGCAACTTTGTTTTTCACGGAGCGTCACCCCCCCAAAGAGGCACACGCAAGGGCCCGACCCCGGAGGCCCCCACCGGCAGTGCGACCGCCCCTTTCCGACGCGCTCCCCCTCCGCAGCCACCGCCATCCGCTTCTCCCTCCGCCCTCCCATGGCCCCTCCAACCGCCTCTTCCACCGCCCGTAACGGCGCTTGCAACCGCTTTTCCAAACCCCCGCGTACCGCGCCCTGCCCCTCCACTGCGGCCCTGCGCACGTCCCCCCCCGCGGTGCTCGGCCACCCCGCGCCCCGTCGGGCCGGAGGGTCCATCCATCGTCTGCGCCTGCGACCCCCCCCCCCCCCCCCGCGCCTCCCCTGCACATCCCGAACCCGACGGCCCGACGCCCGTCAGTTGTACCGGGGCCAGTCTTTGGCCGTCGGGTGTGACAGGCCGGCCCCGGGGGGCGGGCGGCCCCCGCCCCTCTCCCTCCCCTTCTCCGCCGCCCGCCCGCAGGAATGCCAGGAGATGCTGAGCGCGTGCGACCGCCACCGCGTGCCCCTCTTCGTGGCGTACTACCGCCGGGCCATGCCCTACTTCCTCAAGGTCAAGGAGCTGCTGGAGGCCCGGGTCGTGGGGCCGGTCCACGTCTTGTCCATCAAGTTGCATCAGACCCCCAAACAGAATCCCGGTCCGCGCCCCTCCCCCTCGGCCTCCCCCTGGGCCCTGGGCCCCCTCTGCTGTCCTCGGCGGGTTCCCACCCGCACGGGCCGCCTGCGTCCGGGTGCGGGCGGATTTGCCCCGGGGGGCCACGGTCGGCCGTCAGGGCACTCACTCAATCGTTTTTTTCTTCTGTCGCGTTGTGTTGCATTGTTAAGGGGCGCCCTCCCGGATTGCCCTGTCAACCGCCGGCCGTTGCCCTCCAATCACCGTCAGTCACCCTCCAACCGCCGTTGGTTACCCTCCAATCGCCGTCGGTTACCCTCCATTCGCCGTCGGTTACCCTCCAACCGCCGTCGGTTACCCTCCAACCGCCGTCGGTTACCCTCCAACCGCCGTCGGTTAACCGCCGTCGGTCATCATCCAACCGCCGCCGGCTACCCTGCAACCCCCGTCGGTCAGCCTCCAACGGCCGTCGCGCAACCTCCAACAGCATCCTCGAAAGCCCTCGGGCGGACTCAACGCAACATTGGGCACCGAGACAGCCGCTCGCTCAAACAGCCTCCGGCACGCAGACAGCCGATGGTGCATTCCGGGCGCACTCGCGCGTTGCAGTGACCACACTCTGACCCCCTCTTCGCTGGTCCTCTCCCTAAGGGTGATGGCAGGTCATCTGTTGCACAACGTCGTGCTGTTGCCGCGGTCTCCCAATCTCAATGTTTTGCTGGTCTCATTGGAAAGGTGAACACAATTTCGGTAGTCACTTGTGCCTCACGCACACTGCGAGGCCTACGGGCGTGGCAGTCTCCCACTGCATCACCTGGTTTCAGACTCAGCTCATCCTCTCACTACGTGTCAGATCCGCCACCACAGCCATTTGTGGGATCATCGGATCACTGGACAGCTCTGACCCTTGATTCCGAAACGTTGTCTGGAGTGCCATCTGATGAACAGGGTACGCCAGCCCACCTTTGGTCTGGACCAAAACAAAACTAAAAACAGAACAAGTTCTGTAGTCGCCCCCTGAGGCCAGCGCACTGCCCTCCCGCTGCCGCACTGGCGCGACGCATTCACGAGGGCACGGGGCACCGCGTGCTCCGGTGCTGAACGCCGCGCGCGCGTGCGGCACGCGGGCCGCCGGCGCCGCACCCGCTGCCCCCCACCCCTCCACCCCCACCCCGCGTGTCCTCAGGGTGGCGAGTGGACGGCCGCACTGCGGGCGGGGGCCTGTTCGTGGACCTCGGGGCTCATCAGCTGGACCTCGCGGAATTCCTGCTGGGCCCACTGAAGGCCGTGCGGGTGGTGGCCTCCAATGCCGCGGGGCAGTACGACGTCGAGGACACCGTCAGTGCGCTGTTCGAGTTCGCGAGCGGAGTGCAGGTGCGGTGCGCAGCGGGCGGCGGGCCCGCCACCTCCCTGTGCCCCTGCTACGGTGCCTTCGCCGTTCTGGAGGGCATGGGGCACTGTGTGCCGTGGGCTGTGGGGGGGGGTGAGCGCGCTGCGCGCGCGCCGGGCACCTTCTTTTGACCGTTCCTCGCCCATGCCTGCCCCCCCCCTCCCCCTTTACCAAACAATCAGCCCCCAAGAAAGAGAGGGCCGTACGTACACACGCGTATACGCGTATACATGTACGCATGTACATGCCCCTGTGCACGGGTAAACGCCGTTAGCGGACCGTTTTTAGGGCTTCAGCCTCCTTCCCAAATATTGTCTCTTCCCGTCTACAACATGCCGACGGTGTCTACAATTAGCAGGCCGCGCCTACTTGTGGGGCAAAGTGTCTACAGACTATACCCGGGTAAACGTGTATGTGCACAGTGTATACGTTTACACGTGTACATGTATACGCGTATACGCGCGTATGCACACATATATGAAGAACCAAGGGGTGATGTATCACTTTCTGATCTGATCCCCTTGGGGGCGCCCTCAGCGCAGTGCGCGCGCAGTGCAGGCGCAGTGCGACTATTTGGGCGTCTAGCCGTACTGGAGACCCATACTTTATGATACTAGGGGCATCATTGTTGCCCCTAGCCTAGGTTTTGATGCTTCTTCCACGTTGGGGATATGGCATTTTTGGATATTCACCCACTTTCACCCATTTCCACCCCTTTTCACACTTTTTTGCTCATCTCCACCATGGACTCCCACACTTGATCTGGGCCTTTGAGTTGGGGTGACGGACTCCCGGTTTTTGCCTGACCATAGTCGAATGCCCTATGTGAGGATGCATCGCTGCTGATCAGGATGCGTGGTTTTCCCACAAATGGAAACCGGAGGTTGAAGTGGATTCCCTCCTGCAAGCCACTTTGCCCCACGGTGCACTTGAGGATGAAGTGGACACATACGAGGCTTTGGTACTAGCTGGCTGGGTGAGCATTCTGATTTTGTACTTAGTTGATGACTGAACAGAAAAGAGGATATGTGTGTGGCTTTCCGCATTTTGCATGATGTCTTATGTGAGGGGAAGGTAGCTTGCATTTGTCTTTAGCTAGGGTAGTTTGGGTGACCTAAATTTAGGGGCATTTGGAAGGGGTGTGCCTGGGGGTTCTTTGGGGAGGACCTTGTCTAAAAGTAGCGCGCAGTGCAAGGATTCCCCCCTTCTATTGGGGACCCCCGGGAAGGCAGGGGTGATGTGGCCATTCCGCCCACACGTGCTTTGCAGGGAAGGTTTGCGGTCCAGTGCGGTCTACTTGGGGGACATCCTGAGGTGAGGACAGACTTGGGGCTAGAGCCAGGGTACTTATTGCAAACGTACCTCTTGGGGCGCGCCCCGGGTCGACGTTCCCCCTGTGCCGTTGTGTGCCCATGCCCTGTGTCCCTCCGCGCGAGCCCTTTCGGAGTCTGTTGCCCATCGCTCCGTTCCACAGGGCACGGGGTCATGGCACTTCAACAGCTTCCAGCGCATCGACCAAATGGAGTTCGCTGGCCCTCAGGTCCTGCGGGGGCGAGGCTTGCCTGCAGTCGGTTCGCACGAGGGACGGGCCGTCTGTGCTGTGCCGGCCAGGGACACGGTCGTGACGCCCCCCAAATGCCTCTCTTCCGACGGACCTAACCCCCGAGGGATGCATTGGAAGTGGGGGGGGGTAGGTACCCCCCCCCCCCCCTCCAGAGTGCGAATACTCTGGGCGAAGATATTACTGCAACGCGCTCGCCACAAATGATGCAGAGCGTAGAAGATATTACCGCAACGCACCACCGGCAAGTCCTGCATTGGTGAGCTAGCGCCCATGGCCTTGTGTGACATTCACGTTGCGGGTTGTGGTGAGCACCTCCCAGCCTGGGGTCTTTGTGATGACTGCGTACCGGGGCACTGATCAGGCCGTCAGGGGAGGACGCCAGGGGCAGAAGTTGCATTCTGGATTCCCCCGCAGGCAGGGGGATGCCTGCGGCGGTGCGGAGGCCCGCTGCAGTCCAGATGCCTGCTTGGCATGGCAGAAGGTTCAAGGGCGTTCCCCCTCCAGGGCGCCTAGCCTATGTCCAGCCACTGTCCCCCTGACGCCAAGTGCCCGCCTCAACGGCATTTGTAACCGACAGTAACCCCCCCCAACCGCTTCGACAACCTCCTCCAACCGCCTGCCTAACTGCTTCTGGGGCCGCTTCTGAGGTCCCTTCCCTTCTGATGCATCCCTGCCCTGAGAGGTTGGGGCATCATGCGGGCAATGGAAAACAGTTGTGGTCGGAATGTGCGCAGCAACGAGCCGTTTCTTGCTTTGCTCTCACGAACGGCGTTTACGCAGGATTCCTTTAATCGGCGGCGGTGGGCCGATGGCCGACGGCGGTTGACACTCCACCGACGGCGGTTGGCGCCCAACCGACGGCAGTTGATGGCCCGTCAACCGACGTCGGTTGGCCGATTGCGGACCGCAGTTACTCGTAGGCCGACGCTCTGCGGAGCTTTGAACGTACCGGCGGCCGGCCTGTCGTTTCTGGGATGGGGGGAGGGGGGGGTGGGCATTCAGGACCGCCCCGCCGATGCGTGTCCCTCTGCGTCGGGGTGTCACAGGGGCTCATCCGATGCTCGTGCTTCGACCTCGCGAACCCCGTGGAGGTGGTCACCGCCGACGGCGTGCAGCGCTACGACGTGGAGCCTCTGGAGCACGTGCAGCAGCCGCTGATCCAGAGCGTTGTGGACGAGCTCCGGGGCCATGAGGGCAAGTGCAGCTCCGCAGGTGTGGGGGGGGGTACGTGCACAGGCCCGAGATAGTCCCTGGCTTGCCCCAGGGGACGGCTGCCGTCTCCTGCGGGTGTCGATCGTCTAGAGGGCCGATCAAGGGCGGGGGGGCGGGGGGGCTGTGGGAGGCAGGTGTTGAATGTAGACCTCTGCCACAAAGGCACAGGGCCGCAGAGCAAAGTCACACCAACCGGTGACATTGCCACGGGCGCCCTTCGCTGTGACAGAAGAGGTGCTCTGAAAATATCAATGCCGAGGCCTCATTCAACCACCACGACGGTGACTATCCGCCGCCCCCATGGCCCTCCAACCGCTTTCCAACCGCCAGTAACCGCTGTTGCAGCCGCTCTTCAAGCCGCCCCTCAGCCCCCCCACCCTCCGCCCCTCCAGTGCAGCCCCGAGAGGTTGGGGCATGGTGCGGGCAATGGCAAACAGTTGTGGTCGGAACGTGGGCAGCATCCCCCCCGGCCCCCCTACATTGACGGACAGTCACGCCCCAACCGCAACCCAACCGACTCCAACGGCGGCCGCAACGGTTGTGCAACCGCCGCCTTCCCACCCGTCGCCTCCCGGAGTTCATGGGGGCTACCCGCACCGCCCTCGCTCATGAGCGGCGGGGCGATGCGGACATGTGCAGCCCGTCGGGTGAGGGTTGCGCTTGTGCTTGTGCTTAGGGTTGAGGACGCCCTACCCCAGAGGGGGTGGGTTGGTGTAGGGGGGGACGGCGCATCTCGACCGGACAAAACCCAAAGTGCGTTCCACCGGGGGGCCCCGACCGGCAACCCCATTCTACTCCACCCTCGCCGGCGCGCCCCGCTCACCCCCTCCACCCCCCCACACACTCACCGTCCCGCACAAGTCCGCAGATTTCGCGTGCGTCCGACCGGCAGCACCAACTGCTTGACGCCTCACACCCCCGCCACCCCCAAGCTCACCCTCCTCCCTCCTCCTGCGCCGACGCCCACCCCACCGGCACACCTGCAGGGGGTGCGATCGCTGGATGGCACAGGCTACACTATGGCAGGCAGGCCATGGCCTTGGTGGCACGAAACCCCCGCCACAAGGGGATGGATGGTGGCGGTGCGGGTGGGTGGTGGGGGGTTTTGGCACAAGGCCTTGGGGAGGGGGGGGGGTTTGGCACAAGGCCTTGGGTATGGTATGGTATGGTATGGGCCTGGGCCATGTCCAGGATACACTGGCCGCACCGGATCCTGCGGACCGACGACTCGGCAACAGAGGACCCTCGCCAGACCATTAACAGGTCCGCTGGACTCTGGTGGGCTGTTGGGCTGGCGGCACAAGGCCTTGGGGAGGGGGGGGGGGGGTTGGCACAAGGCCCTGGTGTCGGGGGGGGGGGGGTCAGCGGCCAATACAGTTCCAGTCCGGACCCCTTTTGTCAACTTCATGTTTCTCCTGAAGAACACTCTTCTGATGTGGGTCGGAGCTGGGGTTGGCCCCGGTGGTGTTTGGGCGGCTGGGGTTTGCCAGGCTCCCCAAAGTGGGGCGCCCAAGTGCGCAAGTGCCCGAGTCATTTGGTGCCAACCGATCGCGGCGGTGGTCCCCCGAAGGCGGTTGGCGGGGCACGTGGGCGGTCTGCCTGGGTGGCCGTGGTCAACCGGCCCCGACTTCAACGGTGCAGTTGACCGCGCCAGAAAGAAAAACGCGCCCTAAACACTTTGAACCCCCCCCCCCCCACACACACATGAATGTTGACAACGCTGTCCGGCACCCCGGCCTTGTAAAGCAACGTGCAGACAAAACGTCCTACAGGAGGCTGCACCTTCACCAAACTCCACCGCCCGCCCCCCCTGATGACTCTGGGGAACGATGACGATAGAGGGCCCGGAATGGACAGTCGATACCAGAGGGACGGTTTGGGTACATTTGGAGCACTTTTCGGAGGTGCCGAGGGACTTGTGTCCCAACGTTCTGACGATGGGCTTGGTGCGGCTGGGGAACAGCGGGGGCAGAGGCGAGGGCTATTGCCCACAAGGACATGCGCGTTGCGTCGGTTGAAGAGCGGCCGTGAGGGAGGGGCAGGAAGTGAAAGCGGAAGGACTTCTGCTTGGAATAGATTCGAAGCCGGTGGTTTTGTGCAGGATTTCCGTCCATTTGTTAGATTGCGATGGCCCAGTATCTTCAGGCCATTGCTCCTTCAGCCATTACTCGTTTTTTTTCAGTCAACGTGTTCCGCTAGTCAACGCCTGGGAGTAGTCCAAGGGGGGCGGCCTGTTCGAATTCCAGACCCCCCCCCCCCCACCCTCCTGACCCCCCCAAAGTTTTTAAAGCCGTCTTTCTCCAATTTGAGATTTTTGGGGAAAGGGTTGGCGCCAAAGGTGGAGGTGAGGAGTACCGTGAGGAGGTACTTTTTTTTTTCTACCCCATGTGTCTATACTCGAAATACGCAGGATTTTGTGGAGAATTAAAAAATGTTTGAAAGACACAGAAAATTTGTTGACCCCTGGCCTGACCTCCGGGTCTGACCTTGGCTGATTGGAGCCTAAGCTAAATTTTGTTCTGAAAAACTTGCTTACCCCATTTGTGTATGTTCAAAATGATCGGCGCGTCATGGGGATCATTCTGAGGTATGTTTGTTGGGGTACCCACTGACCCCCCTCTAGGGACCCCCGGCTGCTGACCGGCCAACCCACCTACCCCCCTTTACCCCCCCTCCAGGACCCCAAAAGTTTTCGCACCCGGTTGGGGTCTAGAATTCGAACAGGCCGCCCCCCTTGGAGTAGTCATGCCCCTGTTGTCTGGGAATCCGCGCCACTCGGTAATACCGGCTCCTGTCCCACCAAGAGCTGGGTAAGAAACGCCTGCATCCGGTGCACAGCTCAGTAGGACCCGCCCCTGTCTGTCTCATGTCTGAGTTGGCCGCGGCAGGTCCGTCCCCTGCGAGCCCCCGTGACGACTCCCTCTCTTGTTCTCTGCGCCCGGCAGGTGCTTCCGGGGCACGGGCGACGTTCTGGATCGATGAGATCCTGAAAGAGTACCGGGCCAAAAGTGGATGACTCCGATGGGGAGCCGGACGGCGCCTGCGCGCGGCGTGTCAACGATCCGCAGGACAGGCGCAGCTGCACGTTACGGACCACAACACAACGCTGTCTTCCACAACGAAGGGCACAATCCACCGTGGCATCGAGTTTCAGAACCTGCCAATTCGGCGCCTTCCGCGTTTGTACGAGCGCAGTCGCTCCCGCGCCTGTCGTCACATTCCCCCGCCAGTGCAATGCCGGCCGGCTCCCCGATTCGCGGGCACGGCCCCTCATGTTGTTCTGACAGGGGCAGTGTTGTCGGGAGAGGGAGGGGGGGGGACGGGGGTATGACTGGGGGTGTGATCCGGTGCGATGGTATGAGCACGTGCGACCGGGGGATGAGGCGTGGGCGGTCGGCAGCGGGCGTGGGCGGGCGCGGGGCACGTGCGTCTTCCACTCCAATTCCTCACGGAGGTCGTGTGCGCGGCACAATGGCGCGTTGCAGGCGTCCATTTCGGTGCAGCAAGACCTCGTGTGCCCACGTTACTGACCGCATGGCCCCGCGGGTTCAGGCGCCGATACCCTTTGATTGTTTGATTCCACTCCAGTCGACTGTCCCGCATCACAGTATCGCCCACGTCACGACGCGGCATCGTCCTCTCTTCTAATAGCCCCCCCCCCCCACTGACGCATGCCGGGGTCACTCCCTGATGTTGCCCCTCGGTGCACTCGACCGGAGCAGTAGCACACGTTGGGCCAAAGAGAGGCCCCTCTGTGGTGGGTGGGTCGCGGAGGTGGTTGCTTGAGTCTTCGGGGGGGGGGGGGGGCAGTAATGAAACGTCAGGACGTTGCACCAGCCGCTGACTGGATGATAATGGGGCTGGGGTGCCGGGCGGCTTTGCCGCACGCCCCCCCCGCGCCAAATATCTCCACTGAAACAGCAGAGCACAAAAAGAAAAGAGAGTACCCCTTGTTCTCTTTGCCGCACACCAGGCCCTGCCCTACCCCCTGATCGTTTGGGTGGGATGATGGGCAGCGCCGGCCCTTCCCGATCTGAGATTCTGAACTTCGTGACATGGGACTTCGGATGTGTTTTCCAAAAGAAAAAAAAAAGAAGAAAAGAAAGTGCCCCAGACCCAAAAGAGGTCAGCGATGAAGTGGGCAGGGCCTCCCTCAGGGCGGCCTGGAGCCCACTACAAGTGAGTACCCAGGGCGGCCACGTCGTGCCACCGGACATGCAATCGAACAGAACAACATACAAACGCCACCGTACTGTTGGGGGGCGGCAAACAACCACCAGGGACCACTGCGTAGCCCCCTGAGCAGCGGGGGGCTGTTGGACGGTGGTTTCAGGCCCCGGGTCAAAGGGAGCATTTCCTGACCTGCTTTTCGCTTCTGTTGCAGACCTCTGCTTGCGCGGTTGTGGACCGAGGTGTGGTGGGTCCCACCTCCATGGCACCTGTCAGCTGCCCCACCCCGACTCCGAAATGTGGGAAAACAAAACCGCGTGTTTTTCTGACAAGGGGCATTGTTCTTGCAGAGAGAGAGTGACAGAGAGGAAGAGAGAGAGAGGGAGAGCGAGAGAGCGAGCGTGGGAGTGAGAGAGAGAGAGAGAGACGGAGGGAGAGTGAGTGAGTGAGAGTGAGTGAGTGAGTGAGTGAGTGAGTGAGTGAGAGAGTGAGTGAGAGAGAAAGAGAGAGAGAGAGAGAGAGGGAGAGAGAGAGAGAGGGAGAGGGAGGGAGGGAGGGAGGGAGGGAGCAATGGTCGGTTCTCATTGACTGAATGCCCCCGCCACAGGCACTTCCAGCCGTTGGTCCAATATGTCGTGTCTTTCTCCCCATTCAAGCTGCCATTCACCATGTACCATGGGCAGTGCCCAACAGCTACGGCTACAAGCTACACAGCAGATGGTCAGAACAATGGCTTAGTGCTGAGCCTGTGAAGCACAAGAGAAACCCGAAGCCATCCTTGCCACCGCTCTGGCCTTGGAGGTTGACCGTCCCGGCCTCGTGCTGTCGTGGATTAGCGGGCGTTGGGGCACCGGGAGGGACCCCATGCCGTGCAGCAGACACGTCTGGGGGGCAGTGACGTGTTGCGGAGCACATGAAAAGATTCACAGCGGACAGTACCCCCACCCCCCCCCCCAGTCCGCCGCATCGTTGCCTTCGACAGTCACACGCAGAGGCGCTTGGGTTCCTCTCGACCCTCCCTCTGCAGTTCAGTGGGGATCGGCTCCCAGAGAGGGACGGTACTGACCCGGCCACAGGGCCCCCGGATTGGCCAGCGGGTCGCGGCACCCTGGCCACCCCGCAACACGTGCTCAGAGCCGGAGGAGGAAACCCCCGTCTTCGCTGTTGGCTGCATCTGCAAAGCTCGTGCCCCCGCCCCCCTTGCGCGAGAACGGCCGCGGTCCCAAGAGCCCAGGTTCAACGCCCACCCCCGTGCGGAGACAAGGCCGTGCGCGCGCGCGACACACACACCGGCAGCGGTCAAACGGGTGCAGCGGAGGCCGACCGCTGGCGGGCAGTCCGCCGCATCGTTGCCTTCGACAGTCACACGCGGAGGCGCTTGGGTGCTTCTCGACCCCCCCTCTGCAGTCCTGTGGGAATCGGCTCCCGGAGAGAGGGACGGGGTCGCCGTGTTTAGACAAGGGGGGCACCCCCCCCCCCAGCCACCCCTTTCGCAAAGACCAGCACCATTTCGCCGCTTCACCGCGGGGGCAGTGTTTGCAGGCCGCAAAGCGCCATTTCACCAGAAAAAGGGGGGGGGGGTTCGTTGGGCGGTGCACCCCCCCCAAACACACGTTGCGCATGCGCGGCTGTATGGGTGGTTGGCCAAGCACCATTCCCCTTGGCAAACACATTGGCAAGGCCACCTGATGCCCGTGGTACATGGTACATGGCGCCCCCCCCCACCACCCCTGCGTCCCGGACCGGGGCATCTCAGGGAAAGGCATGCGAGACGTCCCACCGGGAGTATGTGCGGGCGGCCGGCAACGGAAGGGGCGGGACGACGCACGGGGCCCCAGCCCGCACGCAACTGCTTGTGTGCTGTTGCATTGCCAAGGTGACCTCCTTCCATAAGCGCACTGTATGAGGGTACGTTTGCCCGGCGCGCCCGGCACGTGCCCGGCATCCAAATGAATGCTCCGGCCATCCATCACAATGCTTTACCCCCAAACAGCACTCCCTCCTCCAGCCCAGGAACCCTAAGCACAAGCACATTGTATGACTGTTGGCAATCAAATACCTTCCCATGTTTTCGCCCAACAAATGGGACGATCACATGCACCCTCCCCTTGTAGGCCCCATCATGGCCACCCACCTCAAAATCAAAGAATCCCCCTCTTGTGCGTGACGGACCACTCAAGTGGCCACACCGAAGAGTGGCAGTCCTTAACCCCAACTCGAGGGGCCACACCAAAGCGTGGCAACACTTTGCCCCGCGTGCCTGGCGCGCTAACGTACTCTCTATGGGTCTGTCATGGGGTATACACGACAAGGCCCGGTCTCTCGCTTCTCAGCGCTTCAACGACGATTTGGGGGCCCGGCAGTCACCCAAGGGAAGACCCCTACCCCCACCGCCCGCACCCACTTCGAGCGCATGACGGCCTGGGGCACGACTGATCGTGCCCCGCCCCTGTGCGGCGCGGTGAGCGGGCGTGCGTGGGGTGTCGTAGGCACAGGGGGTCGAGGGCGCCCCTTCCCCAGCGGTCTGGCACGTGGTGCAGGTCGTGGAGGGGGCGGCAGGGGCCCGGGGCATACAGCGGTGTGTCCCGTCTCTGATGGCAGGCGGCGGGTGGAGAAGGATCCGCCCACGTAAAGTGCGGGGGCGGCGGGGGGGGGGGCAGGGTTTTGCTGAGCCATTAGGGGGGGGGGATGACCCTGGCCTCATGGCAGAAACACATAGTTCAATGGCAGACCCTCAGTTCAATTCTGTTAGAATGTTCTACAAAGGGGAGGGTGGGGGGGGCAGGGATGCAGGGGAGGGACCTCAGAGGTGGCCCCAGCAGCGGTTACATAAGCGGTTGGAGGCGGTTACTGGTTACATGGACTATGAAACGGCCAGGCATCGTTGTGCAAAACCGCGGGGGGCGGGAGGGGCGGGGGGACCAGGGCTTTGCTGAGCCATTGGGGGATGGTGGTGGTGGTGGGGGGGGGGGGGCGCTGATCCTGAGCTCATGTCAGAATGGTCTACAAAGGGCGGGTGCAGGTGGGTGGGTGGGGGGGTGCCCAGCCCCCTCACAGTTTTGCAAACCCAGAGTTTTGGCCCCAGGCGCCCGAAAAACTTACTTGGGGACAGGGTGGGGGGGCTCGGAGCCCCTTATCGATTCCCCCCCTCCTCCCTCTCTGGGGGGCACCCTAACCGGTCACTCGGGTGGTGTGCCCCCCGCCCCCCCCCCCCAGTTTACACGGACAGCAGCACCCCCAGCCAGGCCGTGCGGAAGGGGAGGCGCCAGGGCAGGGCCAGTGCTCCGCGCGCCCGGGAGCCCCTCCACCAGCAAGGCCCCACCACCGCGGGCGGAAGGCCCAGGCGTAGGCAGCGCCACGCGTGCACAGTTGAGTACCGACCAACAGGCCGTGTGGCGACTGCCTGAGCCGTGCGGCCTTGGGCAGAAGGGGCGGGGGGCCGCAAGCAGGTCAACAAAGCGCTCCACACATGCACGTCCTGGTATGCATATGCAGCAATGTTCGGCAGTTCCATTGATACGATGGTTCCGCAAGCACTTGAGCGTATGTACAGGTTGCACTGATGTTTGCCATGTTACCCTTCTATCTGGCCGTGTTTTGTCGGCCATAACCTCTAGCCTTCATGTTACCATACTGGGGTTTGAGGTCTACAGGCGGCTGGACAGGCTTGCGGTACGCTGGCTCTCAATCGGCCAACCTGTCATGTCGTCCCACAGCACTCTTAGGGAGGAGGTCAGTGGTGTGTGTGTGTGTTAGGCTCTCTCTCATTCATTTGATAACACAAACTGGCGATAATGTGGCTGTGAGGGGGCCGCAGGCCCAGCCTCCGTTGCATACCATATACTCAGTCAAAGCATTCCTGAGAGAAAAGGTGCACAATGTGGGCTTTTGGGCTATGTACCGCAGAGGCAATGCAGCCTGCCGCTGCCCTGAAGACGCGAGTTCGAGTCCTCGCTGAGGAGGAATACGAGGAGGAAATGCGCTTCCGGAGGCGCAAGCGGCCCCGGTGGTGGAGCGCGCTGCTGCAGGTGTGTGGTGGGTGGGGCGTTGCTTGTTTTTCTTATTTCCTGATAGCAAACTCAGTACAGTCAAAGGGGGGGGGGGAAGGGGGGGGGGGTTTGGCACAAGGCCTCGGAATTAGAAAGGGGGGGGGGGTCCTGGGACCCGAAGGCTTGTGTACCAAAAAACGGCCCAACCAGATTTCCCCAATGTCAAATTTCGTTGTCTCCCGCGATGGTCACTTTGGTCCGGAGAGGGCGGGGGCGGGGGGGGGGGGGGTCCAGGGCCATGATGGCAACGGATACAGAGCTCACATACACCCCCCCTGGCACAGGCATGTGGTCACCACCACGACTCTCTCTGTGCAGTGTTTTGCCTTGGGGGGTCCAGGGGGGGGGGGGGGGCACGGCCCTCCTCCTGTGGTGTACCGCCAGTCTAATGCTTCCCTGCACCGCGCCTTTCCCGTGAACCACTTGCCCATGTGCAGACTTCACGCTTGGAATCCCATGAAGCTGGAGCGGACGGTGCACAAAGGGGGATTACCTGCACCGCGCGCACGGCGGAGCGCGGTGGAACAACCTACGGGGAAACGGCCATTCCGTGCCTCGATCTCCACGTACTGCCCTCACTCGGAGGCGGAGATGACGGTGGCAGGCCGCCTATCACCGTTTTGAT
This sequence comes from Eutreptiella sp. 'Long Island Sound 2002', assembly GCA_964036045.1. Classification (NCBI taxonomy): domain Eukaryota; phylum Euglenozoa; class Euglenophyceae; order Eutreptiales; family Eutreptiaceae; genus Eutreptiella; species Eutreptiella sp. 'Long Island Sound 2002'. The sequence goes on along the minus strand of OZ038380.1, from coordinate 179,671,472 downwards.
CGGATGTAAGTCACAGTGATGCCCGCATGCTGTTGTGTTTCATATTGGACCGACCGGGTGGACACTGGTGCGGACACTCCAGAGAACAGTTATTGGTCGTGGGGCAGGACAAGGGGGGGTACTGAGGGGGCAACCCCATTGGCAGGACACCCATCGGCATCCCTCTGGAATATACTTCGTGATCGCAAATCCGAAGAACACGGCTCGTCTTTTCTTTTTGTCTCAACTCCTGCCCCAAGTCCCACCAAGTGTGCACCGAGAGGTCCGGGAGGACGTACGCACCCGTGCAAACGGGGCGAACAGGGGTGGGGCAAGGCGCAGGGCCCGTTCCTCCCGCCACCCCCCCGCGGCTGCCATAGACCACAAGCAGGTCACCAAGCGCCCCACACATACACGCCCTGGTATGCGTATGCAGCAATGCTCGGCAGTTCGAATTCCAATGTATTCACACAGATCATACACTTTGACACCCCTCAACTTCGCCAGGGAAACATTTGGCCCCCTTCCTTAAAGCCCAAAGCCTCCCATGAAGTAGCCCCGCCGGCAGTCGGGCCCCCCTACGGCAGTCAAGATCGAATTTGGAGACCGTGCCCTCCCGAGAGCTGCTCAATGGCACCACCTCAATCGGCCGGAGCCACTGAATTGCTGTGCTACACACATCTTTGCTTGCGGCACTCTCTGTCCCTGTGGGCCATGTTTTGCCATAGGTCCAAGCCAAGCCAACCAAGCCAATCTTTCACACACACACAAGACTACCCAGCTAAACCCAGCGGAACTCCGACAGTGACAAGAGCTCCGTGTGAGTATCCTCTTGGTCGCCCGGAGACGCTTGCATCTCAATCTAAATTGTAGAGGCTAAATTTGAGTCTGTCATGGCAGTTCCAGTGACCCCCAAAGTGAGGCTTTTCGTCACTGGCCGGGGTACCCCCCCCCCCCCTGCACAAGCACCGAGGGTACGTTTGCCCTGCCTACTGTAGCTTAGACAAGGCCGTAGTTTGCGCGCGAGACATACAACTACCAGCACACACGTGCGTGCACGAAAGGGGAAGATTATGCACAAATGTCCCCAAAATCAGAGTGCCGTGGGTTTAAGTGGGCAAACAATCACAACAAAAGCGTCCACGACTCCATGTAACGGGCAGATTTGTCACCAAAACCATGTCTTATGCGGTTGCACTACATTTCGGACCGAATCAAATTAAGTAGGGAATTGATACGGTCCTACCCGCTGTAGCTTGGGGAGGGAAGCAGGTCATAACGCGCTCCACAAATGCACGTCCTGGCATGCATATGCAGCAATGGTCGGCAGTTCAATCACTTCTTCACATGTGTTCTATGCACAACTTCATCACTTCTGTGTTGGCCTTTATTTTGTCAACACACCTGGTGTCTGCACGGTACTCACAGCTGGGTGCTCCCCGGTTAGGTGGGTCAGTCAAAGCACTTTGCTGCGTAGCTGATACCATCCCAGCCAAGCTTAGACGGAGGGTGGGGGGTACACCCTGTGCTGAGACGAGCCCGTGCTTGTGCGCCACACACACGGCAGCCAAGCACGCGCAGACCTCAGACCTTACACGGAGCATGGTGCAATGCACAAGTAACATCCCAAATATTCTGTGTGCCCCTAGTCGCCGCCGGGGGGCATCAAATGCCATGGAATAGAAAGTTTTTGCAGCCTCATGCCTCATCCTGAACAATAGGACATGCTTGCCCTTAGTCGCCGCCGGGGGGCATCAAATGCCATGGAATAGAAAGTTTTTGCAACCTCATGCCTCGTCCTGATCAATGGGACATGCTTGCCCTTAGTCGCCACCGGGGGGCATCAAGTGCCATGGAATAGAAAGTTTTTGCAACCTCATGCCTCATCCTGAACAATGGGACATGCTTGCCCTTAGTCGCCGCCGGGGGGCATCGAATGCCATGGAATAGAAAGTCTTTGCAACCTCATGCCTCATCCTGAACAATGGGACATGCTTGCCCTTAGTCGCCGCCGGGGGGCATCAAATGCCATGGAATAGAAAGCCTGTCCAACCTCATGCCTCATCCTGAACAATGGGACATGCTTGCCCTTAGTCGCCGCCGGGGGGCATCAAGTGCCATGGAATAGAAAGCCTGTCCAACCTCATGCCTCATCCTGAACAATGGGACATGCTTGCCCTTAGTCGCCACCGGGGGGCATCAAGTGCCATGGAATAGAAAGTTTTTAGAACCTCATGCCTCATCCTGAACAATGGGACATGCTTGCCCTTAGTCGCCGCCGGGGGGCATCGAATGCCATGGAATAGGAAGTCTTTGCAACCTCATGCCTCATCCTGAACAATGGGATATGCTTGCCCTTAGTCGCCGCCGGGGGGCATCAAGTGCCATGGAATAGAAAGCCTGTCCAACCTCATGCCTCATCCTGAACAATGGGACATGCTTGCCCTTAGTCGCCACCGGGGGGCATCAAGTGCCATGGAATAGAAAGTTTTTGCAACCTCATGCCTCATCCTGAACAATGGGACATGCTTGCCCTTAGTCGCCGCCGGGGGGCATCGAATGCCATGGAATAGAAAGTCTTTGCAACCTCATGCCTCATCCTGAACAATGGGACATGCTTGCCCTTAGTCGCCGCCGGGGGGCATCAAATGCCATGGAATAGAAAGCCTGTCCAACCTCATGCCTCATCCTGAACAATGGGACATGCTTGCCCTTAGTCGCCACCGGGGGGCATCAAGTGCCATGGAATAGAAAGTTTTTGCAACCTCATGCCTCATCCTGAACAATGGGACATGCTTGCCCTTAGTCGCCGCCGGGGGGCATCGAATGCCATGGAATAGAAAGTCTTTGCAACCTCATGCCTCATCCTGAACAATGGGATATGCTTGCCCTTAGTCGCCGCCGGGGGGCATCAAGTGCCATGGAATAGAAAGCCTGCCCAACCTCATGCCTCATCCTGAACAATGGGACATGCTTGCCCTTAGGCGCCGCCGGGGGGCATCAAGTGCCATGGAATAGAAAGTTTTTGCAACCTCATGCCTCATCCTGAACAATGGGACATGCTTGCCCTTAGTCGCCACCGGGGGGCATCGAATGCCATGGAATAGAAAGTCTTTGCAACCTCATGCCTCATGCTGAACAATGGGACATGCTTGCCCTTAGTCGCCGCCGGGGGGCATCGAATGCCATGGAATAGAAAGCCTGTCCAACCTCATGCCTCATCCTGAACAATGGGACATGCTTGCCCTTAGTCGCCGCCGGGGGGCATCGAATGCCATGGAATAGAAAGTCTTTGCAACCTCATGCCTCATCCTGAACAATGGGACATGCTTGCCCTTAGTCGCCACCGGGAGGCATCAAGTGCCATGGAATAGAAAGTTTTTGCAACCTCATGCCTCATCCTGAACAATGGGACATGCTTGCCCTTAGTGACCGCCGGGGGGCATCAAGTGCCATGGAATAGAAAGTTTTTGCAACCTCCTGCCTCATCCTGAACAATGGGACATGCTTGCCCTTAGTCGCCGCCGGGGGGCATCGAATGCCATGGAATAGGAAGTCTCTGCAACCTCATGCCTCATCCTGAACAATGGGATATGCTTGCCCTTAGTCGCCGCCGGGGGGCATCAAGTGCCATGGAATAGAAAGCCTGTCCAACCTCATGCCTCATCCTGAACAATGGGACATGCTTGCCCTTAGTCGCCGCCGGGGGGCATCAAATGCCATGGAATAGAAAGTCTTTGCAACCTCATGCCTCATCCTGAACAATGGGATATGCTTGCCCTTAGTCGCCGCCGGGGGGCATCAAGTGCCATGGAATAGAAAGCCTGCCCAACCTCATGCCTCATCCTGAACAATGGGACATGCTTGCCCTTAGGCGCCGCCGGGGGGCATCAAGTGCCATGGAATAGAAAGTTTTTGCAACCTCATGCCTCATCCTGAACAATGGGACATGCTTGCCCTTAGTCGCCACCGGGGGGCATCGAATGCCATGGAATAGAAAGTCTTTGCAACCTCATGCCTCATGCTGAACAATGGGACATGCTTGCCCTTAGTCGCCGCCGGGGGGCATCGAATGCCATGGAATAGAAAGCCTGTCCAACCTCATGCCTCATCCTGAACAATGGGACATGCTTGCCCTTAGTCGCCGCCGGGGGGCATCGAATGCCATGGAATAGAAAGTCTTTGCAACCTCATGCCTCATCCTGAACAATGGGACATGCTTGCCCTTAGTCGCCACCGGGAGGCATCAAGTGCCATGGAATAGAAAGTTTTTGCAACCTCATGCCTCATCCTGAACAATGGGACATGCTTGCCCTTAGTGACCGCCGGGGGGCATCAAGTGCCATGGAATAGAAAGTTTTTGCAACCTCCTGCCTCATCCTGAACAATGGGACATGCTTGCCCTTAGTCGCCGCCGGGGGGCATCGAATGCCATGGAATAGGAAGTCTCTGCAACCTCATGCCTCATCCTGAACAATGGGATATGCTTGCCCTTAGTCGCCGCCGGGGGGCATCAAGTGCCATGGAATAGAAAGCCTGTCCAACCTCATGCCTCATCCTGAACAATGGGACATGCTTGCCCTTAGTCGCCGCCGGGGGGCATCAAATGCCATGGAATAGAAAGCCTGTCCAACCTCATGCCTCATCCTGAACAATGGGACATGCTTGCCCTTAGTCGCCACCGGGGGGCATCAAGTGCCATGGAATAGAAAGTTTTTGCAACCTCATGCCTCATCCTGAACAATGGGACACGCTTGCCCTTAGTCGCCGCCGGGGGGCATCGAATGCCATGGAATAGAAAGTCTTTGCAACCTCATGCCTCATCCTGAACAATGGGACATGCTTGCCCTTAGTCGCCGCCGGGGGGCATCAAATGCCATGGAATAGAAAGCCTGTCCAACCTCATGCCTCATCCTGAACAATGGGACATGCTTGCCCTTAGTCGCCACCGGGGGGCATCAAGTGCCATGGAATAGAAAGTTTTTGCAACCTCATGCCTCATCCTGAACAATGGGACATGCTTGCCCTTAGTCGCCGCCGGGGGGCATCGAATGCCATGGAATAGAAAGTCTTTGCAACCTCATGCCTCATCCTGAACAATGGGATATGCTTGCCCTTAGTCGCCGCCGGGGGGCATCAAGTGCCATGGAATAGAAAGCCTGCCCAACCTCATGCCTCATCCTGAACAATGGGACATGCTTGCCCTTAGGCGCCGCCGGGGGGCATCAAGTGCCATGGAATAGAAAGTTTTTGCAACCTCATGCCTCATCCTGAACAATGGGACATGCTTGCCCTTAGTCGCCACCGGGGGGCATCGAATGCCATGGAATAGAAAGTCTTTGCAACCTCATGCCTCATGCTGAACAATGGGACATGCTTGCCCTTAGTCGCCGCCGGGGGGCATCGAATGCCATGGAATAGAAAGCCTGTCCAACTTCATGCCTCATCCTGAACAATGGGACATGCTTGCCCTTAGTAGCCGCCGGGGGGCATCGAATGCCATGGAATAGAAAGTCTTTGCAACCTCATGCCTCATCCTGAACAATGGGACATGCTTGCCCTTAGTCGCCACCGGGAGGCATCAAGTGCCATGGAATAGAAAGTTTTTGCAACCTCATGCCTCATCCTGAACAATGGGACATGCTTGCCCTTAGTGACCGCCGGGGGGCATCAAGTGCCATGGAATAGAAAGTTTTTGCAACCTCCTGCCTCATCCTGAACAATGGGACATGCTTGCCCTTAGTCGCCGCCGGGGGGCATCGAATGCCATGGAATAGGAAGTCTCTGCAACCTCATGCCTCATCCTGAACAATGGGATATGCTTGCCCTTAGTCGCCGCCGGGGGGCATCAAGTGCCATGGAATAGAAAGCCTGTCCAACCTCATGCCTCATCCTGAACAATGGGACATGCTTGCCCTTAGTCGCCGCCGGGGGGCATCAAATGCCATGGAATAGAAAGCCTGTCCAACCTCATGCCTCATCCTGAACAATGGGACATGCTTGCCCTTAGTCGCCACCGGGGGGCATCAAGTGCCATGGAATAGAAAGTTTTTGCAACCTCATGCCTCATCCTGAACAATGGGACATGCTTGCCCTTAGTCGCCGCCGGGGGGCATCGAATGCCATGGAATAGAAAGTCTTTGCAACCTCATGCCTCATCCTGAACAATGGGATATGCTTGCCCTTAGTCGCCGCCGGGGGGCATCAAGTGCCATGGAATAGAAAGCCTGCCCAACCTCATGCCTCATCCTGAACAATGGGACATGCTTGCCCTTAGTCGCCGCCGGGGGGCATCAAGTGCCATGGAATAGAAAGTTTTTGCAACCTCATGCCTCATCCTGAACAATGGGACATGCTTGCCCTTAGTCGCCACCGGGGGGCATCGAATGCCATGGAATAGAAAGTCTTTGCAACCTCATGCCTCATCCTGAACAATGGGACATGCTTGCCCTTAGTCGCCGCCGGGGGGCATCGAATGCCATGGAATAGAAAGCCTGTCCAACCTCATGCCTCATCCTGAACAATGGGACATGCTTGCCCTTAGTCGCCGCCGGGGGGCATCGAATGCCATGGAATAGAAAGTCTTTGCAACCTCATGCCTCGTCCTGAACAATGGGACATGCTTGCCCCTCAGAGCCGGCTAGGCTGCACCCAACCCTCACCCAAGACCGGCGCGGCCACTGACCCCCGACCTGCTTCACATACAGAGATCAACACTCATCTGCCCCCCGCCCCCCCCCCCCCTCTGTCTTGCAGGAACATCCGTAGACGCACCGCAAACGACGGAAACAACGTTCCCCTGTTGGACTGGCAAAGGGCGTTGGGTGGGCGCAGCCTGAGAACACCCGGCACCCGTGGCACGTTTGATGGGCCAAAGAGAGGCCCCTCTGTGGTGGGTGGGTCGCGGAGGTGGTTGCTTGAGTCTTCGGGGGGGGGGGGCATTAATGAAACGTCAGGACGTTGCACCAGCCGCTGACTGGGGGGATCAATGGTCGGTTCCGATAGACTGAATGTCCCCGCCATAGACAATTCCAGCCATTAGTCCAGCAGTACTGCGATGTCCAATCAATGCACGTGTCCCCTTCTTGGTTGGGGTGCTCCACTATGTAAAGTACAGTGAGGCGCCGCTGACTGGATGATAATGGGGCTGGCGTGCCGGGCAGCTTTGCCGCACGCCCCCCCGAAAGGTGACGTGTGAGCTGTCACGTGTGTGGTCAGCACAACCCGCCGAACATGCAGTTCACAAGAAAGAGAGAAAAGCTTGTCAAGAGCGGAAAGCCCTAGGCGCCCCCCCCCCCCCCGCCAAATATCTCCACTGAAACAGCAGAGCACAACAAGAAAAGAGAGTACCCCTTGTTCTCTTTGCCGCACACCAGGCCCTGCCCTACCCCCTGATCGTTTGCGATGGATGATGGGCAGGGCCGGCCCTTCCCGATCTGAACTTCTGAACTCCGTGACATGGGACTTCGGATGTGTTTTCCAGAAAAGAAAAAAAAAGAAGAAAAGAAAGTGCCCGAGACCCAAAAAAGGTCAGCGATGAAGTGGGCAGGGCCTCCCTCAGGGCGGCCTGGAGCCCACTACAAGTGAGTACCCAGGGCGGCCACGTCGTGCCACCGGACATGCAATCGAACAGAACAACATACAAACGCCACCGTACTGTTGGGGGGCGGCAAACAACCACCAGGGACCACTGCGTAGCCCCCTGAGCAGCGGGGGGCTGTTGGACGGTGGTTTCAGGCCCCGGGTCAAAGGGAGCATTTCCTGACCTGCTTTTCGCTTCTGTTGCAGACCTCTGTTTGCGCGGTTGTGGACCGAGGTGTGGTGGGTCCCACCTCCATGGCACCTGTCAGCTGCCCCACCCCGACTCCGAAATGTGGGAAAACAACACCGCGTGTTTTTCTGACAAGGGGCATTGTTCTTGCAGAGAGAGAGTGAGAGAGAGGGAGAGAGAGAGTGAGAGAGAGAGAGAGAGAGAGAGAGAGAGAGCGAGAGAACGAGCGTGGGAGTGAGAGAGACAGAGAGAGAGAGAGAGAGAGAGGGAGGGTGAGTGAGTGAGAGGGAGAGAGAGGGAGAGTGAGAGAGAGAGAGAGAGAGAGAGAGAGAGAGTGAGAGTGAGTGAGTGAGCGAGCGAGAGCGAGAGCGGAGGGGAGAGAGAGACAGAGAGAGTGAGAGAGAGGGAGGGTGAGTGAGTGAGAGGGAGAGAGAGGGAGAGGGAGAGAGAGAGAGAGAGAGAGAGAGGGAGAGGGAGAGAGTGAGAGTGAGTGAGTGAGTGAGTGAGTGAGTGAGAGAGTGAGAGAGAGAGAGAGAGAGAGAGAGAGAGAGAGAGAGAGCGTGGGAGTGAGAGGGACAGAGAGAGAGAGAGAGAGAGAGAGAGTGAGTGAGTGAGAGAGAGAGAGAGAGAGAGGGAGAGAGAGAGAGAGAGAGAGAGAGAGAGAGAGAGAGGGAGGGAGGGAGGGAGGGAGGGAGCAATGGTCGGTCCTCATTGACTGAATGCCCCCGCCACAGGCACTTCCAGCCGTTGGTCCAATATGTCGTGTCTTTCTCCCCATTCAAGCTGCCATCGACGATGTACGGTGGGCAGTGCCCAACAGCTACGGCTACAAGCTACACAGCAGATGCAGAACAATGGCTTAGTGCTGAGCCTGTGAAGCACAAGAGAAACCCGAAGCCATCCTCGCCACTGCTCTGGCCTTGGAGGCTGACTGTCCCGGCCTCGTGCTGTCGTGGATTAGCGGGCGTTGGGGCACCGGGAGGGACCCCATGCCGTGCAGCAGACACGTCTGGGGGGCAGTGACGTGTTGCGGAGCACATGAAAAGATTCACAGCGGGCAGTACCCGCCCCCCCCCCCAGTCCGCCGCATCGTTGCCTTCGACAGTCACACGCGGAGGCGCTGGGGTGCTTCTCGACCCTCCCTCCGCAGTTCAGTGGGGATCGGCTCCCAGAGAGAGGGACGGTACTGACCCGGCCACAGGGCCCCCGGATTGGCCAGCGGGTCGCTGCACCCTGGCCACCCCGCAACACGTGCTCAGAGCCGGAGGAGGAAACCCCCGTCTTCGCTGTTGGCTGCATCTGCAAAGCTCGTGCCCCCGCCCCCCTTGCGCGAGAACGGCCGCGGTCCCAAGAGCCCAGGTTCAACGCCCACCCCCGTGCGGAGACAAGGCCGTGCGCGCGCGCGACACACACACCGGCAGCGGTCAAACGGGTGCAGCGGAGGCCGACCGCTGGCGGGCAGTCCGCCGCATCGTTGCCTTCGACAGTCACACGCGGAGGCGCTTGGGTGCTTCTCGACCCCCCCTCTGCAGTCCTGTGGGAATTGGCTCCCAGAGAGAGGGACGGGGTCGCCGTGTTTAGACAAGGGGGGCACCCCCCCCCCCCGCCACCCCTTTCGCAAAGACCAGAACCATTTCGCCGCTTCACCGCGGGGGCAGTGTTTGCAGGCCGGAAAGCGCCATTTCACCAGAAAAAGGGGGGGGGGTTCGTTGGGCGGTGCACCACCCCCCCAACACACGTTGCGCACGAGCGGGTGTATGGGTGGTTGGCCAAGTACCATTCCCCTTGGCAAACACATTGGCAAGGCCACGTGATGCCCGTGGTACATGGTACATGGCGCCCCCCCCCACCCCGCCACCCCTGTGTCCCGGACCGGGGCATCTCAGGGAAAGGCATGCGAGACGTCCCGCCGGGAGTATGTGCGGGCGGCCGGCAACGGAAGGGCGGGACGACGCACGGGGCCCCAGCCCGCACGCAACTGCTTGTGTGCTGTTGCATTGCCAAGGTGACCTCCTTCCATAAGCGCACTGTATGAGGGTACGTTTGCCCGGCGCGCCCGGCACATGCCCGGCATCCAAATGAATGCTCCGGCCATCCATCACAATGCTTTACCCCCAAACAGCACTCCCTCCTCCAGCCCAGGAACCTTAAGCACAAGCACATTGTATGACTGTTGGCAATCAAATACCTTCCCATGTTTTCGCCCAACAATGGGACGATCACATGCACCCTCCCCTTGTAGGCCCCATCATGGCCACCCACCTCAAGATCAAAGAATCCCCTCTTGTGCGTGACGGACCACTCAAGTGGCCACACCGAAGAGTGGCAGTCCTTCACCCCAACTCGAGGGGCCACACCAAAGCGTGGGAACACTTTGCCCCGCGCGCCCGGCGCGCTAACGTACTCTCTTTTGCCAGAAAAATACCATCATGGCTAATGCTCGTTCGGCGCTTGAGGCGCTGGAGGAAACACTTTTGGGGTCACCACATTCTGACTTGCAGCTGACTTAGAAGAGGGTGACTGAGGGGAGGGGGGGGGGGTGCCTCCTTCAACCTTTTCGATTCAAGCCTAGGGTTGGGGATGATGTGGTGGCCTGTGCTGGAAGAAGGGGGAGGCTGAAGCGCGGCGGCGGAGGTGGTGATCGGAGAAGCGGTTGGGGAACAGAATCGGGCAGTTGCAAAACGGGGGAGAGCGGTCGGGGGCGGGTGGGGCAGTCGCGGGGGGGGGGGGGGGAAGGGGAGGGGTATCACGCCACACAGCAGGCGATCGGGTACGAAGGCAATCAGAACAGCGGGAAAGGCACAGCTACACAGGCCACTGTTGGTGAACGCAAAGCATTGGACTAGCGGATGGAAGTGCCTGTGGCGGGCGCATTCCGTCACTGAGAACCGACCATCACTCTCTCTCCTCCTTTCAGCCGCCCCCCCCCCCCCCCGTCGCCGCCCAAACGGCACGGTCCTGACTTGAAAATGCACTTCTATGCTCCGCTGAAGGTGTTGTTTTGCTGCTGAGTTGCTTCGGATTCATGTCTCTGTACGCACAGCGTTGTTGATTTTGTGTGTGAGCCGACCCACTGAGTTAGCCCGCCCGTAGACCAGGTGTTTGCCGCTGCATTGACTTTCATTGGAGTTGTGCTTATGCCTTTGCAAAACCCCATCTGCGGGCGCCTTTCGGACCCCCCCCCTTTGCAATCCCCCC
>OZ038380.1:179349222-179660324 GCA_964036045.1 Eutreptiella sp. 'Long Island Sound 2002' | reverse complement strand
AGGGGGGCGGAGCGAAATTTGCGGCCTGGCCACTCTCGTAGTAACCCTGTAATTTCGCGGACTTGTTCCTTTAATGCGGACGGAACGACGCACGGCGTGTCCCATCCCACATCGTTCACCTGACTGACGAATCGTACAAGAAGATCTGTGAATGCCCTTAGGGATGGCATGGCGGGTAAGAGGCTTCGGAAACGCCCTAGGATGGCCGCCACCTTGCGCGGTGTCATACATGTGGCAAGCAACACTTTGCCCGCCTCCTTTCTGTAACCTTTCCTTTTGTGTTGTGGTACGTTCAGTGTGCCGCAACGTAGGTTGACTTCGAACCCCAGAGCTTCGAACTCTTGCGTGGGATCCAAAATGGATTTTGGAAAATTGATGGTCACACCTGCTGCCTCTAAATCGCGAAGAACCAAAGGGCGAATCTTTAGCAAGTATTTGCGCGTGGGACCTAAGATGATGATGTCGTCTAGGTATATGAAACACACGATCCCTAGAGCTCGCCATTTGCGGGAAAATGTTTTCATCAGCTGCGTCCAGTAGTATGGTATGTAATGAAGGCCGAAACAGGCGCTGTCGCATTGGAAAACTTCGTGGCCGATTTGAAAATTGAAATATTTTTGCAGCTCGGGGCATAGCGCCAAGTGGAAGTAGGCGTGTTTTAAGTCGATTTTTAAAGCAAAATGACCTTGGACGAGATAAGGGAATATTTTTCCCCAATTTGGCAAACGGAAGTAGGGGGGTGGGCGGAGACGTGCATTGATGTCGACGCACGAAGAGATGAACCTTGGTTTTGGTTTGTACACCATGAACCACGGTACGTAATGGATGTGTTTTGGAGAATGAACGCGGTGTACTGCCTGCACTTGCAAGTACTCGCTCATGACGGTGAGAGCGTCTCGAATTTCCTCCGGCGTGTGCCGATGATAGGGAAAATTGGGGCGAGGGGGAGGTGCAATCCAAGGAGCGGGTAACCCATGAGCGATGATCTCGACTACCTCTGGAGTGGCATGTAGCCGCCACCATGCCAAGCGGCGACGGAGCTTGGCGTACAATGGCACTTCCATCGGCGAGTCATTGGGAGCCAACAGCCCCGGGTTTAGCTGTGTTAGAATAGGTGGGGTAGGAACCTCCACGTCCTCGACCTCCGTAGGAGCCGTAGCTACGTAACTTCCATAGGACTTTCCTTTGGAATGACGAAAATATTGGCCTTGCTGACCTTTGTATTGGTTCTTTCCCTTTCCTTTTCCCCAACTCTTGCCAAGGCGGTTAATTCGCGAAGCTAAGTTAGCGGCTGCTGCCTACTCTTCCTTACCAAACAATTGGTTAGAATGGACAACGGAATCACGCACACTTTGGGTTTTTCGGAAATCACTCATGGATTGTTCCAACTCGGCGAGTAAATGAAAAACATGAAGCAACCCTTCGTAGGAACCTTCATCATTATCAGCCAAAGATAAATTACCCAATATGCGCAATGCATGCAATAGCTTTTGTTGCCAAGTTTTGCATGTGCGATCAATTAGACGTTTGGCGTCATTATTGTGATTGTTGTCTTGTCGGCGCCGCGGAATTTCATTAATCCAAGGCAAATTTTCTAACACTTTTCTTAAGTCGAACCTTACACCATCGGGGTCTCGCGACCGACTCCATGCTTCGGCAAACCAAGGAGGTAACGACCAAGATGTCTCATCATAGGGTAGCTCAACCACTTCATCTTCATTGTCTTCTTCAAAATCATCGCCATGTGTAGTGATGCCCGCCTTGGGCGTATCGTGTGCCGCCTTGGCATGTGGTAATTGTGCCAACCCAAACGCCGCCGCCGCCAATGTATCTTGTAATTGAACGTCAAAATCCAATGTAACATCCCAAACCAAGGACAATGCATACAAAAGGACATCTCGATAATTGGCCAATGTATTATGCACCATATTGATAGTGTTTCCCACGTGAAATTTGCAAGTGACTCTTCAGTTGGGTTTCATCATGACACGACAAGCACGGCATGCATGGGGCTCATGAACCAATAGGAGTCTATGACACATGAGCGTATTGGTGGCAAAGTGAATGTATATTGGCGTTTTTGTGTTCACTTTTCATATGTGCAACACGCTTGTGGCATGATATGACTCATCTTTCGTACTTGCAAACGTTGGGACATGGGAGTGCATTGGTGTGCATGACACTCATGCGAACACAAATCATGATGGCCAAAAAGGCCCACGTGTGGTGGGCCATTCTAGACATCCTGGTCGGAAAGGGCCAGGAGCTGTAGTAGCGACCTTCGGTCAGTCGGGCCAGTCCAGAAAGGGGCCCACACCGGGAGGAGTGGGTCCAGCATGACCCGTCTGAGCGTTGGTGCCCACCAAGAGGAGGGGTATCCCTTGAAATTCATTTCGTGCACAAATTCACGTATGTTGTGTGTTGTTTGGTCGGGTGGGATGGCATATTTTAGGCAATTCCGGGCACAGTTGGGTGTGAATCCTCGTACGACGTCCCTGGCGTTGGGGGAGTGGTAGTCTGGATACCTCACGAGGCGACGTTCTGCCGGGTCGTCCCAGTTCACCTTTTTCTTAAAGGTTAGGGTGATTTGTGATGTGGAGGGGTGGAGGGTGAGGTGTGCCATGAGTACGGTCCAGGATTGGCCCTCTCCCTCAAACTGGAGTTCCAGGTTTAAAACCTTTTGGAAGTATGTCTGCACTCTGGACACAGGGCGGTTGCCTGCACAAATGCCACCACAGTTGTCTCGGTACCGCAGGGGAGGGGCAGTGATACCCAGGGGTCCTGGTGTAGGGCGGGTGCGGGACCATGGTACCTTGAAGTCATGGTGTTGTGCCCATAGGTGTTCACGGGCCATGCAGTACATGGTGGCGAATTGGGAGGACAGTACCCCTCCGATTGCCACGCCCAGGAGTTGGCGCATGACACGCGATCCCAACACAAAATAGTCATTAGCAAAGAGTTCGAACCGGAGGTAGGCTTCCACTTGGTGCCATGGGATGTTGGTGTATTGGTCTCCATAGGCTTTTCTGATGACATCCAGGTGTTTTTGTTCGTGGATCCCGAACCACATACCATTGGCTTTCATGCGAATATGTTTAGCCTCAGCTACCCAGTTCACGATGAGCAGGACGGCCTCCCATACACCAACGTCTTTGGTTTTGCATGACTTCACAGTTTGGAGCGTTGCTGAGGGGTTTCCTCGGCGGAGGCGCGGGAACATCTGTTTGACATCAACCTCAAAAAACTTCACATACCTGTGTGTTCGGTGGTTTTGGGGTCGGGGGAGTGTCCAAGATTCAGCTAGTTTGTTGACCTGTACCACCCAGGGTATGATACCATCCATATTCTGCATTTCCAGCGTACACATGCAGTTCACGCCTTCGGTGATCAAGAGGTTCAGGCATCGGCCTATTTTTCGTGCAAACTGCTTGGTGGGGTGGCGGAAATAGGAAAAGAGAATTCGCATGGACACAGTGCCCTGAGCCTCTTGTGATTTATTTTTCATGGAAACGAAGGAGGAGGGAGGTGCATAGCGTTTGCCCATGCGTATGTGGGGGGCGATGCGGTATTGTACAGCATTCTGGTAGATGAGCTGCATCGCTGTGGCAGTGGCCTGCGCAGGGCTCTGGCAGTCGGCAATCACGCTGAACTGCTTCTCGTCACTGTATTGTTCAATCAGTAACTGGGCGTACAGGCGTTTGCACAGGAGGACAGGCTTTCCACCATTTTTATCTAGGGGGAGGATGACCATGGATCTGTATATGTCGCGTTTTACCGCTGTGATACGATCCAGGCGTGGGCAATCAGGAAGGTTGCGGACTGCATTGTCATAGGTCACCGACATGATGCGTTTGAACTGTAGTGTGAGTGTGTTACGCCACTCGGGTGGGAAGAAGGGGCAGGAATTGGCCAGTTTATGGCTAGCCTTGACAGCCCACTGTAGGTAGGTGTCCTTGGACCCAATCACAGAGTTACCGAGGCATTGGCCCAGGAAAGGGGCCCAGGTGGGGTTCAGGCAGCGTATACCATGCATGGTGCGTACAACGACACAGTCAGAAACTCTAGGGAGGTGGGGGTGGAGTTGTGCACATTGGCAGGTGGCTTGTGACTGTGCACGCAGTTCATCCCATGATTTTCCTGTGCCTTTGGTACAAAGGACATCAGCAAGGGAGTGTGCTCGTTTCCCAACGAGGCGTGTCACAGAGCGGAGGTACTCTTTAATTGCAGGCGGGACAGGGAGATCCTGGTACACTGCATGTAAGAGCTCCAGCACCGCTTTGGATGCTTCAGCAGGATCGTGGCTAGGCGGGTATGGGAATGTAATGGCGCGTGGCAACTTGCGTCCTGTGCGGGACTGGGTGAGTTGAAGGAGTCGCTGCTCTAGGCAGGCAAACAAATGCTTAGTCATGAGGCGCTTGCCCCGGGACCTTGCGAAAATTAGGTCAGCCAATGATACACCTCGTTTTTGGATGAGGGTGTTGACGTAGTCATTCCAATCATGGCCGGAGGGGGGTGCACTGCAGGGGGCATAGAAGTGTTGGAACATGCGTGTGGATTTCCAGCGTGACTCTGTGCGTACATTGTACACGTGGCTGCCGACGCGGTTTATCCATTGCATCTCTAGGTGGTCTATATCTTCACGTCGGGTGATTTGCAGGGGCACAATGAAAAAATGCTCTGGTCCGTGTCGGTGCATGGCTTCATAAAGCGACATTTCATCCTGTGTGTATCGGTGTTTTTTGCGTGTAAATTTTTGTCCCCCGCGTATGGGTTCTCGGAAACGTTTCAGCATGGACCGGAGTTTGGTTTTCCCTTAGACTCCAACAAGGTCCAATAGTGGTCAACAAGGTCCAATAGGGGCAAAAAACTGACATTTTTCTCAAAAATGATCCTAGACCATATGTGATGCTAAAACAAGTGTTTTTGGACTGCTTTGAGCTTGTGGTGGCCCATTTTGGTCCTCCGAAAATCCCAAAATGCCTTGAAAATGGGCTGTTTTGGGACCAAAAATGGGTCGAAAATGGGTCAAAAACGCATTTCTCCAAAAATCATCATAGACCATTTGGGGTGCACCAACGGGTGAAATGAGCCCATTTTGAGCCCATTTTGGGGCATTTTGGCCCCTCAGAAGTCCAAAAAAGCCTTGAAAGTGGGCCTTGTGGTGAAGGGGATCACTTGCAAGCTGATTCCACTCTGTCAAGAGCCATCAATGTGTGACTCATTGGTGTCCCTGACCATTCCTAGCTGATGTTCCCTCCCCCACCAGCTGGGTCCCAATATTCAGTCTTGATTTGTAACTACGAAGCCAAGGGACATTCGCCAACTTGCTTCGGAATGCAGCCAAATCATGGCGGGTGTCTATTATGTTGTTACACTGGCTACCTAGGGATTTTTTCCTCCTTTTTGGTGTAAATGGAAACTTTTTACCCTGAAAAAACCCGGGTTTCATGCCCCTCTCGTGCTGAAAACACTCCTACACGGTACAAAAGTCCCAAAGTTGGCTTCCCGGGCATGGGCTCGCGCAAATTCACAAGTTGGCGCGCCAAATGTCCCCCCACCGATCAAACCATCGACTTGCATACCATTGTTGTCACTGGAAATTCCGTCCCTCACCTGCCCTTGCACACTTGGCACGAAGAAAGCATTGTTCCATCTTTTTTTGATTAATGTGCAAAAGACTGCGAATGTGCAAGAAGCTGTCAAATCAATCATATAAATCATATATAGAGGTCCATGCCTTGTTCAGCCTGGACGAAGACCCCCTTATTCTCTATGTACCCCCTTTGCTTCGTCCACGACGACTCCCAAACCGAAAATTTTTTATTATATAACCCCCAGTCCAGATTATCTGAGCGGATCACTTCCCCCCACCCCTTCCGCGTGCGATCCCCCTTGCCTCCCTTCACCCGCACTCTGGCCCCCCGCAGTCTGGACACCCGGCCGCCTTTACTTCCACCTCGAAAGCTGCGCTTTGAGATTTCACATTTCAGGGCTTTGTGCCGCCCCTCTCCTTTGAAGGCGGCAAAAATGGCAATGTGCCCCCACCTGCGGGCCCATCCCAACAGGTGGTCAATCCACAGATGGGCCCACAGGGTGACGTTCATTTCACAGGCCTTATGGGCCTCCCCCATTTTTTTCAATTCTGTTCGCAGAATTTTCATGTCGGGCAACTGCAATGGTCCGGATTTCCAGACGACATCGCTTGTTGCCAACAGGGATTTTCCCCATTGCCGGAAGGCGTCCGTCCAGGACACCTGGACCCCCCCCATGTCAACGACATGCTGCAGGAGGCCCTCCCCCTCCAGATGGTCACACATGGTGTCCCATCCCTCACTCTTCACCCACTCGGCAGCCGCCGTCTGCTCGATTTTCAGGGGTACCTTCTTCTTATCCTTCCTCTCCTCTTCCGTCCGGGGAGGTGAGGGTGTAGGGGATGGGAAAATAGCCCCCGGGGAAGTGCTCGGAGCCCACGTTGGCGATGTGGGCATCGACCACCGGCTGCACCTCGGGGTTAGGTGGTGCAGCGGGGGCTGGGGCTGGGGCAGACGTGGGGTCGGTGACTGTCACCTTCTTCCCCTTGCCCTTCTTGGGTTGCTTTGGAGGCATGATAACGTGAAATGCCTAGAAGGGAAAGGGAATGCATAAAGGGTGCAAAAGAAGAGGAAGAATGGGGCACTTGGCGCGCGCCAACTCCGGAGTTGGCGCGCCAACTTTGACTTGGCTTCCAAAAAGTTGGCTTCGACCCAAAAAACCCACATATTGCATCATAACAACAAAGCATCGCAACCAAAAGCTGTAAAATATCAACAGTTCCTCACGTTTCATGCACAAGGCGTAGCAACAACACAGTGCACAAGTACAAGCAAGTTGAATGCTCTCGACATGGAGTTGACCAGGAGTTGGCGAATGTACAGTATCTGGGGTTGGCTTCGTAGTTACAATTAGGGTTAGGGTCACCGAGCTGGTGGAACCAGTCTTAGTTTTATAACCCTTTTTAGTGTCTAGGGTGGACCTACCAGGTTTAGCAGCAGCAGCAAGCAAGCAGCAAGCAAGCAGCTGCACGCGCGAAATTGGGAAAAATCAGAACACCGTCGTGGTGCTTTGGATTTGGTTGAAATTTTGGTGCATGATACCTATGGGTGTGAAGTACAATCACACAGAGTTTGAGCGAGAAACTCGACGGTGGCGGCCGGGAACGGGATTCGCAAGTGGCGGACCTCCGTTTCAAAATCCGTCAAAAATGGCCAGAAAATGCCTTTTTTTTTGGGCAGTTTGAAGCCTTTTCCACATTGTCATCACCCTTCAATGCCCCATGTGGCAAGCACGGCGAGAAACGGTGCACAAGAACAGCTGCTCACAAATGCATTAATAGGCTGAAACCAGCGTGAAAGACACATTGGGATAGTCGGTCACAAATCTTCAAAACGAATCATTGTTTACCATAGCCCCGTGCATAACTCATGCCAATTCGAACCTCACACCTTTCGCTGTTCCAAAGACTCGCTCAACATAGCACATGTCCACGTTAGTAGACAAACATTCAATCACACAGTTAACCATTGACCACCAATGCTGGCATGCACCTACAGTACGCATGGTAGGCCAGTCAGAAAGCACCTCTGCAGAACTCGATCCCGAAGGTTCCCAAAATTCAGTACTTCATGAAAACTGCTGATCATGTTCAAAAAATATTGAAATACCTGCAGGAACAAGAGTTCACTTCACGATCCCACTTTGGAACAGGCGATTCTGGGAGCGGTGGTTTTTGACTAGCGCCACGGGTCGCATGTGCGCTTCAGCACCAGTGACAGTTGCTGCGGCGCTACCACAATTTAGGTGACAACTCGCGGTGCTGAAAAGCCAAGCATACTTTATCCAACCTTCCGTCAAGGCTACAACCTCAGCAAAACAAAACACACTGTGTATTTACCAAACCATAAGAGACAAAAAGTCCCACACCCTCCCACTCCAGCTCCTTCTCTCCAGGGGATATCTCGGGGCCACTCAGGATCTCACGGGCAATGCGGGTAGGACCGAGTCCCCGTTGTCTAGCGACGACAGGTCACCGTCCGTTCGAAGGGACCGTGCTTGTTTCTGCCACTCATAGATCATATGCAGGGGGAAAAAATGCTGCATCTCCCAGAAATCATATAATCGCCTGAGGCGTGCCTTCCACCACGACCCTGGGACACGTCGGTGGACCAACCCCCACACCATTGACCGACAGTTCAGGAGGACGTCCTCAGAGTTCCAGGCGTACCATATGCATTTTAGGAAGATCGCAGGGAGCAGTGACTGCCAAACTAACCTCGCATTAGGGGACAGGGGATCAACCCACTTCCTCCATTCGAGGTCGCTCGTGTCGTCAGACCCGTCAAGGTCGAACAGCGACAAGCATACCCCTTTCCGTAACATCGAGATACGCTGTGGGAGGACACGGAGCAGGCATTCCCCCCAATTCACGCTACCCTGTGGGTGCGGTTCCCACTTAAGCGGGATGCCGTAGGTGGATCGGAGAAAACACGCTACCCCAAATTCGACCCAAGGGCGAATGTGAGGGGGTATTCGGGACATCAGCAGATAAATGTTATCCCTGTACCTACCCATTAGCACAAACGGTAGAGAGGGGCCATCTATAGGGGAGTCAGAGGTGCACCAGGGTGGGGGGTTTCGTAATTCTCCAACAATGCCTTTGAGAACCTCGAAGCCTTTCAGGTGCTCTCCGACCTTGTGTTTATCCCTTTGCGGGGTGTACCGCAGGATTGTACTCAGTCGTCCCGCCGGCGCACCGTCCCATGGCGTGGACTTAACCAGAAAGATAGGGACGTCGTCCACCTGTAGTACGGCCACCAGAGATTCTACTGGGGCCCACCACCCGCGGAAGCCATTGGAATGTAGCTGCTCCCAAGACACAAGGTGGGGGAGTCTCGCTCGCATTATACCTTCACAAACCGTCATCTCTGGGCCATTCACCGGGGAAGCAGAAAAATCTGTAGGCCCGGTCACAAAGCCCTGCACTGACGGAGCCGGCAGAAGCTGTGAGGGGCCTTGGGTATGCGGGGGCAGAAACTGGCGCCCAGGAGGAGAGTTGGTGGCTATGCACTGATTCCAGGCACTTTCAAAATGGGTCCGCACGTTCTGCTCACCCATCAGTTGGGTGTGTTCCTTCCACAGAGCCCAGAGCTCAGCGAGCTGGGCTGAAATAAAACCCCCAATAGGGACCCCCTTCCCCCCCTGGCGGAGTATTAGACTACCCAAGACAAACAATACATTCTGCTGCAAATCGAATTTCACAAACCTGGTGAGGTGGTCGTCATTTACCACTGTGAACTGGCGGTCAGCCGACTTTCCGAGGCGGTCCAGGCACTTAGCCTCTTTCGATAGCGAAAACCACAGAGTTTTCCCGCGAAGTTTTTTCTTGCACTCACCCACCGCCCAGGAGACTGCCTGCAGCGCTTCTTCCCCTGGAATCTCCCAGAACATGTCAGACATGTCTTGTTCCAACAGGGAGAGGGATTCCATGGACGCTTGCATTCTGTGGGCTGACCAGACCAGGTCTCTGACTCCTACTAGTTTCGCAAATCCTAGACCTCCTGGAAGCATGGTGCAATGGCAGACCAAGAGCTGCAGACATCTTCCCATCAGTTTGCTCCATGCCCTCAAGGGATGGGCTGCAAATGAGACGACGTCTCTCCAACGAATGACAGGTGGCACCGCCGTTTCCTCACTTTTCCATTTGAGCAACCCGAAAATGGATGGCGGTCCGAACCGTTGTTTTTTTGCTTTCGCTGGGTTAGACACATCACCGATCCGTACGGATACCCCATCAATAGTAACGCAAAACCCATGGGGTTCGGGTACTGGGGGTTCAGGCATCCCGGAATCATCGTCGCACCCGGGTGGAAGCAAGTCCATAACCCATGGTGTGACGTTGTCGGGTGTGAGGTTGGGTGGCAATCTGCGCAATTTTGCACACTCACCAGGAGCCTGTCTTGCAGGTGACTAGGGGAGGAAGTGGCACTGAACGAGAGCACCAAAGCACAAGTGAGGACCACTTCTCTCTGCCGGCGTGTTTGTTTGTCGGTTACTCTTGATTGACGGTGGTTGGCGGTCGTAGGTCCTCGGTATTTGCACTTGAAGCAGACTCATCATATATACTGCCATCTGAAGTGTCATGCTCATGCTCATGCTCATGCACTACAAAGCGTGTTACCTTGCGCCCTCGAGACGATGTGTGCTCTACTCGTTGTAGCTTTGATGGAATTGACGTTGCCAAAAGTGAGCGCCTACGTTTACGATTGCGTGGGCTGGGTTGGGTGGGCTCACTTGTGCTTTGGTGCTCTCGTTCAGTGCCACTTCCTCCCCTACTCACCTGCAAGACAGGCTCCTGGTGAGTGTGCGGCACTTCACTCGAGCACCCTTGCCCAAGTGAGGAGTTGTGCACTTCATTGGTTTCCATGTTCTCGAAAAAAGTATCAAGGGCTTGTTTGGCCTCCCCCGAAGCACCAACCCGCAGGTAATGCTTAGCGAAGGCCTCCAAGTTGTCCCACTGTCCCAAACAGGCCACCACCTCACTCGGAAGATTGAGATGGCGAAAGAGCTCGACAAAAGCGCCACGCGTGGAATGAGGTCCAAAAATGGACATGTCGACACCAAACTTCGCTAACTCAGAGCGCGTGAGGTTGGCAATTGAATTGGAAGTGAGCCCGGACCAAGGGCGATGAAGCGTCACTAACAGTGGCCCACCAGGGGGCACCAGTTTGGACGTGAGGGCAACATATTGACACAACACGTGAAAAGGGGACCAAACTTGTAACTTCAGTGATAACACCTCTTCAAAGCGGTAGTCGTGCTTGTTTTTGCGTTTGACTACAATGAAATGGCGCTCGCCAATGCTAGCGATGGAACGGACGGTTCGTGCGAGGTCAATTGACCGAAACAACCCCAAAAATCGCCAAAGCAAAATGAGCTTGATGCGTGCTTGCTGAATAATGGACATATCATACTGTGTGTTCACAAATGCAATGAAAACAGGGACAGGATCCCAAAATGCAGCGTACTTCGGAGTATGCTTATTCCATGATTTACGCACATGCTTGAGGAGAGGATGAAACTTGACATCCGCAAAACCTGGAATCAATAGGAGCGCTGAATATGCGTTACATGCCTGTGATGAGGAGTGCGAGTGCAACTCCAACAAGAGCCCAACAAAGGCATCCAATGGCGAATCGATGGTGAGACCGTCTCTTAGTGCCATAGCAAAAAGCAATGCAAATGCGTTTTGATAACGCCTGAGGGAACCTAACTGTTTTAAATGTTCACATATTTGAACTTCCGAGAAGTTCCTGGCGTGTAAGCGGCTCCGGATAACAGAATGCAAATCAGGTGCCAATTTGGTTTTTTCATGCAATGACCGAGACAGTTCCGATAAAGGCCCCACCTTGGGCGAATTCGAATGATGGGTGTTCCCCGTACGTGCAAGGACATTAACAGGGGCCACCATAGTTCGGAAGCCCACATGGGTACGAGTGTTAGACTTTGCATGTGGGGGTGTGCGCGCACGCGATGCAGCCATTGGCCTATTATTGTCCATGGTGGGTGTGCAAAGCAAGTGGTGACTGCTTGAAGCGGGGAGGACAAGGCGTCCACCAGCGCTGCTTGATGGTGTGGCCACCTGGCGCAGAAGGTGTTGAGCAGGGCGTTGCTCGGTGACGCGAACATGTCGATGTGTGGATGTAGAGGATGAAACGCCTGCAGGATTCTCTGAAAGACCTGAGGGTTTAGAGAGTACTCGCTTGGGTCGAACGACCAGCGAGAGATGGGGTCGGCGAGCATGCGCTGGGATGGGACAAGTCTTACTTGCAATTGGATGTCGTGAGCGTTTAGAAAAACCAAGAATGGTCGCAGGATTTGGTTTAGGCGAGGAACCTTGCCACCGCACTTTGTTAGATAAGAAAAGACGACACTGTTGTCTACATCTAACATGATGACTTCGTGAGGCCGTGCCAATGACATGGTTGTGTTGACGGCTGCAATAAGTTCTTTGTCGTTGATATGGGCCTGGTTTAGGCGCCAAAAGTCGTGCACGACGTGACGGGGGTCGTTGACGTCCAAACCTCCCCAAGCGACGGGCGTGGCGTCTGATGCCAAATGACGTGTGGTGGTGTGGAGGGGGGCGGAGCGAAATTTGCGGCCTGGCCACTCTCGTAGTAACCCTGTAATTTCGCGGACTTGTTCCTTTAATGCGGACGGAACGACGCACGGCGTGTCCCATCCCACATCGTTCACCTGACTGACGAATCGTACAAGAAGATCTGTGAATGCCCTTAGGGATGGCATGGCGGGTAAGAGGCTTCGGAAACGCCCTAGGATGGCCGCCACCTTGCGCAGTGTCATACATGTGGCAAGCAACACTTTGCCCGCCTCCTTTCTGTAACCTTTCCTTTTGTGTTGTGGTACGTTCAGTGTGCCGCAACGTAGGTTGACTTCGAACCCCAGAGCTTCGAACTCTTGCGTGGGATCCAAAATGGATTTTGGAAAATTGATGGTCACACCTGCTGCCTCTAAATCGCGAAGAACCAAAGGGCGAATCTTTAGCAAGTATTTGCGCGTGGGACCTAAGATGATGATGTCGTCTAGGTATATGAAACACACGATCCCTAGAGCTCGCCATTTGCGGGAAAATGTTTTCATCAGCTGCGTCCAGTAGTATGGTATGTAATGAAGGCCGAAACAGGCGCTGTCGCATTGGAAAACTTCGTGGCCGATTTGAAAATTGAAATATTTTTGCAGCTCGGGGCATAGCGCCAAGTGGAAGTAGGCGTGTTTTAAGTCGATTTTTAAAGCAAAATGACCTTGGACGAGATAAGGGAATATTTTTCCCCAATTTGGCAAACGGAAGTAGGGGGGTGGGCGGAGACGTGCATTGATGTCGACGCACGAAGAGATGAACCTTGGTTTTGGTTTGTACACCATGAACCACGGTACGTAATGGATGTGTTTTGGAGAATGAACGCGGTGTACTGCCTGCACTTGCAAGTACTCGCTCATGACGGTGAGAGCGTCTCGAATTTCCTCCGGCGTGTGCCGATGATAGGGAAAATTGGGGCGAGGGGGAGGTGCAATCCAAGGAGCGGGTAACCCATGAGCGATGATCTCGACTACCTCTGGAGTGGCATGTAGCCACCACCATGCCAAGCGGCGACGGAGCTTGGCGTACAATGGCACTTCCATCGGCGAGTCATTGGGAGCCAACGGCCCCGGGTTTAGCTGTGTTAGAATAGGTGGGGTAGGAACCTCCACGTCCTCGACCTCCGTAGGAGCCGTAGCTACCGTAACTTCCATAGGACTTTCCTTTGGAATGACGAAAATATTGGCCTTGCTGACCTTTGTATTGGTTCTTTCCCTTTCCTTTTCCCCAACTCTTGCCAAGGCGGTTAATTCGCGAAGCTAAGTTAGCGGCTGCTGCCTACTCTTCCTTACCAAACAATTGGTTAGAATGGACAACGGAATCACGCACACTTTGGGTTTTTCGGAAATCACTCATGGATTGTTCCAACTCGGCGAGTAAATGAAAAACATGAAGCAACCCTTCGTAGGAACCTTCATCATTATCAGCCAAAGATAAATTACCCAATATGCGCAATGCATGCAATAGCTTTTGTTGCCAAGTTTTGCATGTGCGATCAATTAGACGTTTGGCGTCATTATTGTGATTGTTGTCTTGTGGGCGCCGCGGAATTTCATTAATCCAAGGCAAATTTTCTAACACTTTTCTTAAGTCGAACCTTACACCATCGGGGTCTCGCGACCGACTCCATGCTTCGGCAAACCAAGGAGGTAACGACCAAGATGTCTCATCATAGGGTAGCTCAACCACTTCATCTTCATTGTCTTCTTCAAAATCATCGCCATGTGTAGTGATGCCCGCCTTGGGCGTATCGTGTGCCGCCTTGGCATGTGGTAATTGTGCCAACCCAAACGCCGCCGCCGCCAATGTATCTTGTAATTGAACGTCAAAATCCAATGTAACATCCCAAACCAAGGACAATGCATACAAAAGGACATCTCGATAATTGGCAAATGTATTATGCACCATGGCGACACCAGTGAGGGTATGCATAAGCAAAGCGAGCTTTTGCAACGAAAAAGACGTAGTCCATGTATGATAACCATTGTTGAGAATAGATGCACATCGCGCAGGACCAAGTTCTCCTATCTTGGACCAGACTTGAGGGGTTTGGTAAAGATAGTCCCAGGCGGCGGAAAATTGGGCGTCATCAGCTTTTTCCAGTACAGAAACCAATAAATTGAAATCTTGGAACGTTGACATTGTTGAAATAGTAGATGTTGATATTCTCAATTCAATACTGTACGGGACTGCGACCGCCAACCGCCGGCAATGAAAAGAGTAACCGACAAACAAACACGCCGGCAGAGAGAAGTGGTCCTCACTTGGCCAAGGGTGCTCGAGTGAAGTGCCGGCACCGCAGAGTGGTGTTCAGCGCGCACGGTGCACATCACCACAAAGCACTTGACCCCCTCTTGCTCCATGACCTTCTCCTTCTCGATGATGCGCTTGGCCTCATCGGTCTCCTCAGCGTCGCCATGGCTGGATATGTCCATCCACGCCTTACCCGCGGGGTAGGCCCAGCGACTGAGGCAATCTGCCACAGTGTTGTCCTTCCCCGGGACGTACACGACGCTGAGGTCGAACTTGGCGAACGTCTCGTGCCATCGGGCCCTCCTAGCCGCTGGTCCTGAGGGGGTGTCGACATGCTCCTTGTGCCAGCTCTGTAGGGACTGGTGGTCCGTGCAAACCACCACCGGCTGCAGTCCGATGTGGCCAGACCACTTCCTGAGCGCACATACAATGGCGTATGTCTCCTTCTCCCTCGCGGTCCATGTTCGGCGTTGGCCCTCGGCCAGGATCCTGCTCCAGAACGCCACGGGAACATGAGTCCCGTCGTCCCGGACTTGCTCGAGGACTGCCCCCACGGCATAGTCCGAGGCGTCTGTCCGTAGCACGAATCCCTTGTCCGGATCCACCAGGAACAGCCCCAACTGTCCCAGGAGTCGCTCCTTCAGGCTGTTGAACGCATCCTCAGCTTCAGGGGTCCAGGCAAGCTTCTTCTTGCTCCCCTTCCGACCATCGAACTTGCCCACCTGCAACATCTTGTGCAGCGGCCCCGACAGTTCTGCATACATCCGGACATAGCCCGAATAGTAATTGCAGAACCCCATGAAGGATCGGAGTTCGCTGATGGTCTGGGGCTTCTCCCAGTGGTGCAGGGACGCCAGCTTCCCAGGCATGGGACGGCGTTGCCCGTGACCAACCACGTGACCCGCGAACTCCACTTCCTTCACGAAGAGTGAGGCTTTGGTGGGCTTGCACACCATGTTGTGCTTGTCCAACTCGCTGAGCACTCGGCGCAGATCCTTCTCATGCGCGTCGATGAGCTCGTCCTCAGTCATGTTCTCCGTGCCGGACCCGATGATGATGTCATCCACGAAGGGATCGGCACAGTCCCGGACAGGACCGAGTAGGTCCTCCATCATGCGCTGGAAAGCGGCGTTGCCATTCTTGGCACCCATAGGTCCACCACTTTCCACTGCATGGGCCCCAGCGGCGTCGACATCGCTGTGCAGGGCCTGGAGTCCGGGTGTAGCGGCATCTGGTGGTAACCGTGTTTCAGGTCCAACACCGTGAAAATCCGCTTTTTCTGTTGTTTTTGGAGGATGGAGTCGATCAGGGGAAGCGAGTACGAGTCGTGCTCGGTCTGCTCGTTCAAACCTCTGTAATCAACCACCAACCTCCACTCGCCCTTCTCCTTCTTGGGCACGATGAAGGCTGGGCTGGCCCACTCACTTTTGGAGGGTTCGATCCATCCCCGCTCAATGAACTCGGCCAACAGCTTCTTCATGGCTTCGGCCCGATCGCCCTGAAGTTGGTACTCCCGATGACGATAGATCTTCGGGTTCGGCTTCAGCTTGATCTTCGCTGTACCAAACCTCCCACGATCTGGAGGGTTCTTGTTGGCGACGCCACTGAATAGCCGCGGATAGGCCTTGATCAGCCTCTCCTTCAGCTCGGTGACCTTCGGGTTCTCCTGGGCCTCTTCAGCCGCTTGCTTCGGTATCGATACAACCGACCGCACTGCGGTATAGGCCTCTTCCGGGTCCGAATCCGACTTCTCCTCGTCCGATATGCCGTCTTCATCGTCGTGGGGTGCACTTCCCACCGATAATCTTCGGAAATTTGCGACGTCGGGCTGGTTACTGTCGCTATCGGCCCCCATTCTTGGAAAATCCCATGTCGGCGGGTCAGACCCAACCGGACCATCGTATTGGTCCGCGATGTGATCCATGACCCTCGCCACGAACTCATCCTTCTCGTACTTGCCGGTGACCAACATCTTGTCATCCCACCAATGCGGAGAGGTGACCATGGCCCGCCTCTTCTTGGCTGCCACACGGTCGTGCATCCCCATTCGCATGTAGTTGACGACGTCGTCGATCTCGGAATGGGACAGGATGTCAATGCCATCAACTGGCTGATCCGTCCCCTCCTTGGGCTCGAACATGACCTTCATGGGCACCGCCTCCACCCTACGGATGAATGCTTCATCACCCGTGGGCTGGGCTTGCGCCCCATCCACCAGGAAAGCCTTGGTACCCCACGCTTGACCCGGGGAGGGCATTGATACACCCTTGGCGTCGATGAACAGCTCCTCCTCTGGCCCGAATGACATCTCGTTCAGGGTGATGGAGTCCAGCGTCGACTTGAGACCCTCCAGCGGACATGGGGTGGATCCTATGCCGGTTATGACCTGGATCCCCTTCGCCCTATCCGCGATGATCTTCTCCACCGTACGTCTGGTATTGTCCAGGGAGCCATGCCAATACATGGGCCCCCACTCCTTCATACCCCAATGCCTGTGCCAGGCTGAGTCTCCTCGATGCCAATGCCTCCTACACTTCCGCAAAAGTGGGGCATCCCGGGAAGCGAAGACGTCCGTCTCGGGCGCTTAAGCTCCCAGCGTCTGAATCATCCTGGCGTACACTTGCGGCGCGATTCCATACTCCGTGAGCTGAACTCCACGGTCTCCTCTGGACTTGGCACCCACAGCTTGCACCGCTCGGACGATCCGATCCTCTTCCTCAGCATTCCATTGGGATGATCCGCATGCATAGTCCGTGGACAGCCATGTGAGGCATTCATCATCCTCCCGGACCAGCGTTGCACGATGGGGAAGGGCTCCAATGGCGTTGGCCACCATGAAGTCATACCCCATGATCATATCCCAATCGGTAATGTCGGCCACATAGAAGTTCCCGGACAGAGTGCTTCTCTTCGCCTGATCAGGGCGGTTCAAGCGCTCATGCTCCCAGAATTCCATACTGATGGTGGCCTCATGGGTGCCGCCACCCAAAATCTCTCCGTTGGCGACCTTCAGGCGGACCGGTCTCTGGCTGGGCTGCAGGAGTTCCTCCTTGAACAACCCTCTCCGGGCCAGGCTCACCTGGGCACCCGTATCCACTAACACATCCACCACCTTCTCCTCTTGTCCGCACCTTACTCGCACTTTCAAGTGCAACTGCCGCTCGTCGCCATGTGGTGTATGGACGACTCTCACGGCATGCAACTCTAGCACGTCCGGGTGCATCAGGACTTCAAGGGTATGGTCACGGATGGTGTAGATCTTGGGTTGGTCCTGCCCGTCCACGGGGCTCTCCGTGGTCGCTCCTTCCTTCTTGCCATGTCCCGTACCCACATGTACTTCCCTTGGCAGGGCGCTCCAGGGGTTGGGAGTGGCGAAACTCAGTGGTTTTGGCTCTTCCGGAGCCTTCTTCGGCACCCGATGTGCCTTTGCTTTCTCAGGGATTCCACTGATTTTCGGAGGAGAGACCTCCGAGGTCCCACTCCCGTGGGGGCTCCTCTAGACTTGGCTTCCCGCCGCCCCTTCCGGCTGCGATCCGCCAGGACTTTGTCCACCACGTTGCTGGGCTTTGAGTTCCTCCAACGTCCTCAACATGTCCTCAGCAACCTCCTCGATCGACCTCACTCGTCGGTCTTGGCCAGGTCCTCCACCATAGCCTCTTCCTCCGCCTTTTCCTTGGCCTTTGCCTTGGCCTTTTCCCCCGTCTCCGCCCTTCGCTTTCCAATCGGAAATCCGCTGCTCCTTGGGCTTCTTCTCGGGGTGAGCGGCGAAGTAGGCCTTCTTGTCCGCCTCATACACCTTGCACTGACGGTGGTCATGTGCATGGTTATTTCCCTTGCCATAACAGACCTAGCACCCGTCGTGCTGAGACCTGTACTCTCGGAACGACAGCGGTGGGTTCCCGATCCTCCGTGGCTCTTTGCCCTTCTTGGGTCCCACCTGGCTCCATCTGGACCGATCCTGCCCATTGTTCTTCACGTTGTGCGCCACAAATGCGAAGAAATGGGCCTCCTCGTGATCCTCCCGGGACCAGTGGTCTTGGCCACTTCCACTACCATCCTCCGCGGAGTTGGCCGTGTCCTCCTGGATCTCTCGATGATGGCGGTCTTCTCGGTGGCCTCGTTGCCCATGACCATGTCGATCCTGCACGTGGGCCTCGTTCTTCGCATTGAGCTTCAACTCCACCGTGATGTACTTCACGATTTCGTCAAGGCTCATGCGGGCGAAGATGACTTGCATCCTCAGCGGCTCCCCGCGCCTCCACTCCACGTTGTTGAGGCGCAGCAACCTTTGCCCCATGGAGTCTCCAAACACCTCCACATACACGGCGTTCTTCAGGCCCAACATCCGGTTGGGTTCACCCAGGTTCCTCCTGAAGAACTCCATGATACCCGCATGGGTATCCTCCGCCGCCATAATCCTCACCGCCACCCGCTTCCTGGCGCGCTTCTTCTCCTCGTCCTCCACTCGTCTCTTCCAGTTGCCGGGGAGGACGTCCTTCAGCAAGTGGCGGATCTCACTGGCCTCGTTCCAGTCTTCCACCAGCTTGAGGCATCTGCGGTACTTCCGCAGATACCGGTTCCACTCCCGGACCCGCAACTCACCGCGGTCCAGCGGCAGTGGAATGGACCACAGGTCCTCCAGCTTCTGATTCGGAGCGTCCACCCGCTCCTCATCCTCCAACCACTGGAGGCAGGCCTGCTCCGTCCTGATCAGTCCTTCCCGGATCTGATCCCGCAGCTCCTCCTTCAGGTCCTGCGCCAGCCGGTGTGGGAATGTCCGGCATACCCACTTATCCCGCGGCGCTCCCCGCATCTCGCCGACGACCTCCTCGGCGAAGTCCTCCCAGTCCAGGATGAAGTCATCCAGGTTGGAGGGGTTCCCATCGTAGTAGGGGATTTTGATTCCCCTGAGGTCGTCAATCCTGATGGCGTCTCCGACGTCTCCAGCCACTACTCCACCGAGACGGATACCACCTGTGGCCGGGGGGTGTGAGTACACTCCCCGTACATCCCTCTCCTCCATGGAGTGCGGTCCAGTTGGGCCTGAACCCATGGGGTTTGGAATGCGGGAAGGATTTGCCCCATCGGCCGTCCATATCCCCGTATTGGGATCCTTCGCCCACAGGTTTCCGCTTGGATGGCCTCGACCATGTCCGTCGGCGCTTCCCATGGTTCGCCCCTGCATGGTCTGGTTCTGGATCTCGATCTTCTCTTTCGCATAGACTGCCATATTCGTCGTGAGCGGTACATCCTGGGCGGCATGGGACATCTGTACCGTCAGGCTCCTCGGGTCCGTGGTCACGTGCCCTTCCCGCATGGACCCAGCCGGTGCCGTGTGTTCCCCGAGCATTGTGGATTCGCTGAACAGGGGAACATACGGCAACGCACCCGGGTCAACACGCGGAGGCGCGTATGGTGCCTCTGCAGGGCCGCCCATGGGTTTCTCCATGGCGCTCCTGAGGGTCTTAACCCGCTCCACCAGCTCTATCGCGGCCGGCTTTGCCGGGAGCTCCGGACCCGAGGCGAGGGGCTGTCGCTCCTCTAGCCTTCTCAGGCGTCCCGACATGTCCTCCACTAAGTGGAGGAGGCTGTCCACCACTTGCTGCTGCTTCTGCAGGGCCAGCTCCAGATTCTCCCGGTACCGGGCCTGATCCGCTCGCAGATCCTCCATGTGGTTCTCCGCGGCCGACTGGTCGTCCAGGATCCCCGCGACGTCCTCCCCCAGAGCGTCCTTGGCGTTGTCCAGGCGGTCAAGGTGACGCACGATGGCGTCCATCCCCATCTTCGGGTACTTGCCCATGAGGAAGGACACATGCTCGCAGTGGCACGCAGCGTGCCTTCCGCCGGATTCAGCGCAACCCGCGGTTCCCGGCACCTCAAACTCATCGCCCATGGGCGTATCGCCTATGGCGTCCGTCTCTGGTCCCGTGTGCCGGGGCACAGGTGCCGTCCGGGCCCTGGCTGGCCTCTCCAAGCCCTCGGCGTCGTGCTTTAGGGCGGGCTCGGGGGCCGTATGCGCCCTGGCGATCGGCGCGGACATCTCCGACTCCGAAGGTGGCTCGTGGGCTGTCCGATAGCCCTCGGAGTGCCCCTCGGATTCCCACAGCCTGACCGGGCTGGGGTCCGTGTCCATAGCCCCGGCGTCCCTTGCCGCGGACTTGGGTGACCCGCGCTTCCGGTATCGCCGGGCCCGTCCTCCACTGCTGCCCGAATGGCAGGCCTCATCCGAGTCCTCCGCGGCGGAGCGGAGGTTGCATGCCTTTCGGCAGCGACGCTCGCACATGGAGACCAGGTCCTCCATGTCACGTCCTCCTCTTCCCGAGTGTCGTTCTTCTCTTCGGGCTTCAACTTCCGGCGTTCGCCATGCTCTTGAACGTCTCGGTCCTTCTATGGCTCCAATCTCCGGCGTGGTCTCCACCGAGTCCACAATACGCACCCGGGGCGTACTTGGGCAGGGCTCATAAGGGCCAAAGTCCCCGGGTCGGCGGTTGGTAGGGGCAGCAGGTAAGCCTCTGCTACCATAAAGAAGGTCCCTACCAGGACCGGCCCCCGCTGTGCCCCTTCCGCCTGTTACCCCTGCTGATTTACTCCGGATCAACGATTGCATTTCTCAAAATCCTCAAAGTCCAAGGTCCAAATCCAAAAATATAGAAAATGTAATCCTCCTTCAACCCTGAACAGCAACCAGATCCCACAAATACAGCAACAACCCGATTCACAATCCAAATCAGGCTACGGGCTTTCGTTCAGCACATCTATGGTCTCACGATGGCGGGCATGTACAAGAATTGCACCAAGGAAGAAAGCCCTGAAATTGGCATATGAACACAAATAGAGCAAAGTTGGGGAAAGATGGAAACTTATACAATCACAGCCATAGACCCCTCATTCCCTGGACTCAAGATCTTCCCTTGACTCATCAACATGATGCCCTGAACCCAGTCCAATAAGATGGTTAAATGCCACATGTCAAAAGTCATTACATAAACCCCAAAAATGTGTTCACTCCCAAGCCTCCAAATCCTAGCCCAATAGGGGAGGTGGTGTGTCATGGCCTAGAGTGGCACTCAGGACCATGCCCTACCCTGACATAACCTTGGTTGAACTTGGAGTCGAATGGGCTTGGAGATATGACCTATGAGTTTGAACTCATAACATGCCAAAAAACTGCCAATTCACACCATATTGGCCATATATCACATATATGCTCAAAATTGAAGTTACCACTTATCCGATTCGTGCGCCAAGCCAAATGGAGTACGCGATCCGGCATATGGTGGTGTTCAACTCCAAAGCATATGCCAACATATGAACAACATACCATGGTTCGACTCTCCATAGGCTTCTTGCTGTTTGCCGACCAGGTAAGTACACAAAACGCAAAAATGAGCAAAAATTGAGGTCAAAAACATGAAAATATGACCAAATACAAAGTTGTCATGATAGTATATCTCTATGCTCACCCATGATATCCGCTCATGATTCAATACACAAATGATTCAAACCATTTGCGAACAATTCCCCCACTTGGATCCCCAATCGGGCGCATGGAGATACCTTCGCCACTAATATCTACATGCCCCATGAAAATGGGAGTGTACCCATGGATCTCTTTGTCAAACATACCATGAGCAATACATACGCGGTAGACTTGGTCTAGCGCTTTGAATTCCACAATTGGGACATGGGCAAAACCCTTATCACGTATGGCTCCCCATCTCTTCGGCCACACGAAGATATATAACATGGGCGTGAGCATATCAAGACATATACCATGCATATAAAACATACCCTCAAAAGTGGCTCCCACCATGATATGTCATGACCCTCCATGGACATAACTTCACGTTAAAAATACGTAGGAACCCAAAGAAAGGTGCTATGCAACCCCAACACTCATGCGGTACACTCGAAAGTCGCATTAAAATATTCGGTCGCACGGTCCAAGAGTTATATATCACTTTATACCCTCTTGACCATTATCCCTTGCTACACCGGGCATGTGTACACACCAAAGGCGTTTGATGCTTCCTAAATTAAGTAGAGACCAAGGCAGTTCCAACCCAACCTTCCTTATTCTCTTTCCTCACACTCGCTCGTAGATATGGTTCTTCAAAGTGGTCCCACGATTCGCTTTTGTTTCCCTTATAACTCCAAGTCAAATGGGTGGCAAGTATAAGGGAAACCTGATTCGGGCATAGGGAAAAGAGTATGACCACTCGACGAAGTCCAAATCAAGTGCGGCGATGTCGAAGTCGAAAATCCGATTTCGACATCGCGAAAAATTCTGATTAAAATCTCGAGTGCTTATTTAGAGAATTGCGGATGCAACGAACCCTTTGCTGATGAAATCTGACCCTTCAACGGAATATCCGCCAAAATATCTGGAAATAACAGTTAACCAATCGGTTAACGCAAAATCGCGAGCCAACTGACAGTCGCCGATACATTGACTATCAGAACGAAAGGCTGAAAAATTACGGAAACATTATGATAATAAAACCCTGTTGATTCCTGATATTCTGATATATAAATCTCCGCTGGCGGCGCCTCGGTACTGAATATGGCCGCTCATAGCCGGAATGGCTAAACCTATCACACTATCACGTCGGGTTAGCTCAGGTGGACGGGAGAGTATGATATCAGCCAATGGCGGCTTGCCGGCACATAGATACACACCCCAAGTGACCCCAAGATGGCCACGGGGGTCCGAACCGGCTTCACCGCCAAAATATCTGGAAATAACAGTTAACCAATCGGTCAACGCTAAATCGCGAGCCAACTGACAGTCGCCGATACATTGACCATCAGAACGAAAGGCTGAAAAATTACGGAAACATTATGATAATAAAACCCTGTTGATTCCTGATATTCCGATATATAAATCTCCGCTGGCGGTGCCTCGGTTCTGATTTTGGCCCTTCATAGCCGGAATGGCCAAACCTATCACACTATCACATCGGGTTAGATCAGGTGGATGGGAGAGTATGATATCAGCCAATGGCGGCTTGCCGGCACATAGATACACACCCCAAGTGACCCCAAGATGGCCACGGGGGTCCGAACCGGCTTCACCCCCCTTCTCAGAGCGTTGTATCCGCTCGGAAACCAATGAAGAGAGGACGGGAGGACCCCAATGGGCTCCAACCCCCCCCTCCATGTCCCAATGACACATGGAGGCCCCACACACGTCGTAGGCATCCCCCATGCCCCAAGGGAGGGGTGAGGACACTGATAATCAGCGCCCTACGCCATTTCCGGTCTCCTCCTGATCTACAACATGGACCAAGGGGATCAAAGATAGAAAAACGTCGTCGGTCGACCTAAATAAGTATACCACAATGAAATATATATGTGGAGATCGAGTGAAGGAGGTAGAGGGCCAATTAAGGCCGAAAAATCCCCGGATGAACGCCCTCACCCGTCTCCTCAATCACAGAAACAAACAAAATGCCAAGGGGGGATCCACTACGGTGCCACAGCAGCAACCAAATGGACCAACACGTCCTTGACATCCAAAGAAATACTCTTTTTCTTTAGGTAGTCCATCCAGACCGTGGTATACCTCGGCACAAAACTGCTCGGAGGTTCCCACGAGTCCCTGGATGCGGCGAATCCCTTCCAACGGACTTTATAAAGCCTACCCCCAGGCGTCCCCGGGTCCGGCTTGTCCGCCAGGATCTTCTCGGCGGTGAAGTCGTCGTCCTCACCCTCGTCGTCTGAGTCCACATCGCCGGCCGTGAACTCGAAGGTGACGGGACGTCTGCTGGGGTCTGGTGCTCGAGGACGAAGCTGGGTATGGTCGCGGTCCAGGATCTTGTTATCCCCCACACGAACCGCATACACGTCCTGCCCGACCTTCCGCACTATTACCCCCGGCACATACCAAGATGCCTGCCGATGCCTGGACAGGACATCCTTGTGGTGCAGCTCCACCCACACGGTGTCTTGGAGAGCATACTTCTGGACCTTTCCCTGCTTGAAGTACTTGGCCCTCTTGTCATGCTCGTCCTGTAGTGCCTTGCACACCTTGGCCGCCGTGTCGTCCGCCTCAGCCATCATGGCATTCGCATCCCGGGCCACTTTGCCATGGTTCATCCACGGGAGAGTGCGTGACACTCGATCCCGTAGGAACAGGATGCGATGGGGCGACAGTCCAGTGGGTCCCGGAAGGTCGTGATACGCCTGGAGCACTCTCCACAGCAAGTTATACCACTTCCGGCCCGGTTCGTCAATGTGCAGCCGGCGGAACTTCTCGAACATCTGCCGCCCGGCCACCTCAGCACGGCCATTCGACCGGCTGTGGTACGCCACGGTCTTGGCATGCCGAATCCCCATGTGCTTGCACATCGTCTTGAACCACGTCCCCAAGAATTGACTGCCCCGATCGCTGCATATGACAGCTGGGACATCGAAAATCGTCAGCCAATGCCTGATCATGGCATTAGCGACGGTCTTGGCCTGCAGCCCCACTCCATGCTTGTCCTTCTTGTCCTTCTTCTTGGACTTCTTGCCAGGGACCGCCACGATATACCCACTGTGCCTGTCCACCGCCAGGATGACACAGTCGTAGGTCTCTCCTTCCACGGTGACCTCAGGCATGGCGAATACATCCATGGCTACGGACCGCATAGGGGCCTCCGGTATAGCCGTATACACCGGGTTGCCCGCTGTGGAGTGGTTGGGGCTCTTCGTGGCCCGACACACGGCACAGTCGCTGCAGTACCTATCCAGGATGGCGTAATACCCCGGAGGGAACTTGAAACGCCACTCCAGGTCCTGCTGCATCTTGTCTCGGCCAGGGTGCATGAGCTGGGCGTTGTGCCAATGGTCAATGAGCTCCTCCACTCGGTTTTCGGGCACCAGCAGCTTGTCCTTGAGGAACAACTTGTCGCCATCCTCGGTCAAGCCCTCGGGCCATTCGTCGTCCGACGGGGCGCTCACGGCATTCCAGTACTTGCTCCAGTGCTCGGATGCCGCGTAGTCATCCGACCAGTCCTCTGTGAGCACCGACCTGACTAGCTCTACAGGGGCCACCATCCATTGCTCGAGGGTTTCCTCTCGAACAGCTTGGACGCGGGCACCCCGGAACTTGGCCAGGTCCGTACGATTTGCCATCACCACAAAGCACTTGACCCCCTCTTGCTCCATGGTCTTCTCCATCTCGATGATGCGCTTGGCCTCCTCGGTCTCCTCGGCGTCGCCATGGCTGGATATGTCCATCCACGCCTTACCCGCGGGGTAGGCCCAGCGACTGAGGCAATCTGCCACAGTATTGTCCTTCCCCGGGACGTACACGACGCTGAGGTCGAACTTGGCGAATGTCTCGTGCCATCGGGCTCTGCTAGCCGCTGGTCCTGAAGGGGTGTCGACATGCTCCTTGTGCCAGCTCTGTAGGGACTGGTGGTCCGTGCAAACCACCACCGGCTGCAGTCCGATGTGGCCAGACCACTTCCTGAGCGCACATACAATGGCGTATGTCTCCTTCTCCCTCGCGGTCCATGTTCGGCGTTGGCCCTCGGCCAGGATCCTGCTCCAAAACGCCACGGGAACATGTGACCCGTCGTCTCGGATCTGCTGAAGGACTGCCCCCACGGCATAGTCCGAGGCGTCTGTCCGTAGCACGAATCCCTTGTCCGGGTCCACCAGGAACAGCCCCAACTGCCCCAGGAGTCGCTCCTTCAGGCTGTTGAACGCATCCTCAGCCTCAGGGGTCCAGGCAAGCTTCTTCTTGCTCCCCTTCCGGCCATCGAACTTGCCCACTTGCAGCATCTTGTGCAGCGGCCCCGACAGTTCTGCATACATCCGGACATAGCCCGAATAGTAGTTGCAAAACCCCATGAAGGACCGGAGTTCGCTGATGGTTTGGGGCTTCTCCCAGTGGTGCAGGGACGCCAGCTTCCCAGGCATGGGACGGCGTTGCCCGTGACCAACCACGTGACCCGCGAACTCGACTTCCTTCACGAAGAGTGAGGCCTTGGTGGGCTTGCACACCATGTTGTGCTTGTCCAACTCGCTGAGCACTTGGCGCAGATCCTTCTCATGCGCATCGATGAGCTCATCCTCAGTCATGTTCTCGGTGCCGGACCCGATGATGATGTCATCCACGAAGGGGTCGGCACAGTCCCGGACAGGACCGAGTAGGTCCTCCATCATGCGCTGGAAAGCGGCGTTGCCATTCTTGGCGCCCATAGGCACCACTTTCCACTGCATGGGCCCCAGCGGCGTCGACATCGCTGTGCAGGGCCTGGAGTCCGGGTGTAGCGGCATCTGGTGGTAACCGTGTTTCAGGTCCAACACCGTGAAAATCCGCTTTTTCTGTTGTTTTTGGAGGATGGAGTCGATCAGGGGAAGCGAGTACGAGTCGTGCTCGGTCTGCTCGTTCAAACCTCTGTAATCAACCACCAACCTCCACTCGCCCTTCTCCTTCTTGGGCACGATGAAGGCTGGGCTGGCCCACTCACTGTCGGAGGGTTCGATCCATCCCCGCTCAATGAACTCGGCCAACAGCTTCTTCATGGCTTCGGCCCGATCGCCCTGAAGTTGGTACTCCCGATGACGATAGATCTTCGGGTTCGGCTTCAGCTTGATCTTCGCTGTACCAAACCTCCCACGATCTGGAGGGTTCTTGTTGGCGACGCCACTGAATAGCCGCGGATAGGCATGTATCAGCCTTTCCTTCAGCTCGGCGACCTTCGGGTTCTCCTGGGCCTCTTCAGCCGCTTGCTTCGGTATCGATACAACCGACCGCACTGCGGTATAGGCCTCTTCTGGGTCCGAGTCCGACTTCTCCTCGTCCGATATGCCGTCTTCATCGTCGTGGGGCGCGCTTCCCACCGATAATCTTCGAAAATTTGCGGCCTCGGGCTGGTGCTCGTCGCTACCGGTTCCCACTCTTGGAAAACCCCACGTTGGTGGGTCTGACCCAACCGGACCATCGTATTGGTCCGCGATGTGATCCATGACCCTCGCCACGAACTCATCCTTCTCGTACTTGCCGGTGACCAACATCTTGTCATCCCACCAATGCGGAGATGTGACCATGGCCCGCCTCTTCTTGGCTGCCACACGGTCGTGCATCCCCATCCGCATGTAGTTGACGACGTCGTCGATCTCGGCGTGCGACAGGACGTCAATGCCATCAATAGGCTGATCCGTCCCCTCCTTGGGCTCAAACATGACCTTCATGGGCACCGCCTCCACCCTACGGATGAATGCTTCATCACCCGTGGGCTGGGCTTGCGCCCCATCCACCAGGAAAGCCTTGGTACCCCACGCTTGACCCGGGGAGGGCATTGATACACCCTTGGCGTCGATGAACAACTCCTCCTCTGGCCCGAATGACATCTCGTTCAGGGTGATGGAGTCCAGCGTCGACTTGAGACCCTCCAGCGGACATGGGGTGGATCCTATGCCGGTTATGACCAGGATCCCCTTCGCCCTATCCGCGATGATCTTCTCCACCGTACGTCTGGTGTTGTCCAGGGAGCCATGCCAATACATGGGTCCCCACTCCTTCAAACCCCAATGCCTGTGCCAGGCTGAGTCTCCTCGATGCCAATGCCTCCTACACTTCCGCAGAAGTGGGGCATCCCGGGAAGCGAAGACTTCCGTCTCGAGCGCTTAAGCTCCCAGCGTCTGAATCATCCTGGCGTACACTTGCGGCGCGATTCCATACTCCGTGAGCTGAACTCCACGGTCTCCTCTGGACTTGGCACCCACAGCTTGCACCGCTCGGACAATCCGATCCTCTTCCTCAGCATTCCATTGGGATGATCCGCACGCATAATCCGTGGACAGCCATGTGAGGCATTCATCGTCCTCCCGGACCAGCGTTGCGCGATGGGGAAGGGCTCCAATGGCGTTGGCCACCATGAAGTCATACCCCATGATCATATCCCAATCGGTAATGTCGGCCACATAGAAGTTCCCGGATAGAGTGCTTCTCTTCGCCTGATCAGGGCGGTTCAAGCGCTCATGCTCCCAGAATTCCATACTGATGGTGGCCTCATGGGTGCCGCCACCCATAATCTCTCCGTTGGCGACCTTCAGGCGGACCGGTCTCCGGCTGGGCTGCAGGAATTCTTCCTTGAACAACCCTCTCCGGACCAGGCTCACCTGGGCACCCGTATCCACTAACACATCCACCACCTTCTCCTCTCGTCCGCACCGTACTCGCACTTTCAAGTGCAACTGCCGCTCGTCGCCATGAGGTGTATGGACGACTCTCACGGCATGCAACTCTAGCACGTCCGGGTGCATCAGGACTTCAAGGGTATGGTCACGGATGGTGTAGATCTTGGGTTGGTCCTGCCCGTCCACGGGGCTCTCCGTGGTCGCTCCTTCCTTCTTGCCACGTCCCGTACCCACATGTACTTCCCTTGGCAGGGCGCTCCAGGGGTTGGGAGTGGCGAAACTCAGTGGTTTTGGCTCTTCCGGAGCCTTCTTCGGCACCCGATGTGCCTTTGCTTTCTCTGGGATTCCACTGATTTTCGGAGGAGAAACCTCCGAGGTCCCACTCCCGTGGGGGCTCCTCTAGACTTGGCTTCCCGCAGCCCCTTCCGGCTGCGATCCGCCAGGACTTTGTCCACCACGTTGCTGGGCTTTGAGTTCCTCCAACGTCCTCAACATGTCCTCAGCAACCTCCTCCATCGACCTCACTCGTCGGTCTTGGCCAGGTCCACCTCCATAGCCTCTTCCTCCGCCTTTTCCTTGGCCTTTGCCTTGGCCTTTTCCCCCGTCTCCGCCCTTCGCCTTCCAGTCGGAAATCCGCTGCTCCTTGGGCTTCTTCTCGGGGTGGGCTGCGAAGTAGGCCTTCTTGTCCGCCTCATACACCTTGCACTGACGATGGTCGTGTGCATGATTGTTTCCCTTGCCATAACAGACCCAGCACCCGTCGTGCTGAGACCTGTACTCTCGGAACGACAGCGGTGGGTTCCCGATCCTCCTTGGCTCTTTGCCCTTCTTGGGTCCCACCTGGCTCCATCTGGACCGATCCTGCCCATTGTTCTTCACGTTGTGCGCCACAAACGCGAAGAAATGGGCCTCCTCGTGATCCTCCCGGGACCAGTGGTCTTGGCCACTTCCACTACCATCCTCCGCGGAGTTGGCCGTGTCCTCCTGGATCTCTCGATGATGGCGGTCTTCTCGGTGGCCTCGTTGTCCATGACCATGTCGATCCTGCACGTGGGCCTCGTTCTTCGCATTGAGCTTCAACTCCACCGTGATGTACTTCACGATCTCGTCAAGGCTCATGCGGGCGAAGATGACTTGCATCCTCAGCGGCTCCCCGCGCCTCCACTCCACGTTGTTGAGGCGCAGCAACCTTTGCCCCATGGAGTCCCCAAATACCTCCACGTACACGGCGTTCTTCAGGCCCAACATCCGGTTGGGTTCACCCAGGTTCCTCCTGAAGAACTCCATGATACCCGCATGGGTATCCTCCGCCGCCATAATCCTCACTGCCACGCGCTTCTTCGCCCTCTTCTTCTCCTCGTCCTCCACTCTCCTCTTCCAGTTGCCGGGGAGGACGTCCTTCAGCAAGTGGCGGATCTCACTGGCCTCGGTCCTGTCTTCCACCAACTTGAGGCATCTGCGGTACTTCTGCAGATACCGGTTCCACTCCCGGACCCGCAACTCACCGCGGTCCAGCGGCAGTGGAATGGACCACAGGTTTTCCAGCTTCTGGTTTGGGGCGTCCACCCGCTCCTCGTCCTCCAACCACTGGAGGCAGGCCTGCTCCGTGCGGATCAATCCTTCCCGGATCTGATCCTGCAGCTCCTCCTTGAGGTCCTGAGGCGCTGAGGGTCTTAACCCGCTCCACCAGCTCTACCGCGGCCGGCTTTGCCGGGAGCTCCGGACCCGAGGCGAGGGGCTGTCGCTCCTCTAGCCTTCTCAGGCGTCCCGACATGTCCTCCACTAAGTGGAGGAGGCTGTCCACCACTTGCTGCTGCTTCTGCAGGGCCAGCTCCAGATTCTCCCGGTACCGGGCCT
Source organism: Eutreptiella sp. 'Long Island Sound 2002' (assembly GCA_964036045.1). Classification (NCBI taxonomy): domain Eukaryota; phylum Euglenozoa; class Euglenophyceae; order Eutreptiales; family Eutreptiaceae; genus Eutreptiella; species Eutreptiella sp. 'Long Island Sound 2002'. The sequence continues at coordinate 179,629,888 of OZ038380.1, read as the reverse complement.
GATCCGCTCGCAGCTCCTCCATGTGGTTCTCCGCGGCCGACTGGTCGTCCAGGATCCCCGCGACGTCCTCCTCCAGAGCGTCCTTGGCGTTGTCCAGGCGGTCAAGGTGACGCACGATGGCGTCCATCCCCATCTTCGGGTACTTGCCCATGAGGAAGGACACATGCTCGCAGTGGCACGCAGCGTGCCTTCCGCCGGATTCAGCGCAACCCGCGGTTCCCGGCACCTCAGACTCATCGCCCATGGGCATATCGCCTATGGCGTCCGTCTCTGGTCCCGTGTGCCGGGGCACAGGTGCCGTCCGGGCCCTGACTGGCCTCTCCAAGCCCTCGGCGTCGTGCTGCAGGGCGGGCTCGGGGGCCGTATGCGCCCTGGCGATCGGCGCGGACGTCTCCGGCTCCGAAGGTGGCTCGTAGGCTGTCCGATAGCCTTCGGAGTGCCCCTCGGATTCCCACAGCCTGACCGGGCTGGGGTCCGTGTCCATAGCCCTGGCGTCTCTTGCCGCGGACTTGGGTGACCCGCGCTTCCGGTAGCGCCGGGCCCGTCCTCCACTGCTGCCTGAATGGCAGGCCTCATCAGAGTCCTCCGCGGCGGAGCGGAGGTTGCATGCCTTTCGGCAGCGACGCTCACACATGGAGACCAGGTCCTCCATGTCACGTCCTCCTCTTACCGAGTGTCGTTCTTCTCTTCGGGCTTCAACTTCCGGCGTTCGCCATGCTCTTGAACGTCTCGGTCCTTCTATGGCTCCAATCTCCGGCGTGGTCTCCACCGAGTCCACTATACGCACCCGGGGCGTACTTGGGCAGGGCTCATGAGGGCCCAAGTCCCCGGGTCGGCGGTAGGTAGGGGCAGCAGGTAAGCCTCTGCTACCATAAAGAAGGTCCCTACCAGGACCGGCCCCCGCTGTGCCCCTTCCGCCTGTAACCCCTGCTGATTTACTGCGGATCAACGATTGCATTCCTCAATTTCCAGGGTCCAAATCCAAAAATATAGAAAATAAAATCCTCCTTCAACCCTGAATGGCAACCAGATCCCACAAGTACAGCAATAACCCAATTCACAATCCAAATCAGGGTGCGGGCTTTCGTTCAGCACACCGGTATTCCCACGGTGGCGGGCATGTACAAGAATTGCACCAAGGAAGAAAGCCCTGAAATTGGCATATGAACACAAATGAAGCAAAGTTGGGGAGAGAGGTAAACCTACACATTCACAGCCATAAACCCTTCATTCCCTGGACTCAAGACCTTCCCTTGACTCACCAACATATTGCCCTGAACCAGGTCAAATGAGATGGCTGAATGCAATGTGTCACAAGTCATAACACAAACCCCAAAAATGTGTTCACCCCCAAGCCTCTAAATCCTAGCCCAATAGGGGAGGTGGCGTGTCATGGCCTAGAGTGGCACTCAGGACCATGCCCTACCCTGACATAACCTTGGTTGGACTTGGAGTCGAATGGGCTTGGAGATATGACCTATGAGTTTGAACTCATAACATGCCAAAAAAACTACCAATTCACACCATATTGGCCATATATCAAATATATGCTCAAAATTGATGTTGCCACTTATCCGAAGGCTCAAAACATGCATGGAATCGAAGTCTAGCATTCATGGAGGATATAGACCAAAGGTCAATGCCCATGTACATCCCCACTTTATCCTCGAAACCCCTTCGGATATGGGCGCCACGCACTGCCCAAGTCAGCCCATGATCTTGAGACCAATTCCTGTGATCCTTCGTGCGCCAAGCCAAATGGAGTACGCGATCCGGCATATGGTGGTGTTCAACTCCAAAGCATATGCCAACATATGTACAACATACCATGGTTCGACTCTCCATAGGCTTCTTGATGATTGCCGACCAGGTAAGTACACAAAATGCAAAAATGAGCAAAAATTGAGGTCAAAAACATGAAAATATGACCAAATACAAAGTTCTCATGATAGTATATCTCTATGCTCACCCGTGATATCCGCTCATGATTCAATACACAAATGATTGGAACCATTTGCGAACAATTCCCCCACTTGGATCCCCAATCGGGCGCATGTAGATACCTTCGCCACTAATATCTACATGCCCCATGAAAATGGGAGTGCACCCATGGATCTTTTTATCAAACATACCATGAGCAATACATACGCGGTAGACTTGGTCTAGCGCTTTGAATTCCACAATTGGGACATGGGCAAAGCCCTTGTCACGTATGGCTCCCCTTCTCTTCGGCCACACGAAGATATATAACATGGGCGTGAGCATATCAAGACATATACCATGCATACAACACATACCCTCAAAATATGGCTCCCACCATGATATGCCATGTCCCTCCATTGACATAACTTCACGTTAAAAATACGTAGGAACCCAAAGAAAGGTGCTATGCAACCCCAACACTCATGCGGTACACTCGAAAGTCGCATTAAAATATTCGGTCGCACGGTCCAAGAGTTATATATCACTTTATACCCTCTTGACCATTATCCCTTGCTATATCGGGCATGTGTACACACCAAAGGCGTTTGATGCTTCCTAAATTAAGTAGAGACCAAGGCAGTTCCAACCCAACCTTCCTTATTCTCTTTCCTCACACTCGCTCGTAGATATGGTTCTTCAAAGTGGTCCCACGATTCGCTTTTGTTTCCCTTATATCTCCAAGTCAAATGGGTGGCAAGTATAAGGGAAACCTGATTCGGGCATAGGGAAAAGAGTACGACCACTCGAAGAAGTCCAAATCAAGTGCGGCGATGTCGAAGTCGAAAATCCGATTTCGACATCGCGAAAAATTCTGATTAAAATTTCGAGTGCTTATTTAGAGAATTGCGGATGCAACGAACCCTTTGCTGATGAAATCTGACCCTTCAACGGAATATCCGCCAAAATATCTGGAAATAACAGTTAACCAATCGGTTAACGCAAAATCGCGAGCCAACTGACAGTCGCCGATACATTGACCATCAGAACGAAAGGCTGAAAAATTACGGAAACATTATGATAATAAAACCCTGTTGATTCCTGATATTCCGATATATAAATCTCCGCTGGCGGTGCCTCGGTTCTGATTATGGCCGCTCATAGCCGGAATGGCCAAACCTATCACACTATCACATCGGGTTAGATCAGGTGGATGGGAGAGTATGATATCAGCCAATGGCGGCTTGCCGGCACATAGATACACACCCCAAGTGACCCCAGAATGGCCACGGGGGTCCGAACCGGCTTCAGTGCATGTGCATCCCTCCCTCCAAGACGCAGCGCGACACTAACCCAACGCCAGACTCTGTATGGACATCCGCTCTGGTTGTGAAAACCTGCTGGCGACCTGCTGTCCTGATCTTAGGGCGAAGGGAGTCGTCAAGAAATTAAATTGCCCCTTGGTGGGGTCTTGGGTTCTGCTCAGTCTCCTGGCTGCTGCTTTTCGGCCCAGAAAGCGGCCTACTCAGCGACGCTTTCGCGAGGATATCTGCAGAGGCAGGAATGGGAGAATTATGGACGAATCAACGCAAACGCGAAGCGACAACACCTAAATCCGTCAAATGACGGCCTAGAATTTTTCTAAGACAACACACCTGAGCAGAATCCAATTGTGCATCAGAAGCACATTTTTATAAAAATTATAGTCATTTCTCGATTTTTTAAATCAAGAAATTCCTACGCATAAAAAGGCGGCGCGCAGGAGCGGCTCCTAGCGAAGCGCCGGAAAATACAGAAATAATGAGATTATAAACGTATGTCTCACGTAGACTGGAAAATGACGAGACACACATTAATAAAAAAACATACAGATTCCACCCACATGGACAGTAAGAATCAGAAATTCAAGAATTCGAAAATCAACGAAAAGACTTCAATGAATCAGGTAGAAACCACAGGTGTGCTCGTCTCGTATGCAGCATGCACATTGCTCGTCTCGTGTCTCCGTGAACGAGTCTTGTAGCAGCGCTAACAGACGATAGAGGGCTAGATTAGAAAGATTGCAGATGATTAGAGGTCAGATCGGGGTGATTAGACATACACACAGATGCATAGCGACGATTTCGCTTGCGCTTCGTTTTTCTCCTCACCTTGCTTCACTCTCCAGCGGTAGGTGAGGTAGGTAAGCCCAGGCGGGGCCACCCCCTGGTGGAGTTCGTGATTGGTGGTAAGATTAGGCAGCCGGACCGTGATTGGCACAGGTCGGTTACAAACTCGTGCATGCTCGTGCATTCACACACACATTAAAGGGTAGGCCACGCGAAATGCGCACGGTAAACCTTGTTTGGGTTACCCAGGGGCTCCTCGGTACGTTCTTTAAGAGAACCTGAGGAGTCTCTTAGAGCTTCCTTGCTTGACAGGGCGTGTTTGAGGACAGTGTATTATAGGTCACACTGAGAAGCGTATAATACGTGGAGTGTGGCTTGGTTCTTCTGCCGCAAACACCCCTTCATTGGCCTTTGCTTTGAAGGTGGGCAGGTAGGGTGATTGGTGCAGCAGCATACCATTTTTTTCTAGCCCTGCTAAACAAGGGCGCTGATCACACAAACAATTGACTGCACCTCTGCCAGGAGTGGCGAGGGCAGTTCGACTCCATCGACATCCACGCTGTGCACGCAACAAGAGCACCCCTTCCCTCCAAGCCCTAGCAGGGGAAACGCGTTGTGGCGTCCCCTGTTAGGCCACAGTTGCTTAGCAGCGCTGTGTTCTCTTGTCTTCTTCACAGGAGGGTCATTAGGACCCACGACTTGATCTTCAACCACACCCAGTAGAGTGTGCGTGTAGGAGTGGTAGTCCTGAGTGGGGGCTTGAGCCAGTTGCAGAAGTGCTCGCCCACCAGGATGGTGCCACTGTAGGTAGGGTGTGTAGAGTAGTGGTGTCTGCTGTCCCGCGTGCTTTTCCTCGTGGGCAGGGGAGTGCGTTAGCTTTTGGCCTTTAGCAAAAATGGGCGTTTTGAATGCCCTTAGCACACTTGGCCACCCCTCCCCTCTAGTAGGTAGGGCTTTTGCCGTCTTCCCCCAAGGATAGGCGCCAGCACAGAAATTGGGCGCCATAGGAGTGGTACCAGTACCTGACTAGGACCTTCGGTCCGACATCAGCGAAGCCCGGTCTCCGGGAGCCACGCCCGGGAGAGAAGTGAGACACACACAGACATACGTAGCACACTTAGGGGTAAGGTTCAGTCCCTAGCTTTAGTCTTGGAGGCAAGCGTCTCAGCGAGCCTCAGCAACTCACCAAGGTTGTTCTGGGACAAGTTGTCAACCAGAACTGAGTTTAGGCGTCCCTCAGGTAGAACAAACGCAGAGAAGGGCTCCCAGGTGGCCTCTTCGACTCCAAACCCTTCCCAGAGGGTGGGGAAGCGCCAACCCTGGCGATAGCGGTGGCGTAGGATAGACTTCACCAGGTAGAAGCCCTCCTTAGCCATCTCCTCGGCGTTCATGTCGGGGAGTTCCCCTTCAACTTCCATAGGGCTGGCAGCCCCTTGTAGGTCTAGGGCGGCAATTTCTTCGTTGTTCAGCTCCCACTCCTCCCCACAGAGGTCTTCAGGATCATAGTAGCGCTTCAGGTGTTGAGCAGCGCACACCAGGGTCCCCCCTAGACGGGGAGAACACCGCACGGTGATACGGTGTCCATCCACTGATAGAATCTTGTACGGCCCGAAGTATGGGTCATCGCTGGTAGAGCGTGGCCAGGCGGGTAGTCGACTGTGGTGCACCAGCACCCAGTCCCCCTCTTGGTAGGTGGCGGGTACTTGGTGCTTGTTCTTCTTGTTCCACTGACGCTCCCTCACTCTCTGGAGCATAGCCTTGGCCTTGTCCACCTTCGCTTGTTGCTCTTGGACCCATTCACCCACAGAAGAATGGGTGTCCTCTGGATAGGGGGCATGTAGGAACCATGCCGGGCGCCCTAGGAATAGCTCATGGGGCGAGTAGCCAGTAGCTGAACTCTCTTGGGAGTTGGTCATCAAGGATATGACGGGGAGTAGTCTCACCCAGTCTCTGGTGCGTTCAGTTTTGCACCATATTCTTACATTCTCCTTGAGGACACGGATCTGTCGCTCACATAGGGGGTTGCTCGTGTGCGAGTAGGGAATCCCCGTAGACACCTGGACATTGAGGGATCTCAGGACCCTCTTGTACCAGCCAGTATCTGAGCGTACTCGTACGTCCTCATCGGAGTTGATCTCTTTGGGCGCCCCATAGACACAGAACCACTCCTCCAGGAGTATCTTGATAGTCTCCTCCCCGGTAATGTGCTTGGTACATGGGAACACCCTGGTAAACCTGGTCAACCCACAGGTTACCACGAGGGCGAAGTCATAGCCCCCGAACTTCGGCATCTCCGTGTAGTCCACGTATAGAACACTGTTAGCACAGTGAGGGATGGGCAGGGTCGAGTAGAGACCTCTGTCCCTGATATCCCCTGGTTTGCAGGACCTGCACGGGCACTTGTCCACGATGGGCTGGAGGGTTTTCCGCAGTTGGTCGTCAGTCCACGTAGTGTGGAACCACTGCTTGAATAACCTCAGGGTACGGTCAGCACCCACATGACCGCTGGACTCATGGGTCCATTTCAGCAGCGCTGGGACTCTGTCACTAGGCACCACGATGCGGTCCTCGTGCCAGAGGTAGCTCTAGTAAGAAAAAGTCACTGCCATGTCTTTCTTGGAGGGCTTGATCCAGGCTAAGCCCCCCTTAAAACCCTTTGTTGATGCTAAGACAAACTTAAGTGTTTTTATCTCTCTTTAGTAGCCTAAAGTACACTTTCTCAAAGTAACTAGGGTTGTGACCCTAGCCCCCCATGAAGTTCACCCCTACCACTCAGTTGAGCGGAGGTACCTTCCTTCATGGAGGATATACCGAAATAAAACAGGCATTTCATGCTTTAGGCCTTGGAGGTTAAGCCTAGTGGTCTCCCACCCCAAGACCCCTATACTCAATTGTTTCTACCACTTATTGTGGTCCTACTTTGTGACTGTTTCTGAATTCAGTTGCTTGGCCAAGTCATTTTCTGTGTGGTCCTGACATCTATGCCCCTAAGTCCTAACCTGCACCATTTCACCCAAAAGAGTGCACATGAAGTGCCTATTGCAACCTCTGAGGCAAGAGTCAGACCAATTTTCATATAAAATCTTTTGTATTATCCATTTGTGATTGAATCTAAGTGTATAAACCTGCTTTGTCTATCTGCAGCCCTTCTGTGTTACACTGGATTCCAAAACCAATCATTGATTCGATGTAACGGCAGCAGTGACAGCACTCAATTACACTGATGTGATCAGAATTTCATTGATTCTCAGATGTACATTAGTGCAGTAAATTTTCCGCTTCATTTCATGTTTTCCGTTCGCCGCCAGATGTCGCCTGTGAGCGCGCGTCGAGTCGCATTTGTCTTTCGTGATTTCCCAATCGGATTTATTTAAATTATTTCGAATGATTTCACGTTGTGTCATTAGTTGCGATGAATGCGCATTGAGATTCTATGTCTGCTCCATTTTTGTAGACCGGGTTTTCGTACTCTTCATATCTCACCATGGAGTTCAAAGGACTTACAAGTGCTTCGCATATGTCGCTCCAAGAGGCTGGATATGGGTCTGAAGAGGGTCAGTTGGGTTCGGAGATATCAGGGGCAGTGTCGGGCGTTACGACCCCTGGGGCATCAAGGCTACAGGCTTCGCAATCACAAGAAAGATCAACCACTATGCAGCGGTTACATGGTAGCAGAGGAAATCATGACTCTGCTTCTGGAATCTCCACGGATACTCTGAGATCTTCGAACTTTAGCGGGGCTATCACTCGTAGAGAGTCACTGCGTGTTCCCCCTGAGGTTACATTCGTAGCATCTCCCCAGCGAACTGAAGATCAACCATCAGAGTGCCCTTACTAGGCCATAGGCATTGGCCTGGTGTTCACACTTGTGCTGAGTGTTGCATGAATGCCCCACCCAACCTTAAACCCGGTCGAGAATCTCCCTCCTCGAGTGAATCTGGTTCCTCCTCTCACGCTTTGCCTGATCTGGAAGACAGCAGCAGCGAAGGAGAGCAGTCTGATACTGGAATTAGTGGTGATTACTGGGAAAACCACTTTCAGCAGATCTGGAATGAGGAATTCCTGCACAGGCAGAATTGGCTGCTGGCGGAGGCGGGCTATCGTGGCCGCCTGAGGGACTGGTTCAGGGCGTCGTGCCAGTTCCTCAGGGACAGCGGCCGGTCGAGATTTGACGCCACGTTGCAGGAGCAAGAGGACTGGGAGGAGCTGATGGACCAGTTCGACCACCAGGCCGCCGTGATGGTGCAGATGGCCATCATCGCCGAGGAGAGACGGCAGAATGTGCACCCGCACGCTGGTCCGTTGGGCGCCTGGGGTCGACACGACGAAGAGGTCGACGAAATGAGGTGTGATTCGACACATTCTCACCTCTCCAGGGAGCAACTGTCCAAACTCCCCAGCTCCACCTCCAGTGTTGACACTTGGGTCGACGAGGTGAGAAGCAAAGGAAAGGGGACGAGATGCCCTTCCTGTGGCGAGTGCGCCAAGGACTGCTCCTGTCGAAGACAGATTTCGTCGCTGGAATCCAGGGTGAAGGAGCTGAAGAAGGCCGCCAAGGAGAAAAAGAGGGATGATGACAGCAAGTGGAAGGAGATGGAGCAGAAGCTGGAGAAGCTTACAGATCTGGTACAAAATCTGAGCACTACTGGGCTCACTGGACCAGCGCCTACGATGGCAAGCCACCCAGCACCTACCTCCTCAGCTGCACCCACATCCACGCCTTACGGCGTTCCACATTCTCCAGCACCCCCAGCTTTTACTGACCACCATCCAGCTTTTACTGGAATTTCTGGTATCCCCCCTACTGGATTTGGAAGTCCTATTGGGTTCAATCTGGGTACCGAAGGAGGAGAATCTTCGTCGGAGAGGTCTGTACTGTCGGTTGGTACTGTCGGAGATATTGATGGAGTTCAAAGGACTTACAAGTGCTTCGCATATGTCGCTCCAAGAGGCTGGATATGGGTCTGAAGAGGGTCAGTTGGGTTCGGAGATATCAGGGGCAGTGTCGGGCGTTACGACCCCTGGGGCATCAAGGCTACAGGCTTCGCAATCACAAGAAAGATCAACCACTATGCAGCGGCTACATGGTAGCGGTCACGGAGGAATGGTTCTCTGGAAAATTCTATGAGGCCAGTATAAAGTATGATTTATTCTTGGGTCAACCTTGGCTTCACGCCCACCGTGTGTCGCCCATGGGACACAGGACATGCTTCCTCCAGGATCCGTCGACCAGCGACCCGTCTGACCTGTATTATCTGCACCCATATACCAAGAGTATCCACCAATTCAAAGAGAGAAATAAGCTGCATTTTCAGCAAGATGGGCAGGAATGGACAAGGAATCAAGGAGATTTCGACGAAGGAAAGGTGGATGCGTTGAACAGCAAGAAGTGGAAGTCAGTTTGCTATCGAGTGGTCGACAAATGGCGGGACATTCTGGTGGATTATTTCGAAAAGAACCACAATTTTCGTCCTGAAGTTGATGCTTCTGCAAACAAAAAGAATAAAAGATTTCCGAAGTTCTACGACGATGCCTGGAGTGAGGACTGGTCTGAACCTCTTTGGATCAATCCGCCCTTCGACGTTTTTCCTCGTGTAGTGCAGAAGCTGAAGCAATCCGGCGCAAAGGCGATTTTAATTGTCCCCAATTGGCCAAGACAAGAGTGGTTCAAGGACATTATGGACATTTCAATCGACATTGTCGAGCTACCGCACAAAGGCGTGAAGCTGTATTGCGAAGACAATGGCAAGCCTTTGCCACAGCGTTCGTGGAGCACGTTGGCGTGCTTAGTTGACGGGAATCTGGGAGATTATTGGCAAGATGGCAGTGAAATGGGAACAGAAGAGGTCATATCAAATTCCTCAAGAATCGACAAAATTGAGGTGGATGAAGACGATCGAGAGCGGAATCCCGACGTATCGTCGCGGAAGGAGGGAAGGACAATCGGCGTCCCTCAAGAGAACGCCTCCATCCATTACAATTCGTCCCCATCAGACAAGAATCAAGCCAAAAAAGTCAAGCTTCCAAGCAAGAATGATGACAAATCTCCAAGAATCTCGCCTGAATTGACAGGAATGAAGCTGAATTCGTCCGACCATCCCTTCAAGACATTCGTGGACCCCTTTCATTGGTGGGATCCCACGGAGGAGCGAGCTCAGGTGAGCTTCATCCGCCAGCAATGCGACGAAGAAGTTTGGAATGAAGTGGCCAAGAACATGAGACCACGAGCAACAATTCGCAAATTGGTGGACATAATGTGGGTGATTAAATGTGGGAATCAGGTCGACGGAGACAAGATATCTGCAAAAAGGGACGCAGTGTTCGAAGATTATCAAGATGACGTGCTGAGTGGGAAGTTGTGGAAAAACCCCCCAATTCGATGTGAAAATGGGGAAGCCAAGATTGACATAATCGGAGGCTCAAAGGTGCACAAACAACGTCCATTCTATCTCCACGGCACCAAAGCAGATGCCCTGCGAAAGATTATTGAGCGCAATCTGTATGAATTCGGTTGGTTGGAGGGCTGCATGAGTTCTGGGTGGTGTTCAGCACCATTTACTGTGCCAAAACCCCCACCTGGTGACCAATCCAGCATAGATGCTTGGCGTCTAGTGGTGGATTACAGAGCCCTGAATGCCGCCACAGTACCAGACGCGCATCCTCTACCTTTGATCGAGAAGGAGATCGCAGCGAGAGCCAAAGGCAAGCTCTTTACTGTGTTGGATTTGCGCCATGGCTTTCATCAGATGCCCCTTCGAAAGGAGGATAGGCATTTGACGGCAATGTGCACGCCCTGTGGCACTGTCCAGTGGACTGTACTGCCGATGGGTCTGAAGAATGCGCCGTCGATGTTCCAGAAGATGATGGAGACTATTTTATTTCAGAAGCACAAGTCTCTGGATTTACAAGAATTCTGCAGCATCTACATTGACGACCTTCTGATTGCCACGCCGTTGGGAAAAAACTTTGATGAGTGCCTGAAGTTGCACGAAGAACAAGTCCGAAAAGTTCTCGAAGTCCTTCGACAAGAGAAGCTCGTGTGTGGACCCAAGAAGGGCAAGATGTTCCTCCAGAGTGTGCAATTTTGTGGCTCTGTCTTGGAAGATGGGACAAGAAGACCAGCCCCAGGAAGAATGGCTGCCCTGCAGCTCTGGGAAAGGCCTAAAACCATCACGCAGCTTCGTGCCTTTTTAGGCTGCTGCAATTACTACCACGAGTTCCTTCCTCTCTACGCCAAGTTCTCTGGTCCATTGACAGAGTTACTCAAGGTTGGAAAAATAGAAGGAAAGAAGGGATCTCAAGTCAAGCTCAAGTGGACGCCAGAATGTGAAGAAGCCTTTACTGGTCTCAAGGAAGCACTGGCAAATGTGGTTACATTAAAGACTCCGTGGTTGGATGGAAGACCTTTTTATATTCGTACAGACGCCAGTCGTTACGCCATTGGTGCTACGATCGAACAAGTCGATGACGAAGGTCACCATCGTCCTCTGGCTTTCTGGTCTCGCAAGCTTACAACAAGGCAGCGAAATTGGAGTCCAAGGGAACAAGAAGCCTACGCAATCCTTTGTGCCTTACAGCGTTATGAAGGTTGGATCTTGGGCCATCGCGTTGAGGTACTGACTGACCACAAGTCACTGGAGAGCTGGAGGACAGAACATGTGGATACCCCTGGTCGACCAGCTGGGAGAAGAGGCCGTTGGCATGAAACTCTCAGCAGATTTGACCTCCATGTGACTTACATTCCGGGTCGCTACAATACAGTGGCGGACGCCCTGAGTCGCTGGGCCTACCCAGCCTCAGAGGCTTACTCTGAAGTGAGTTTTCATGGGACAGCGACGGATAAAGCTGAAGTGATCGAGTTCGACAAGGAGGAACAAGCACTGATCAAGAAACATTGTCTCCAATGTTCGATTAAAAATCGGATGAAGGTGGATTTGGTCAGATGCAAGGAGATCACCAAGGCAGATCAGACTGCAGGAGTTAACTCTGACTCTGAGTCGTCGCTGCCACTCCTAAATGTGTTTCCTACGACGAGATCCAAAGCGAAATCCACGCTCCCTCCACAACAAAAGGACAAGGAAACTTCCTTCCTCTATGTGGATTGGACGAAGATGTACGAGGAGGACAGGTTCTTTGGGTCTGTATACCACAAGTTGAAAGGGGACAAGCCTTACGACTCTGAAGAGACGTCTGATTTCAAAATCCAAGGCGACAAGTTATTTTGGCAAGGACGGATTTGTGTTCCTGATTGTCTGATTGACCAATATGTCAAACATTGGCATCGGAATGAGACAGCCCACACACATTCTCGTGTGCTGGAGCAGGAGCTACGCCAAAGAGTGTACACACGGGACCTCAAGGGTGCCTGTGAACGAGTTGCCAAAGGATGCAAGCAATGTCAGGCGACCATCCCTAAGAATCAAAAGGCAGAAGGACTACTGAAGGGATTACCAATTCGTGAGAGGTTGTTCGACAAGGTGACGGCGGATGTCTTCGAGTTGGGACAAATCCAAGAGGAATGTCTCTACACGAGGAAGCCTATCGATGGGGTTTTGTTAATTCAAGACCGCCACAGTGGCTACATCCAAGTCCTCCCTTGCAACACGAAGCATCTCACCTCTGAAATGGCTGCCAAGTGGACTGCAAGTCAGTGGATGAGTAACTGGGATGTGCCCAGTGAAATTCTGACGGACAGTGGAAAAGAGTTCATTGGGACTTGGTGGGAGAACATGTGTGCCCTATTGGGAGTTCATCACCTTCGTGCCCGAGTCTACGACCATCGAGCTCTCCCTGCTGAACGCGCTGGAAGGATTCTTATCTCCATTCTGAGAAAATTTCTGGCGACTGAAAAAGACTACAATTGGTTGGAGACAATTTACTGTGTCTTGAGAAGATACCATCGTACCAAGAATTACACTGGATTAAGTCCGAATGAGCTGGTTTTTGGTCGTGAGAAGATGGGTCCAGGACCAGTGATGTACCATCCAAGGCAGTGCTACGACGCCTCGCAATGGTTTGAGAGGATCAAGGATTTAGAAGCCAAGTGGATCCAAGCCAAAGTGGAAAGTCAAGCAGATTGGTTGAATATCAAAAATAAGTCAAGAACGCAAGGAAAGCCCTTCGAGAAAGGCCAGCAAGTTTGGCTTCGTAAGTCAGACGAGACCCTGAAGGACGACAACAAATTGTTACCTTTGTGGGATGGCCCATTCCAAGTCAAGAGTCAACTAAGTGAGACTACATTCAACATTGAGATTGAGCCAGGCAGGCATCTAGAAGTACATCGAGATCGTTTGAAGGCCGAAGTACCCTGCCCCAAAGGAAAGTTCAAGCCTCTCTATTGGACTTTGAAATACCTGAGCGACAGGAAGATGGTCACAAGCAGTTTTGAGCTGGAGAAGATTCTTGATTACAAGAAGAATGCTCGAAACAAGTGGTACTTTCTGTGCAGATGGAAAGGATTCGGTCCAGAAGAAGACAAATGGGAGCCAGCTTCAAGTTTCATCCATGGGTATACGGACACTTTCATCAAGTTCCTGAAGAAACACCCTGAGATTGACAAAGAGCTCTCGCTGATCAAGGATTGTGTCACCAAGGAAGACTTACAAGCACAAGAAGAAGCTCCAATCGTGGCATCATCCATCCCTGACAAGATCTGATCAGAATTTGGGTCGCCGAAACTTTCGAAGAGGTTTACGGTCGACATATACCCTTGGCATGGGGACATAACAGTCCAGACGCATCGTCTATGTGGTTCGACGAACAGATGATGGGACATTCTGGGGTCATCCTGGTCATTCCATCCATCATTCCCATCATGGTCATCATGTGAATCATGTGCTTCATCTCAGATGATTCCAATTCGAAGATCCGAAAGGCCATTATCTTCAACCACGACGACACTCTCGTGTTTTGCTGTCAACTGGACCCCCCTACTCGCCTTGGGAAGGACTCGTTCGATTTCCTGCTCATTGCGGAGATTCTGACACATGACTGAGTCTGATCCATTTCATGTGTTTGACGGATCCGCTCAGAATGTGATTTCCATCAGCTCTTACATTGAGACAGTTGGTTTGTTTTCCAATCGACCCCTGTCAAAGGGCTTATATAGACCAAGTGACGACGATGGTGTTCTTACTTGTGTCGACTCGCTGTTCATCTGTGGATTGTGTTGGAATCCCCCTCAGAATCAGCTCAATTCTGGCAAATTCCCAGTACCAAGCGTTGGATGCTTATACATTCTGGGACTATAACGAGTCAATTACCCCTTCTGGCTCATACTGGATTAAACATGAAGTCCTGGGAACAATACTGACAGTGTGGTAATTACTCACTGCGTTTTCTTGGCTATCATTACTTTAAATGATTGGACTTCCATCATGGGGATCATCATCATCCTGAGGATTTGACCTGGATTGGCTATGAATGAGAACTGGATTTCCGTTCAACACTACACACAGTGTCTATCGACATTGAATTGGACCTATTTTAGCTTGCTGTGAACTTCGCCACCCTCAATCCGTGGGCGATTCACTGATTTTGATCCCAATTCAGCCACATTTTGTACCATAATCTGGCATCTGGTCTCATGACTGCAAATGACACCAGCCAGTTGCACATATCTTGGACTCCATGAAGGGATACCCTATTTTTTTGACGCTCGACGACATGGCGACGCTCGTTTTCTGTTTTCTGGCAGTGGGATGTCAGATCCTGATTTCATCATGAATCATGGATCATGGATCATCATGTACATTCTTCACTCTGACTTTCAATTTTCGAATTTTCGAGCTTGAACGAAGCTTTTTCTGTGTGCCCTGAGGTACCTATACGTTTCATTCAAGTCGATGGCCATCGCGAAGCACAGATCTCAGCACAATTTTGCTCAATTCAGCTCAATTTCGCACATTTTGCCTTAGATTAGACAGTTTTTGGTCACTTTTGCCGTTTCGTTCACTTCACTTGACCCAGCCTGACATACTGGCGTATGTTTTCAGAGGGGGAGTGTAACGGCAGCAGTGACAGCACTCAATTACACTGATGTGATCAGAATTTCATTGATTCTCAGATGTACATTAGTGCAGTAAATTTTCCGCTTCATTTCATGTTTTCCGTTCGCCGCCAGATGTCGCCTGTGAGCGCGTGTCGAGTCGCATTTGTCTTTCGTGATTTCCCAATCGGATTTATTTAAATTATTTCGAATGATTTCACGTTGTGTCATTAGTTGCGATGAATGCGCATTGAGATTCTATGTCTGCTCCATTTTTGTAGACCGGGTTTTCGTACTCTTCATATCTCACCATGGAGTTCAAAGGACTTACAAGTGCTTCGCATATGTCGCTCCAAGAGGCTGGATATGGGTCTGAAGAGGGTCAGTTGGGTTCGGAGATATCAGGGGCAGTGTCGGGCGTTACGACCCCTGGGGCATCAAGGCTACAGGCTTCACAATCACAAGAAAGATCAACCACTATGCAGCGGTTACATTCGATCCACATACTCTCCTTGCTCTACTTGCTGCTTTGGTTTGGGTTTTCAACTACAAAACCTGCAGGAATACATCAAAATATCTAGGGCATAATTCAAGGACATCTTTCCGGTAGCAGAGACAGTCCCTTGTGACCTTTTGAACCGACCCTGAGAAGAAGTGCAGCACAAAAGCTCAACAACAAGTTCATCATCTCCACGCCAAGCGTCAGGACCTGGCCCATCCGAACTGTCCAAGTGCAAATGGGCAGCATGGCCCACCGAATGAGTGAACCACCTTACCGAGCTCCACATCATCTCAGTGGCGCATCTGGGTCCCAAGGAGATCCAGAACGCAGAAGGGCGGAAGAAAATAAAGGCCTTACCACCGAGGCCTTAGCAGCACACGGTGGAGACAGCTACAGTCACCTCCACAGACGTGTAGCTGCCTCAATGTCAAGATCCAATTGTCCAGCTTCATCCTCAACTGCCATTGAAGGACCTGAGGAGTATGAGGAGCTGAGGAAGAAGATGGATGAGTACATCCTACATGAGGAGTACTATAAATCCATTCGTGGAGAAGATGGAGAGGAGCCATTGGCTGTACATGGATCCAGACCACGTACAGACCTAGGGTCCTACGCACACTCTGGTCCTCCGTCCACTGCATCCCTGCCAAGACGAACAAGACCTGAGTATCCAAGACCATGTTATCCAACCCCAAGGGCTCCCGAAGTGGGCCCGACACGAGTCGAAGAACAACATCATCCAAGGGCAACCTACGGTGCCCTGGATCATACGGCCGAGCTGTTGGCCAAACTCCTGTCTGGATCAGAAGATCCAGATGTGACGCCCCTATCGGAGGCCATTAAGGCTAAACTGGGTATTGCAGAACCCTTACCCAAGCCAGAGTTGCCCTCTCTCTCTCCAGGACTGAGTACCCTGGCCGAAGATCTCAAGAGATCAAGGGTCTCAAGGCTGTTGCCTAAGGTTACCTGCCCCAGCCCCTTTCACCCCCGTGCCAGGACTGTGCCTATGGCTGATCTACAGGACGTGCCTGTCACAGAGAGTGAGAGAAGAGGGCTGTCAGCCCTGGCCCCTCTTGCCGGCGTGTCGCCTTCAGGCCTAACTCCGGGGGGTGGGAAGACGGGCAGACCAATTGCCCAGGCGAACATCCAGCTGGAACTGCCGGAGTTCGACCCCAAAAATCTGCCTGAATGGGCAGAAGAATTTGCAGAGTTCCTTTTGTTGACTGGCCAATCCCATGTGGATGTGGCCACCAAATGTTCACTGCTAAAACGCTCATGCAAAAAGAAATTTTTGCAAAAACAGGTCAAACAGATTGTGAAAACCTGTTCTACCTGGGCTGAGGTACTCCTGAGGTTAGAAAAAACATTCCCAGTCTATGAGACTGACCTCAGCGTACGCACACAGATCGAGGAGCTACCTATGCTCCCGGAGTTTCCATCCGCTGCGCAAATTTCTGAGTATGTGTGCGACTTGGAGTACTTATTTTCGAGGATGAACGTGGGCTCCTACGGAGCCACTGAGCCCCACCTGTGGCTCATGAGTAAGATCCCCCAGCGTACGTGGGATGATTGCCGCTCCACCTCTGAGAGGAAGAGCAGGACCCACTCGTACGATGAACTGGTGGATCTCTTGATTGAGCTAGCTCTTGAGAGAGAGAATGACTCCCACATGGAGAAATTCCTCATTTGGGACGAGGTGGTACCCCTACCCCCGAACGTGGCGAAGGGAAGGGGCATAAAAATCCCACTAACACCAACCAGGGAGGTGGTAAAGGGAGGGGCAACCTACGTGCCATGAACGAGGTTCAACCTGATACAGGCACACCCCCCCTGTTCTACTGCCGACCTGTCAATGGCAAGGGGGGACCTTGTCATGCCTCTGACTGCGATCTCCGCAGTGGCTGTATGCTGCAGATGAAACGTCAGCAGCACACCAAAGATGGGAAACAGGTGACCCATCAGGACCACTTCAGGTGTACCATCACCTGTAGTTACTGTGGCAAACGTCGTCACTACGAGGACGAATGCCACATCAAGAAACGCGAGAGTGACAAACTCAAGCGTCAGGAGGCGGAGCGCCAGAAGACCCAGACGCCCGCCAGAAATCCCCCGAACGGGGATAAAGGTGGTAAAGGAGGTGGCAAAGGGGGTGGCAAAACGGGACCCCCTAACCCCCAGAGGCGCTCATCAGCGCCCGTTGCAACACCCACTCCTGCTGCTACACCCGCTCCCGCAGGTGACCCCAAGAAACGCCCCCAAGGGGATAACGCTACCCCTGAGGGGAATAATTCCAAGAAGAGGCCCTCGGCCTGGATGGCCAAGTCCCTCATGGCTGCAGGGGTGGATGTGAAATTCCCTGATGAGGAATAGGGGGGCGGCTCCGAAGAGGAGGACTTGGTTCTCTGGATCCTCGTAAAAATCGGGGATCAGGTTTTTCGAGCGGTGCTTGATACCGGTGCAACACTTTCCATAGTGGCCCGGCGCCTGCTTAAAACTTTCAAGAAAACTAAGACCGTGGCCATAAGAGTAGGGGATGGGCGTACCATCCATTCCTTGGGGGGGGTCGATGTGACTATATGTCTGGGCGACGAAACCGTGACCCAACACTGCAGAGTGTTGGACACTGACGCCTTTGACATTGTCATTGGCACCGAGGTTCTACGAAGAAACCCCCAGGTAAAAATGCTGTCCCTACAGCGTCCTTATTCTTTGCACTGCGACTTTGGCAGTGGGCTATTCTCCGTTCCTTTGGAGCTGTCAGGACGAAAAGAGTCTGGGCTGCGCTACGCAGCCAAGACGAATTATCGTACTGAGAACTACCAACTGGCCCGTCATGTTCTTGAAAATGGACTGGCGGCCCTTCAGGTAAACCTGGATGAGATCCAGGTGGAATTGTTTGCGAGCCAACAACAGCACATCATGCAGTTGTACTGCTCGAAACAACTGAACAATGCTTTCCGTTTCTTCTGGAAAACAATGGGCCTAGCGTATGCTAACCCTCCCTTCTCCCTGCTCGCGAAGGTTCTAACCAAAATCGCTTATGAGGGAGGAAGGGTTGTTATGTGCACCCCTGACTGGGGTTGCTCTGGTGAACATGCTTACTGGCGCCGTATGCTAGATCGAATGACCGTGGGAAGAGTGCAACTCCCCGACGGCCCCATCTATGTGCCTGAGGACTCAGACACAGCTATACAGGCCCCTGAGTGGGCCAGTTTCCTGTCCATCGTCGATGGATCTCTCAATCGTGTACCCCTGTGTGACCTAGACCAGGTGCTACTAAAAGAGGTCATGGCCCAAAATCGTGGCCTGACCCTTTATGATCTCGAAAATCGATCTCCTGAGCACCTATCTGCCACACTTACAGGGTGTGAGTCTTCTGATGACTATCTGGAACCTGCAGCTGTAAAAGAGGATGCTGACGACCAACTGTCTGAGATCGCCAGCACTATCCCCTCTGTTGATCCCAGCTGTGTTGACCTAAAACATAGTGCTTTCCTAGCCCAGCTGTTGCTAGAGGAGGTAGATCTAGAGTCAACCTCTGAACCCGCTTCCCCTGTTGGGAAGCCAGTGCTACACATGCAGCCTGTGCACACAGGTGAACCCGTAGCCCGGTGTGCTGATGCTCTGGCGGGGCCTGCTGCCAATAACATGCCATTGTCTGAGCATGACACTCAAGAACTCCGGCGGCTGTTGTACTTGAAGGCCGAAGGTATTGAGCGCCAAGAGCGGCTGCAATACCTCAGACAGACCTGGAAATACTCCATCTGGTCTGAGGAGGACGATGAGTCCTATACGCTGCCTGATCCTGAGATACCTCTAGTGTATTCTCTACACTATGGGCAGCAATGTCCCCCTGAGTGGGACGATGGTACTGTGCCTGCCGAAACTGCTGATCGGCAGAAAAAGAAAGAACACGGAAAAAGCAACCTCCATGCTGAGGAGGATTTCCTTCAGAAACTCGAGAGTCTTAACCTTGACCCCCGCCTGAAGAAACTGCTGATAACCTATGAGGAGGTGTTCGGCGCCTTGCCGCCTCCCCTTTCTTGTAAAAAACTGGTCCAGATGGACCTGAAATTGAAACCAGAATTTGAAAAGACGCGAGTGAGGCGTCGTCCCTATGCTGCTCCACAGGAACAGGTTGAAGAAATCGAGCGCCAGATCCAAGAATGCATTGATGCTGGCCTCGTTGAAGAGTATAAACACGGGGACTATCCCCATCACTGCAGTCCCTGTTTCCTTGTTGCTAAACCAGGGTCGACTGCCCTACGTCTTGTTGTAGACTATGGTGAGGTCAACAAGAAAACCCAGAACCACTCAGGGAGTATTCCTAACATGGAAAACACCCTGGAGCGTATTGCCAAATGCAGGTATAAGACCAAAATGGACAAACGCTCTGGTTTCTGGCAGGTTGACCTAACCGCCGCAGCTCAGGAGCTGCTGGCCTTTATAACCCCTAAGGGTGGTGTCTTCAAGTGGAAGGTTATGCCTTTCGGGGTGGCTAATGCCCCAGCGCTCTTCCAGGAGCTTATGAACAAAATTTTGTACATACTGAGGCGCAGGCCTCTAGTACAAGAGTTGACTTCTCGGGGTGCAGAAATGGAGGCTCACATCGACGACGTGAGTTTGGGTACTAATACCAAAGAGGACCACGTCCTTCTCCTCCGTGAATTTTTCATTGTCTGTCAAGAAAACCATCTCCGAATCAAACTCGAAAAATGTGAGTTAATGAAAGAGGAGATGGAGTATTTGGGTTTCGACGTGGGGTATGGCTGTTGGAAACCAGCCGCGTCTAAGATGCAGCCCCTACAGGACATGCAGATTCGCGATGACCCTAAGAAGGGTCTACACGATGTGAGGAGTTTTGTGGGCGCCTGTAATTTCTATCGGCGTCACATCCACAATTTTACTTACTCCTCTGCACCCCTCACTGACCTGATCAAGAAAACTACTCCCTGGAGGTGGACCTCCAGAGAGGAAGAGTGTTTCCAGGAGTTGAAGAAGAAGATTGCCTCCTCCAACTGCCTGGGAGTGCCCCGCCCTGAGGGCGAGATAGTCCTGATCACTGATGCCAGTGATGTAGGGGGGGGTGGTACGATCTACCAATGGCAGGAGCTTAACCCCGCTGAACTAACCCACTGCCATTATCGTACTACTGGACTGAACCGTGATGGTTCGTTGAAACATGACTATCCTACCAGTGAGTGGCGATTGGTACCACTAGGACACTGGAACTGGAAATGGAACCAAGCGCGTTCCAACTACAGCACCTATGACCAGGAACTTCTGGCCGGTATGTTGGCGCTATCGTCACAATCCCGACTCCTGGGATCTATCCCTATTGTCTGGCTGTGTGACCAGGAGCCTGTGAAGTCTTTTCAGAAGGGCCCACCACCAGAAAAAGCAAAGCTAAAACGATGGTGGACTTACCTGAGCCAGTTCAGGCTGACAGTGCATCATATCCCCGGGATTAAGAATGAACTGTCTGACTATATATCGCGCAACAACTTCGATGCGCTTATTGGTGAGAGCTCTGAGGCGCTCGCCAAAGAGGCTTTCCAGCGTATGGATGTCCAGCTTGACCTGTCCATGCGCACTGCTGGAATCCTGGAGGGGTGGAGTCTAACCAACTATCAGTCAGAGTATGAAGAAATTCTCCAAACCCTCAGCACTGGTCTCGAACCCCGTGTCATTGACGGGCACCAGTGGTATAAAAACAATCAGTACCTCTTCTACGAGGACGGAATTGTGGTGCCTGAGGCACGACTGGATGGGTGCCTACAGTGGTCCCATCTCAGTTCTGGTCACACTGGCGCTAATCGCTCAGTGGACTTCTTCCGTGAGTGTTTTTACTCTAGTCTAGCCCTGACTGAACTGAGGTCGCGTATGCAGACCATTGTGGATGCTTGTGGCTGTCATGCCAGCAAGCAGAGCGACAGTAGGGATAGGGGCCTGATCTCCAGCTTACCCATACCCTATTGTGCTAACTCTCTTCTCTACGTGGATTACATCCACGGCCTACCACGCTTTGGCGGCTATGATAGTTGCCTCGTGGTCACCTGTGGTCTATCACGCTTCACCCGTGTGTTCCCTTGCAATAAGAAAATCACAGGTGAGCAGACTGTGAAAATGTTGGTCCAACAATGGTTCGAACCCTATGGAGCACCTAAGCAGGTGCACTCTGATGAAGATGTACGCATCCGCAGTGACACTGGGTGGTACAAACGAGTGCTAAATGCCCTCAACGTGGAGGTAACCACAGGTGTGCCCTATACCCACACGTCTAACCCTCTCTGTGAGAGACAGAACCGTGTGGTGGAGCAAAACTTAAGAATCCTGATGAAACAGGAGCGCACCAAGGACTGGGTACGTCTAGTGCCCTGGGCAGTGCTGTCCATGAACTCACAGCGGAGCTCTTCTACGGGTTTCACCCCCCACGAACTGTTCCATGGAGGACCACCTGCTTGGTTCTTCAAAACCCCCTTTCCTGAGGACTTCAAGAGCCCTGTGGGAGATTGGCTGGAACACAAGCAGTCTCTGGCTAACCAGGCTGGTACTAACCTGAGGCACATTCGTGACCGTGAACAGAGCCGACGGAACCGCCTACGGCGACCTGCCAGCTTCAATGTTGGTGACCTTGTTTTCGTACACCATTCACGCCTACCCTCCTGGCCACGTAACTGCCTACAGGACCCTTACTTTGGACCCTATCGTATCATCAGGATAGATGGATCCAGGATCCATGTCAGGTGCAGTCCACGTCCAGGTGGTGAACTGCTGTGTGCACCTAAGCAGTTGAGGCACTATCACTCCCCTAACGACTTGTCTTGGGATGAGTGACGCCTCAGCGACAGTGAGATTGAACGTATAGACCTAGAGAACGCTGCCAGTCCAGAGGAGGCAGACGAACTCGAAGAGATGACTGCCGATGAGATGGCAGTCGATGGTTACTACGTGGTTGCAGGTATTGCTCGCCACGAGTTTAAACAGGGCTGGAAATTCCTTACCCTGTGGGATGGCTATGGGTTGTCTGAGGCGACCTGGGAACCTATGTCAGCCTTCATACAACCAGATGGGAGTATCAACCCCATCTTCCGCACTTACCTCGATGAGAACAACGAGGGGCAGCTCCTAACCCGTGCTGAGACTATGTCCCAGCGTAAGAAGCGAAACCAATCTCCCTGTGTCAGTCTGTGCCCTGCAGACCCATGCCTATGGTTTCCAGCGTGAGCCAGGTGGCCGCTTATCAGGATTGCAGCCACCCAGCGATGTGTGCCTTGTTGACCATGTGTTGCATGGGTACTGCCCTAATGTAATGACCTTGGTGAGCCAACGAAGAACGGTGGCTTACTACACCAGGGGGGAATGACAAGCAAGGTGTTATGAGGCAAGGTGTGTCTTCCCTCCTTGGGGACAAGCGAGCCCACAGTTAGGACCCCTGACTGGTCCAGACCCATGGGGTTCTACCCTTCCTTACAGGGTCTACCATACCCCTAAGTGTGCTACGTATGTCTGTATGTGTCTCACTTCTCTCCCCAGCGTGGCTCCCGGAGACCGGGCTTCGCTGACGTCGGACCGAAGGTCCTAATCAGGTACTATTACCACTCCTATGGCGCCCAATTTCTGTGCTGGCGCCTATCCTTGGGGTAAGACGGCAAAAGCCCTACCTACTAGAGGGGAGGGGTGGCCAAGTGTGCTAAGGGCATACAAAACGCCCATTTTTGCTACAGGCCAAAAGCTAACGCACTCTCCTGCCCACGAGTAAAAGCACGCGGGACAGGAGACACCACTACACTACACTCACTAACGCCAGCACCGGCCTTGGAAGGCAGGGTGAGCACTCATCACTTGCACTCAACTCCTGCCAGGCCTGCTGACCCTAACCCCTACACACGCTACTGGGTGCTGCAGTCAACGATCACTCAGGCCCTAATGGCCCTCCTGTGAAGAAGACAAGAGAACACAGCGCACCTAAGCAACTGTGGCCTAACAGGGGACGCCACAACGCGTTTCCCCTGCTAGGGCTTGGAGGGAAGGGGTGCTCTCGTTGCGTGCACAGCGCAGATGTCGTTGAAGTCGAACTGCCCTCGCCAGTACTGGCTGAGGCACAGTGATTTGATTTGTGATCAGCGCCCCTGTTTTGCTGGGGCAGAAAAATGGATAGCCGCCGAAGGCAGCTGCTGCGTGCA
Source organism: Eutreptiella sp. 'Long Island Sound 2002' (assembly GCA_964036045.1). Taxonomy (NCBI): domain Eukaryota; phylum Euglenozoa; class Euglenophyceae; order Eutreptiales; family Eutreptiaceae; genus Eutreptiella; species Eutreptiella sp. 'Long Island Sound 2002'. Next base: position 179,606,185 of record OZ038380.1, on the reverse strand, counting down.
CCAATCACCCTTAACCTCTCCCACCTGTACAACAGAGGCAAATGAAGGGGTGTTTGCGGTGGAGGAACCAAGCCACACTCCAGGTATTATACCCTTCTCAGTGTGACCTATAATACACTGTCCGCAAACACGCTGACGGATCAGCTCTCCTGTCAAGCAAGCAAGCTCTAAGAGACTCCTCAGGTTCTCTTAAAGAACGTACCGAGGAGCCTCTGGGTAACCTAAACAAGGTTTACCGTGCGCAATTCGCGTGGCCTACCCTTTAATGCATCATGTGCACGCAGGGAAGGGAGGCTGAACCACTAACTCCACCAGGAGGTGAGCTCCTCCTGGGCTAACCTACCTTACTCACCATGCATCGTTTGAATGCCGAATTGAAACGAACACAAAACAAGCCTAAGCGTTTTAAGCAACCCTACTTTAACGCCACGGCCGCACACAAACAAACGCTTTCTTTACTTACCTGTGAAGAAGAAAACAAGGGTGAATTTGGGATACAGGTAAAGCGTCACAGCGTGTGGATGCCTCGATTAGGCACATGCATCGCGAGCACAGCGCATATTCTAACCCTACGTGCGCGCTGCGCGCTCCATTCCCATCACATACCTTTCATTCCTGTTTTTACCTGTGCAGAGCACGAGAGAAGAACACCCGACCCCCCAACGAGCACAGCGTTGACAACCCTAACGTTTTGACGAAACAACCAACACGAACGCAATGCGTGAGTGTGAGGTGACACTGACATACCTGAGAGATGGGTTGTTGACCTGCTCTGTGGTGTGGGCTGAATTTGAATACTTGACTCTGAAGTTTATGAAAATTTTGATGCAACTGTGCAGAAATTTCCTTTAAAACTTTAAAAACTACGGCTCATACCTTCTTTTCCAAAAGCCGTTTACGCTTGCGCAACCCTTTTCTTGGCGTCCGCTTCCTTTGCGCTTGTCTGCGACTTTGAGTTATTTGTAAAAATGACGATTTCCCGCGTGGTTTCGTCGATTTTTAACGATTTCACTTGCTAAATCGCAACCCCTTCCGCTAAACCGCAGGAATCACTCCCTGCTGGTTACATTTTCTATTTTTTCCAGCTCCTGGGGGTTTGTGTCCTCCATTGGGAGTATTGCTCCGCCCTCGCCCTTGGTCAGGACGTATACTAAAACGCTGTTTATACAGCGATAGCCGTCCGCATTAGAGCGTTCGACTGTACCCTAGTGGTCAAGCACATGTACTCTAGGGAGGGAGTCCTGGGTTCAAACCCCACTACCCCCAAACTTTTTCCAAAGGTTTTCGTCGCACGCCGGCGACTTTTGAGGAATGCCCCATCGAAGGGACATCATTCACGGTACATTACACTGTTTTTCAAGGCTACCTACAGTGTGATAGGCTTCTATGAAGTGATGAGGATGTTTTTGGTAAGTTTAATGCATTTTCTGAGGTAATTTTGAGAATATTTGAGCCCTTTTCCTTGGTCCTACTAGCTTGATCAACTAGTACTCCAGGGGGGAGTAAGAAAAAGTCACTGCCATGTCTTTCTTGGAGGGCTTGATCCAGGCTAAGCCCCCTTTAAAACCCTTTGTTGATGCTAAGACAAACTTAAGTGTTTTTATCTCTCTTTAGTAGCCTAAAGTACACTTTCTCAAAGTAACTAGGGTTGTGAGCCTAGCCCCCCATGAAGTTCACCCCTACCACTCAATTGAGCGGAGGTACCTTCCTTCATGGAGGATATACCGAAAAAAAACAGGCATTTCATGCTTTAGGCCTTGGAGGTTAAGCCTAGTGGTCTCCCACCCCAAGACCCCTATACTCAATTGTTTCTACCACTTATTGTGGTCCTACTTTGTAACTGTTTCTGAATTCAGTTGCTTGGCCAAGTCATTTTCTCTGTGGTCCTGACATCTATGCCCCTCAGTCCTAACCAGCACCATTTCACCCAAAGGAGTGCACATGAAGTGCCTATTGCAACCTCTGAGGCAAGAGGCAGACCAATTTTCATATAAAATCTTTTGTATTATCCATTTGTGATTGAATCTAAGTGTATAAACCTGCTTTGTCTATCTGCAGCCCTTCTGTGTTACACTGGATTCCAAAACCAATCATTGATTCGATCCACATCCTGTTCTTCCTCTACTTGCTGCTTTGGTTTGGGTTTTCAACTACAAAACCTGCAGGAATACATCAAAATATCTAGGGCATAATTCAAGGACATCTTTCTGCTCTTGTCCCTCTTCCACTGATCTTGGTGGACCAGGAGGGGTTTAAGGCGTTTCTCCAGGCGCTTGTAGATATCCCCAAACTCCTTCAGGTACTCCGTTTGCTGGAGTCGGTCCAGGGGGCGTATCATCGTCATGTTGAGGTCCAAGTGGACGTCCATACGGCTGAACGCCTCCTTAGCCAGCGCTTCAGACCGGGCACCGATCAGAGCGTCGAAGTTGTTGCGGCTGATGTAGTCGGCACACTCGTTCTTCACTCCCTGGATATGGTGTACCGTCAGCCGTAGTTGACTGAGGTAGGTCCACCAGCGCCGTAGCTTGGCCTTCTCAGGTGGGGGGCCCTTCTGGAAACTGCGGACCGGTTCTTGGTCGCACAGCCAGACCACAGGGTTACTCCCCAACAGTCGCGCTTGTGAGGATAGCACCAGCATACCCGCGAGCAATTCCTGCTCATAGGTGGAGTAGTTCCCCCTGGCCTGGTTCCACTTCCAGTTCCAGTGGCCCAGAGGTACTAGGACCCACTTGTCGTCAGGGTAGCTGTGCTTGAGGGTTCCATCTCGGTTGAGACCTTCCGTCCCCCATTGGGAAATGGCCGAGTCGAACTCCTCCTTCTCTAGTGCTTGCCGTTGGAACAACGTTCCACCACCGCCCACATTGCTGGCGTCGGTCACCAGGATAATATCCCCTTGTGCCCTAGGCACGCCCAAGCACTTAGCGTTGGCCACCTTGTCTTTGAGCTCGTCAAATGCTTGTTGCTCTTGTGGGCCCCAGCGCCAAGTAGTACTCTTCTTGATCAAGTCCGTCAGAATGGCGCTGGTGTAGGTGAAGTTTTTGATATGGCGGCGATAGAAGTTGCACGCCCCAATGAAACTGCGTACATCATGAAGTCCTTTCTTGGGGTCTTCGTGTCGTACCTTAGCACCCATCAGGGGTTTGGCCTTAGAGGCCGCGGGGGTCCACCACCCATAGCCAACGTCAAACCCCAGGTACTGCATGGTCTCCTGCATGAACTCACACTTCTCCAGCTTGAGTCGTGTGTGGTTCTCCTGGCAGACCGCAAAGAACTCACCCAAGAGGATTAGGTGGTCATCCTGGGTATTGGTCCCGAGGCATACATCGTCGATGTGAGCTTCCATCTGGGCACCACGGGATATAAGCTCCTGCACCTTAGGTCTCCTTTGTAGGATGGACAAGATCTTGTTCATCAGCTCTTGGAATAGAGCGGGTGCGTTGGCCACGCAAAATGGCATGACCTTCCACTTGAACACCCTCCCCTGAGGGGTGATGAAGGCCAGTAGCTCCTGAGCGTTGGGCGTCAGGTCCACTTGCCAGAATCCGCTCCTCTTGTCCATCTTGGTCGTGTAGCGACAGGAGGCTATCTTCTCCAGGGTAGACTCCATATTGGGAATGGAGCCTGACTGGTTCAACGGTTTCTTGTTCAGCTCTCCGTAGTCCACTACCAGCCGTTTGGCTGTAGACCCAGGTTTGGCCACCAGGAAACAGGGGCTGCAGTGTAGGGGGTAGTCCCCGTCCTTGTACTCCAGGACTAGGCCAGCGTCGATACATTCTTGTATCTGTCGCTCAATCTCGTCGGCCTGCTCTTTAGGAGCTGGATAGGGTCTCCTCCGGATCTTGTGACCCACGAACTCGGGTTTCAGCTTGAGGTCCAGCTGTACCAGCTTGTCACATGAGGCTGGAGGGGGTAGTTCTCTGAACACCTCCAGATGGGTCCATATAAGCTTCTGCACCCGCGGGTCCAATAGCTTGATCTTGTCCTCCATGTCCTCGTCAGAGTGTAAGTTGGTCGCCCCCTGCGTAATAGATGTCGGGAGGAGATCATCCACTGACTCTTCGCCCTTGGTAGTGTCCTTCAGCCCTTGGTAGGCATATAGAAGGTCTTGTTCAACCATCTCCGGTGGACGATGGCAACATAGGCACACTCGAGGGAGTTCACATACACATTCCTCCGAGAGGTCGTCCTCCTCTGGGGTCCTCACATGGGCGCCCCACACGCTCTTCATGAGCTTAAGATCTACCTCCCTTTGCCAAGTGGTGATCTTCTGTTCGAGGTCCTCTTTCAATTGGGATAGATCTCCCATACGTCCTTGCTTCAGTGGCCATGAGCTGCGGGTAGGCTTAGCGTAGCAGAGCTTTTTCGCCACCAACTTCCTCTTGGAGTCCACATACTCCCTTAGCCTGGATCAAGGGTCCAGCTCTTCGTCCACAGGGTCTTCCACCCTCATGGAGAGTAGGGGTTTCAGTGGGGCGAAGTACTCGGCGTTGTCCACTTCCTCCACACAGGTCTGCACGAAGAAGGCGTCGTGCTCAGTTTCGTCATCTGAGTGGATAGAGCTAGGTAGCTCGGATAGTCCACACTCAGAGACTCCATCAGGAACAGGTACATGGCAGGGAGAGTTGGGGGCATTGGTGTCAGTCACGACGTACTCATCTCCTCCGGGTATAGTTTCAATAGCATCTTGAGGTCGTAGTCGATCCTTCAAGTCACCCAAGGCGAGTCCATCGCTTTCTCGTTGTATAGCCTGGACCAGAGTCGGGTCCAGATCCTCCCAGGGGATGGAGGTAAGACCTCCGTCCACCACGCTGAGCATACTCCCCCATCCGGGTTTCCCAATAGGCGTCTTACGCCCCAGAGGCACGTAGATGGCCTCATCAGGTAACCGAACAGAGCTGATAGTCAGCCTGTCCAGGAGGTTTCGCCAGTACTCGTTGCCCCCATGGGCTCCCCAATCGGGGGAACACAGGACCATACGGGAACGTTCCAGGGCCACCTTGGTCAGCACCTTCCCCAGTTCACTGAACCTGGGGTTCCCGTAGGCCATCCCGAAAGAGGGCCAGTAAAATTTGTAGCTGCAGTTCTTCCCCTTGCTGCAGTAAAGGTCCAGTACATGCTGCTGGTCGCTGGCGAACAACTCCACACTCAGGTCTTCTGTAGAGTAACCCAACTCCTTCAGGCCTTGGTCTAGGACTTCCCCCAATAGTTGATAGTCCTCAGTTTTGGAGGCGCCATCATGTTCAAGGGCTCCTCCTTCGATAGCCTCAGGTAACTCGAGGTATGTTCCGACTGCTCCAGTGGCACAGACTCTCTGACACTGCCGTGGTCCACGTAGAGGAGGTAGGGCGCTTGCAGCGTCAGGGATTGTATCTGGGAGTGCTGCACGAAGAAGTCAGTCCCCAATACAAAGTCGAAGGCCTCAGTGTCCATCACATAGAACCGATGGGCAATAGTCCGGGAGCCCATAGGTACCTCCACTTCACACTTCCCGCAGCTGTGCACCACATGTCCATCCCCCATTCGTATAGCCGCGGTGGTCATGGTGTTCTTCAGGCTCCCACAAGGTAAAATTTTCTTGGCCACTATAGATATTGTGGCGCCAGTATCCAATACCCCCAGGTATTCACGTCCCCCTAGTCGGATACGTACCCAAAACACCAGGTGTTGGGTGCCACCGGAGCGTCCCCGTCAGAACTCCGCGGGACAGGTCACCTCGAACCCCTTGTTCCGCAATTTGCGGGCCATCCTCATGAAAGGGCTCCTCTTCTTAGCGTTGCCGTCATCACCACCTTCATGCTCCCGCTTGGCCCCTTGTTCTTTCTGGGCCTGCGTCTGTGAGCGTGTGGTAGGACCAGACTGCCCTCCAGAGGGCTCGGAGTTCCCCCCTGGATTAGGGTTCGGGTTGCCTCCGTTCTTGTCCTGGTTCTTGTTGTCCTTGTCTGGCTGGCGGTTAGCGCCTCCTCCTCGTCCACCTTGACTCTTGTCTTGCCCTTGTCCACGTCCTTTCGACTTGCCCTTGCCGGAGTCGCTGCCTTTGCCTTTGCCTCCACCTTTGCCTGAGCCTTTGCCAGGATCTTCACCCTTAAGCTTCGCCGATAGGCGTTGCTTATGGTAGCACTCATCCTCGTAGTGCTTCCTCTTCCCACAGAAGGCACACGTGATGGTGCACCTGTAATGATCAGGCAGCTTCGCTTTGGCGCCGGTGTTCTTCTCCTGCTGCTTCCCCTGGACTACGAAGCAGTCTCGCTGCTCGCAGTCAGGGGCGTGCTGCAGGTGGCCCTGCTCGTCTCTGGCATCACACCAGAAGACCTCCTTGACGTTTTCCATGATTCGGGCGTGGGCGTGTTTGGGGGTAGTCCCCTGCCCAGGTCGGGATCCTTGGTACCCTTTGCCATGGCCTTCAGAGCCTCCTCCTCCAGGACGGTAGTTGTTCAGGTGCTGGTCGCTTTCTTTCTCCAGCGCCAGCTCCAGGAGTAGTACGCATAGATCCTCGTAGCGGAAGGATCTAGCCTTGCGCTCTGCCGTTGAATGGCACTCGTCCCACAGCTCTCGAGGTCGCTTAGCCACCAACCAGAAGAGCAGGTCGTCGCTGCTGTAGGAACCGGGCGTCAATCGTCCAGCCCAGTGATCCAGGTCAGCCAACAGCTCAGAGACCCTGCCAGGTTTGGGGTTGTTGGGCAGCACGGGCAGGTTCTGGATCTCAGCCCTGATGGAGAGGTCGGTCTCATAGGTCGGGTACTGCCTCTCCAGGGCAACCAACACGTCGGCAAAGGTGGCGGAGTTAGTCACGATCTGTCTGACCTGCTTCTCCAGGTACTTGGTCTTGCAGCACTGCAGGAGCAGATCGCACTTGACCCGTCCACTAGCGTGGGTTTGGCCGGTCAATCGGAGAAACCGGCCAAAATTCTCAGCGAGCTCGCTGAGGTCCTTGCCTGTGAACTCAGGCAGGTTCACCACGATCTTGGAGGTGGCAATAGCCTTAGCCTCCTGAGACCTGCGTCCCTCAGGGCGTCGGGTCTTCCTCTTCTTCTTCTTCTTCTTCCCACTTGGGTTCTCGGGATCCTCCGGGTCGTCGTCCTCTGAGGGCGAAGCAGAAGTCATAGACGGCGGCTCATCATCGGAGGGGTCTCCGCCTAGATCACTAGAGCCATAAGGCTCCACGTCCACCATTGCCCTCAAGGCTGTCAGCCCAAGCCGGTCCAGCTCGGCTCTCGTAGAATTCGTCACGTGGCTGTAGGGCGGCTGGGCCGTTCTCGGTACGAAAGGACTTCTCGGTATCGCTGCAGGGGTCGGCATCGGTCGGCTCCTCAGGCTCCCCAGGGTGTTTGTCAGCCCTGCCACCAGGTGGTTGGCCTGTACTCGATGGGGTGACACTCCCACCGTGGTAGGTGACGCTTGGGGCAGTATCATCAGGGGCTCCAGTTTCTCTCGGATCTCTTGAGTGAGGTCGCCAGCAATTTTAGAGGTGGCTCCTCGGAGCACCTCGTTGATCTCCTACCGCGTCAGGGACCTGTTGGAGGATCTCCCCGATCCTCTACTCCTGCCTCCAAGAGACTCAGGTCCTCTCCTCAACCCACTCAAGGTTGCATACCCAGGAACATCCACACAGGTTCCCGTAGCGGTAGAGGATGGTGATAGTCAGCCGCATACCATCGCGGCGCAGAACTGGAGGTCACCGGCTCACTGGCAGTAGTTGCCTCAGGAAACGCAGTGGTAGGTGGGCCCAAACCATAGGCAGGGTAGGTAGGCATACCAGTAAAGCCTGTGCCCTCTGCCATAGGCGGGTTGGTTATGGGTGTGGATGTTGCAGCGGCTGGGTCTGGAATTGGGAGTGTGGTGGTTATAGGAGAGGGTGATGCGTGGAGGCCAGAAGCGCTTGGTGCGCCTTCGAAGGTAGGATCATTCTTCAGGTCTTGCCCTTGGTCTTCTCCTTCGTCTGCTATGCCTTCTCCAGCATCTTTCTCGCTCTCGCTCTTCCTCTTCACAGGATGAGTGTCCACCTCCTCGACTGAGAGGGCCCGGAAGGCCAACTGGAGTCCTTCCAACGAATCCTCCGCCACGTCCACTGGCCCATGTAAGGGCTCCGAAGGTACAGCGCTAGGTCCAGGTCCAGGTTCACCAGATGCTGGCCTTGCTGGTGCCTCAGGCGCTGTCTTCACGTCGGTGTCCTCTTTCTTTGTGTCCATCTTCGTTCGCCCTTCTGCTTATATATGACTGATCTCGGCGCACTGGTTGTACGGCACGGGGTTGCTGCCGGTACGCAGAGACAGTCTGCCTCTTGCTACCAGAAGGTTTTATAGTGATTTCAACACTGTGTTTGTGCCTCTCCTGCTGCTTGCTGCCGGTGTAGGGTTTCCTGCTGCTTGTTTTTGATGAGTAAATTGTTTTGTTTGCTGAAATACAACCAATCCAGGATAGCCCAAGCCAGAGATAAGCAAGTAGAAGAGAATCAGGATCAAAGCATGAAGGGCTGCAGTGTAAACAGTGAAAGATGAAAGGATATTCACAGAAACTGCAACTCAGGGCACATCGGATTGCATATTCACAAAGATAACTGAAATGTTTTGGAAAAAGAGTTGGAAAACTGCCCCATGGTCACTCAATCTCCATAGTGCCATCTCAGGAGATGTGCACTCTTTGTTTTGGGTCCCATATGTGCTGAGGTGGCAGGGCATGTGGCGATGAGGTCACTGCCATGTCACATGGGATCTTCCTACTTAGCTAGGCTGACCGGGAATTGAACCCAGGACCTCTCAAAAAGAGGTGCCCAGCCCCCTAGGGTGCATACCACTAGGACAGCTAAGAATTCATGAGAAAACATCGATAAATTCATAGGCTCTGCCCTGGATATGTCAGTTCTCAGTCGACTCAGGAAAAGATGAATTGCCTCACATTGATAGGGGATTAAGGGGTCCACTCCATATTCTGATTGGGTGTTTGGTTCCATAGGTCAAAATGTGTTATCACCACTTTTGGTTGGGCCAATACTAAGATAGAAATGCCTGTGTGCTCAGTGCATCTCTAATACAACTAGAGTATGCCTCAAAGCATTGGAAAAGCACTTTTTCTTACTTTGTGGCGTTCAAGCCAAGAAGATCCGAGATTTGGAGAATGTGATGTGTTGCCGGCATGTGAACTGTGGAAAGCAAGCTGGACATCTTAGAGTTTGCAGTGTAGAATGGAGGTGTGGGCGGTGAGGTCAAAAGATGTGTTGGCCTTCCCTTTACCCCACGCGTTATCATTTGGCTGCCATTGGCCTTCTTTTGTCCACCTCGCCCATTGGAACGTGCGCTGTTGAGACCCTGCGAGACAATTACAGGGTGAGTAGCGATTGGACATAGGTGGCTGCGGGTAGGGTCGAGTTTGGGTCATGCATCAGGAGATACGCTACACATCTTTGTTGCTGGATTTGGGCGTATTGCAGCCCCACGTGGGTGCCATCGCTATGGCTGGTTTTCAACACCCACAGTACCGGCATGCGCCTTCCCCTGTATGTTGCTATTGCTGCCTACACTTGTGCCCATTTCCGAATTGCCTGAAAAACCCCTATTCTACGCACCCTTGGCAGCCAATCGTTTACTCGTGGCGTGCCCTATGTGTGGACCTCTATGGATGGTGGTGGGTGTAGGGGTGGGTGCTCCGTTTGAGCTTCCACCAGCCCCGCCTTGGCCCTCCATAGCCGGTGCAGGGGCACTGATATGTGCTGGACACCTGCAAAGAACCCTAATTGTGGTGGCTGTCGCATGGTGGTGTATGGGGACGCGAGCGGTGTGAACTGTATGTTTGCAGGGATGAATCGTGTTGCCTGCTGTTGATATGCCACGTGTAGGTCTTTAAGCAGCGTTATGTACATACACACCGACACCCGCCCACCCACACACACACACACACACACAGAGAGAAACACACACAGAGACACACACACAGAGACACACACACAGACACACACATGCACACACATGCACACACACACACACACACACAACCACAAACATACACCTAAATGCGCATACACACACACACACACACACACACACACACACACACACACACACACACACACACACACACACACACACACACACACACACACACACACACACACACACACACACACACACACACACACACACACACACACACACACACACACACACATACACACACACACGCACATACACACACATGGACACTTTTGAGCACATTATGTGGGACACTTCTCTAACTCTGATCTGATGTTTGATTTTGCTCCAATTCAAGTTACCAATGTACGACGTATCGCCACCACTCGTCCATTTTTTTTTCTGTGCTGCACTGCACACCTCGTGCCTTTTTTTTTTGCAGATGCTGGCAAAGGAAGTTTTATTTCAAAGCAACTTTGAAGATTTTACACTCCACCAAGCACCCTGTAGCCCAACCAGGCACTGGGAGACTGCCAGCTCTGCTTTTCTTAATGAGCAAAATTTTTTTAGTTTTAGCTCTTTTTTAAAAATATATATTGTACATGATTTGAATGTGTTCACTTGGCATTAGGTGAAGCCACAAGTTTGTGCTGGGTGGGCGATAGGCCACAAGCGTACTCCATGGACCCATAGGGACCCAAAAAAAGCTAGTGCAAGCCACAAGCGCCCGCTATACATATACCACTGTAGGTGTAGTCGAATCCAACTTGACCCACAAAGATGTTGACATCGTTTAAAAACGCCATAAGAGGGCGGCGTGCGGCTTGGCGCGAACGCGATCTCCCTCGCAGCATCCTAAGGCCTGCGCTGCTTTGGGACTCGAGGCGGAGCGTGCGACACCCAAGCGCCTCGGAACCCTAGTACCAAGAACGTGCATGAACGCCTTGGGAACGGGAAACGCCAGGAAGTCCGGTGAACCTCTAGGGTTACGCCCAAAGGAGGGGACGTGCGCAAGCACGGGGGCACACCCTCCCGGCGAGACAAGCACGTCACGCCGGCGGCGATCAGCCCTCCCGGTGTTGCCCCGGGCCGCTTTGTTGGGGGCCAACAGACAGGTCTAGCGGGATGTAAGCCGCCTCCCCTCTTCATGCGCGGAGCCTCTTCCTGTTTGTCGCAGGGGCGACGCCAGGGGGAACCATGGGGCGCCTCTCCACGACCGATTGCACCTACCTCCCTCGCAGCTAGGCCGGTTGGCGTGCGGCATCAAGGAGTGGTACAAAAGCTATGTTGGGCTTTGGAAGCGGAGCGTGCAGACTTCGGTGAGGTCGGAACCTATGAGTTTGTATGACAGGTTTTTGAATGGTTTGACCTCTAAGATCATTGTGCCACTGACGGTATGAGCTATTGCGTTGTTTGCGTGCTTGGTCTTAAGGCGATGGATCAAAAGTTTTAGTATTGAAAAACAGTGGCCGAGCAAACAAGATACAGTGGGAAGTGCTGTGAATCAACCGGTGCACTAGAGAAGCAACGGTGATGCAATGTAAGCGACAGAAATTTGTAGAAGCCTCTCCAAAGAGCCCTAAATCTTTGTGCATTTACCAAAAGGAAAGAGTTTCTTCTATGAAAGCAACCGTGTTCGATTTGGAAGGGTAGGCCGGAGATTCCAAAACTAAACGGCAAAAGGAGAGAATGGTGCACACCTACGAATCCGCTTCAACAATCACTTAGGATTGAAAACATCAAAACACTAAAGATGAAATGAAAATGTGTAACTAGGTTAAAGAAGAAACCACGATTAGGTCAAAAAAATTCAACCAGGCGTCAACGGAGTCCATTGCATTGTAGGAGCTTCCGCTTGTTGTAAACGCCGCAACAAAGAAAAAGTAGCTCCATTGTGTTGCTCATTCCAAGCTGACGGCAAGATGCACTACTTGCAAACATATTTTGAGTGAAATCAAGCGGCCATGACAAATCCATAAAAACTGCTTGGACAGGTCCCATAGGTCCCATACAAGAGAGACGACACAAAGGTGCTAGATGTCATTGACACCTCCCTCTCCTACTCTGCGACGTGTTGCTCCTTTTATTTTGTCCGCCCAAGGGGCGTGCATGCACATACTGGGGGTGGGCAACCGGGCTTCTCTTGTGGTCGTGCGTGGTGCTGGCACCCTGTTGGCCAGCCCATCAAGTGTCTGCCCCTAGTTTTCTTCTAAACCGTCCATAGCCATTACTGGGCCGGGATATACTACCTTGGCACACCCGGGCAATGCAAATGATAGAATGAACTTAAGTACCACTTTTTTCTACGTTTATGCCTTCATTTTGCGCATCAAAAGAAGGCTAAAATGATCAAGTTTAATTCTTTGTACGTCTTTTGGGTACAAGTGAACTTGCCAAGTAGCTTGGTTCAATGATAGAGACACAGGACTAAGGTATAGCAAGCACAGAAAACATGCCAAAATGGCAAAACAAAAAGCAAAATCATTCATATCTCCGGCCCACTGGTTCAAATTTTGAAAAAACAGAAACAAAATGTAATCAGTTTTTGACACTGACCACGATTATGATGTCCAAAAGACAGCATCTTATAGCCAGAAAGACCAAATCGCCAATCGGCATTGAAGACCAGTGATTCTTGCTTGTTAGCGAAAAAACCGATTTCACAACAATATCATGCCTTCAAAATCTTTTACATTCATGGTCTGAAATCAATTTTTCGATACCTCTAACTAGGTTCAGCTTTTGACAGTCCGAATGAAAAGGTGCAATGTCGGGTACTCGAAATTAGCATGTGTATGGATTGAGAAAAGTTTATAGTGTTTTCAGCACTGTGTTTTGCCTCTCCTGCTGCTTGCTGTTGGTGTAGGGTTTCCTGCTGCTTGTTTTTGGAGACGAAAAGCTTTGTTTTGATGAAATACAGTCACTCCAAGTCACTCCAGGATAGCCCAAGCCAATAGTATGCAAGGAGGAGAGGATTCAGGATCAAAGCATGAAGGGCTGCAGTGTAAACAGTGAAAGATGATTGGATATTCACAGCAACTGCAACTCAGGTCACAAATGAATGCATATTCACAAAGATAGCTGAAATGTTTTAGGAAACGAGTTAGAAAACTGCCTCAGGATCACTCTCTCTCCATAGTGCCATCTTAGGAGATGTGCACTCTTTGTTTTGGGTCCCATATGTGCTGAGGTGGCATGGTATCTGGCGATGAGGTCACTGCCATGTCACATGGGACCTTCCTACTTAGCTAGGCTGACCAGGAATTGAACCCAGGACCTCTCAAAAAGAGGTGCCCAGCCCCCTAGGGTGCATACCACTAGGATAGCTAAGAATTCATGGAAAAACATAGATAAATTCATAGGCTCTACTTTAGGTATGTCAGTGCTCAGTCAACTCAGGAAAAGATGTTTTACCTCACATTGAAAGGGGATTAAGGGGTCCACTCCATATCCTGATTGGGTGTTTGGTTCCATAGGTCAAAATGTGTTATCACCACTTTTGGTTGGACCAATACTAAGACAAAAATGCAGGGATGCTCAGTGCATCTCTAATACAACTAGAGTATGCCTCAAAGCAATGGAAAAGCACTTTTTCTTACTCCCCCCTTGTGCTGTGGTGGCCACCACTGTCGCATTTTAGGAAAAAGGGAATTTTTCTTGGCCTTTCCTTGGTTTCCACATCTACTTTAAAATACCTACAGTCTCCCTCACACTGAAAAATGGGCGCTCACCATGGCTGGCGTCCTTTTGCTGCTCTGATTGTATCATTTTCTCCAGAAGACTCAGCGCTCATGGCGCTGCCGGGGCTCCTGTGGCTTGGTTGGGTTAGATTGGGAGCATGCCAAACATGTGCATATGTATCCCTCCCTCCAAGACGCAGCGTCGACACAACCAAAACGCAAGACACATTATACACAATCGCATGGGTTCTCGTAAACCTGCTGGCGACCTGTGACCTGTCTTAGGGCGAAGGGATTCGAAAAAGAAATTAATTTGCCCCTTGGTGGGGTCTTGGTTCTGCTCAGTCTCTCCAGGCACCTGCGTTTCGGCCCGAACACGGCCTACTCAGCGAGGCTGCGCGTGGGTATCTGCAGAGGCAGGAATGGGAGATTTATGGACGAATCCACGCAAAAACGAAGCGACGACACCAAAATCCGTCAAATGACGGCGTAGAATTTTTCTGAAACGACACACCTGAGCAGAATCCAATTGTGCATCAGAAGCACATTTTTATAGAAATTATAGTCATCTCTGGATTTTTTTTAAATCCAGAAATTCATACGCATAAAATGGCGGCGCGCAGGAGCGGCTCCTAGCGAAGCGCCGGAAAATGGAGAAATAATGGAATTATAAACGTACGTCTCACGTAGTCTTGAAAATGACGAGACACACATTAATAAATAAACATACAGATTCAACCCACACTAATAGAAGCTTCAAAAATTCAAGAATTCGAAAATCAATTGAAAAGACTTCAATGAATCAGGTATAAACTATAGGTATGCTCTTTTCGTATGCCGCATACACATTGCTCGTCTCGTGTCTCCGTGAACGAGCCTTGTAGCAGCGCTAACAACGATAGAACACGATAGAGGGATTGATTAGAAAGATTGCAGATGATTAGCGGTCAGATCAGGGTGATTAGACATACACACAAGTGCATTGCAACGTTCTTCGCGTGCGCCCCTCTCTTGCCCTCACTCTCCAGCAGTAGGTAAGGTGAGTAAGCCCAGGCGGGGCCACCCCCTGGTGGAGTCGTGATTTGGGTTCTGATGGGCAGGTTTGCCCAACGCTTTCGCGCATACTCGTGCATGCACACACGCATTAAAGGGTAGGCCACGCGAAGTGCGCACGGTAAACCTTGTTTAGGCTACCCAGGGGCTCCTCGGTACGTTCTTTAAGAGAACCTGAGGAGTCCCTTAACGCTTGCTTGCTTGACAAGGGTAGCTGCTTCTGCAGCGTGTTTGCGGACAGTGTATTATAGGTCACACTGAGAAGGGTATAATACCTGGAGTGTGGCTTGGTTCCTCCGCCGCAAACGCCCTTTCATTTGCCTTTGTCTACAGGTGGGCAGGTAGGGTGATTGGTGCAGCAGCCTTTTTTTATGCCCTGCTAAACAAGGGCGCAGATCACACAAACAAGTAACTCCGCTCCGCCTGTGGCAGAGCAGGGAGTCCGACTTCATCGACATCTGCGCCTTGCTCGCGAGAGCACCTCTTCCCTCCAAGCCCTTGCAGGGGAAACGCGTTGTGGCGTCCCCTGTTAGGCCACAGTTGCTTAGTAGCGCTGCGTTCTCTTGTCATTTCACAGGAGGGTCGCTAGGACCCATGAGACCTTCACCTTCGCAACGCCCAGTAGAGTGTGCGTGTAGGAGTGGTAGTCCTGCGTGGGGGCTTGAGCCAGTTGCCCCAGTGCTCGCCCACCAGGATGGTGCCACTGTAGGGTGTGTAGGACCTGTAGTGCGTGTGTCACTGTCCCACCCGTTTCCTGCAATTTTAGCAGGGTTGGTGGGCTGTGGCAGTGGTTAGGTCAGTGTTTTGGCCACATAGCAAAACGGCGTTTTCATGCCTTCATAGCTTTCGGCCACCCCTCCCTGTAGTAGACAGATAGGTAGAGAAAACAATACCTGGATTAGTACGCTGGGTATTCCCCCAAGGTTTTGCGCCAGCACAGAAATTGGGCGCATAGGGGAGGGGAGACCCGGGGCGTACCCCGTGGCATCAATAAGCCAACCCTCCAGGTTTAGCAAGGGCGCAGACTTGGGTATAATTAGGACACCACTTCTGCGGCTTGCTCTCAGGACCTTAGGGATATCACACTCACACATACGCTTTGGCAGGTAAGGGTAAGGTTCAGTCCCTAGCTTTAGTCTTGGAGGCAAGCGTCGCAGCGAGCCTCAGCAACTCATCAAGGTTGTTCTGGGACAAGTTGTCAGCCAGAACTGAGTTTAGGCGTCCCTCAGGTAGAACAAATGCAGAGAAGGGCTCCCAGGTGGCCTCTTCGACTCCAAACCCTTCCCAGAGGGTGAGGAAGCGCCAACCCTGGCGATAGCGGTGGCGTAGGACAGACTTCACCAGGTAGAAGCCCTCCTTAGCCATCTCTTCGGCGTTCATGTCGGGGACTTCACCTTCAACTTCCATAGGGCTGGCAGCCCCTTGTAGGTCCAGAGCGGCGATTTCCTCGTCGTTCAGCTCCCACTCCTCCCCACAGAGGTCTTCAGGATCATGGTAGCGCTTCAGGTGTTGAGCAGCGCACACCAGGGTCCCCCTTAGACGGGGAGAACACCGCACGGTGATACGGTGTCCATCCACAGATAGGATCTTGTACGGCCCGAAGTATGGGTCATCGCTGGTAGAGCGTGGCCAGGCGGGTAGTCGACTGTGGTGCACCAGCACCCAGTCCCCCTCTTGGTAGGTGGCCGGTACACGGTGCTTGTTCTTCTTGTTCCACTGACGCTCCCTCACTCTCTGGAGCATAGCCTTGGCCTTGTCCACCTTCGCTTGTTGCTCTTGGACCCATTCACCCACAGAAGAATGGGTGTCCTCTGGATAGGGGGCATGTAGGAACCATGCCCGGCGCCCCATGAATAGCTCATGTGGCGAGTAGCCAGTAGCTGAACTCTCTTGGGAGTTCATCATCAAGGATATGACGGGGAGTAGTCTCACCCAGTCTCTGGTGCGTTCAGTTTTGCACCATATCCTGACGTTCTCCTTCAGGACACGAATCTGTCGCTCACATAGGGGGTTGCTCGTGTGAGAGTAGGGAATCCCCGTAGACACCTGGACATTGAGGGATCTCAGGACCCTCTTGTACCAGCCAGTATCTGAGCGTACTCGTACGTCCTCATCGGAGTTGATCTCCTTGGGCGCCCCATAGACACAAAACCACTCCTCCAGGAGTATCTTGATAGTCTCCTCCCCGGTAATGTGCTTGGTACATGGGAACACCCTGGTAAACCTGGTCAACCCACAGGTTACCACGAGGGCGAAGTCATAGCCCCCGAACTTCGGCATCTCCGTGTAGTCCACGTATAGAACACTGTTAGCACAGTGAGGGATGGGCAGGGTCGAGTAGAGACCTCTGTCCCTGATATCCCCTGGTTTACAGGACCTGCACGGGCACTTGTCCACGATAGGCTGGAGCGTCTTCTGCAGTTGGTCGTCAGTCCACGTAGTGTGGAACCACTGCTTGAACAGCCTCAGGGTACGGTCAGCACCCACATGACCACTGGACTCATGGGTCCACTTCAGCAGCGCTGGGACTCGGTCACTAGGCACCACGATGCGGTCCTCGTGCCAGAGGTAGCTCTTGTCCCGCTTCCACTGGTCTTGGTTGACCAGGAGGGGTTCAAGGCGTTTCTCCAGGCGCCGGTAGATATCCCCAAACTCCTGTAGGTACTCCGATTGTTGGAGTCCATCCAGGGGGCGTATCATGGTCATGTTCAGGTCCAGGTGTACGTCCATACGGCTGAACGCCTCCTTAGCCAGCGCTTCAGACCGGGCACCAATCAGGGCGTCGAAGTTGTTGCGGCTGATGTAGTCGGCGCACTCGTTCTTCACTCCCTGGATATGGTGTACCGTCAGCCGTAGTTGACTGAGGTAGGTCCACCAGCGACGTAGCTTGGCCTTCTCAGGTGGGGGGCCCTTCTGGAAACTGCGGACCGGTTCTTGGTCGCACAGCCAAACCACAGGGTTACTCCCCAATAGTCGTGCTTGCGAGGATAGCACCAGCATACCCGCGAGCAATTCCTGCTCATAGGTGGAGTAGTTCCCCCTGGCTTGGTTCCACTTCCAGTTCCAGTGGCCCAGAGGTACTAGGACCCACTTGTCATCAGGGTAGCTGTGCTTGAGGGTTCCATCTCGGTTGAGACCTTCCGTCCCCCATTGGGAAATGGCCGAGTCGAACTCCTCCTTCTCTAGTGCTTGCCATTGGAACAACGTTCCACCACCGCCCACATTGCTGGCGTCGGTCACCAGGATAATCTCCCCTTGTGCTCTAGGCACGCCCAAGCACTTAGCGTTGGCTACCTTGTCTTTGAGCTCGTCAAACGCTTGTTGCTCTTGTGGGCCCCAGCGCCAAGTAGTACTCTTCTTGATCAAGTCCGTCAGTACGGCGCTGGTGTAGGTGAAGTTCTTGATGTGGCGGCGATAGAAGTTGCACGCCCCAATGAAACTGCGTACATCATGAAGTCCTTTCTTGGGGTCTTCGTGTCGTACCTTGGCATCCATCAGGGGTTTGGCCTTAGAGGCCGCTGGGGTCCCTCACCCATAGCCAACGTCAAACCCCAAGTACTGCATGGTCTCCTGCATGAACTCACACTTCTCCAGCTTGAGTCGTGTGTGGTTCTCCTGGCAGACCGCAAAGAACTCACCCAAGAGGATTAGGTGATCCTCCTGGGTATTGGTCCCGAGGCATACATCGTCGATGTGAGCCTCCATCTGGGCACCACGGGATATGAGCTCCTGCACCTTAGGTCTCCTTCGTAGGATGGACAAGATCTTGTTCATCAGCTCTTGGAACAGAGCGGGAGCGTTAGCCACACCAAATGGCATGACCTTCCACTTGAATACCCTCCCTTGAGGGGTGATGAAGGCCAGTAGTTCCTGCGCGTTGGGCGTCAGGTCCACTTGCCAGAATCCACTTCGCTTGTCCATCTTGGTCCTGTAGCGACAGGACACTATCTTCTCCAGGGTAGACTCCATATTGGGAATGGAGCCTGAGTGGTTCAACGTCTTCTTGTTCAGCTCCCCATAGTCCACTACCAGCCGTTTGGCTGTAGACCCAGGTTTAGCCACCAGGAAACAGGGGCTGCAGTGTAGGGGGTAGTCCCCGTCCTTGTACTCCAGGACTAGGCCAGCGTCGATACACTCTTGTATCTGTCGCTCAATCTCGTCGGCCTGCTCTTTAGGAGCTCTATAGGGTCTCCTCCGGATCTTGTGACCCACGAACTCGGGTTTCAGCTTGAGGTCCATCTGTACCAGCTTGTCACATGAGGCTGGAGGGGGTAGTTCTCTGAACACCTCCAGATAGGTCCTTATAAGCTTCTGTACCCGCGGGTCCAATACCTTGATCTTGTCCTCCATGTCCTCGTCGGAGTGTAAGTTGCTTGCCCCTTGAATAGACGTCGGGAGGTGGTCCTCCACCGACTCTTCGCCCGCGCTAGCATCCTTCAGCCCTTGGTAGGCATATAGAAGGTCTTGCTCAACCATCTCCGGTGGACGATGGCAACATAGGCACGCTCGAGGGGGTTCACATACACATTCCTCCGAGAGGTCGTCCTCCTCTGGGGTCCTCACATGGGGGCCCCACACGCTCTTCATGAGCTTAAGATCTACCTCCCTTTGCCAGGTGGTGATCTTCTGTTCGAGGTCCTCCTTCAGTTGGGATAGGTCTCCCATACGTCCTTGCTTCAGTGGCCATGAGCTGCGGGTAGGCTTCGCGTAGCATAGCTTTTTCGCCACCAACTTCCTCTTGGAATCCACATACTCCCTGAGCCTGGATCGAGGGTCCAGCTCCTCATCCACGGGGTCTTCCACCCTCATGGAGAATAGGGGTTTTAGTGGGGCGACGTACTCGGCGTTGTCCACTTCCTCCACACAGGTCTGCACGAAGAAGGCGTCGTGCTCAGTTTCGTCATCTGAGTGGATAGAGCTAGGTAGCTCAGATAGTCCACACTCAGAGACTCCATCAGGAACAGGTACATGGCAGGGTGAGTTGGGGGCGTTGGTGTCGGTCACGACGTACTCATCTCCTCCGGGTGTAGTCTCAACAGCATCTTGAGGTCGTAGGCGATCCTTCAAGTCACCCAAGGCGAGTCCATCGCTTTCTCGTTGTATAGCCTGGACCAGAGTCGGGTCCAGGTCCTCCCACGGAATGGAGGTAAGACCTCCGTCCACCACGCTTAGCATACTCCCCCATCCGGGCTTCCCAATGGGCGTCTTGCGTCCCAGAGGCACGTAGATGGCCTCATCAGGTAACCGCACAGAGCTGATAGTCAGCTTGTCAAGGAGGGTTCGCCAGTACTCGTTGCCCCCATGGGCTCCCCAATCGGGGGAACACAGGACCATACGGGAACGTTCCAAGGCCACCTTGGTCAGCACCTTCCCCAGTTCACTGAACCTGGGGTTCCCGTAGGCCACCCCGAAAGAGGGCCAGTAAAATTTGTAGCTGCAGTTCTTCCCCTTGCTGCAGTATAGGTCCAGTACATGCTGCTTGTCGCTGGCAAACAGCTCCACACTTAGGTCTTCTCGAGAGTAACCCAACTCCTTCAGACCTTGGTCTAGGACTTCCCCCAATAGTTGGTAGTCCTCAGTTTTGGAGGCCGCCATCATGTTCAAGGGCTCCTCCTTCGATAGCCTCAGGTAACTCGAGGTATGTTCCGACTGCTCCAGTGGCACAGACTCTCTGCCACTGCCGTGGTCCACGTAGAGGAGGTAGGGCGCTTGCAGCGTCAGGGATTGTATCTGGGAGTGCTGTACGAAGAAGTCAGTACCCAGTACAAAGTCGAAGGCCTCAGTGTCCATCACATAGAACCGATGGGCGATAGTTCGAGAGCCCATAGGTACCTCCACTTCACACTTCCTGCAGCTGTGCACCACATGTCCATCCCCCATGCGTATAGCGGCGGTGGTCATGGTGTTCTTCAGGCTCCCACAAGGTAAAATTTTCTTGGCCACTATAGATATTGTGGCGCCAGTATCCAGTACCCCCAGGTATTCACGTCCCCCTAGTCGGATACGTACCCAAAACACCAGGTCTTGGGTGCCACCAGAGCGTCCCCGTCAGAACTCCGCTGGACAGGTCACCTCGAACCCCTTGTTCCGCAATTTGCGGGCCATCCTCATGAAACGGCTCCTCTTCTTAGCGTTGCCGTCATCACCACCTTCATGCTCACGCTTGGCTCCTTGTTCCTGCTGGGCCTGCGTTTGTGAGCGAGTGGTAGGTCCAGACTGCCCTCCAGAGGGCTCGGAGTTTTCCCCTGGATTAGGGTTTGGGTTGCCTCCGTTCTTGTCCTTGTTCTTGTTGTCGGGCTGGCGGTTAGCGCCTCCTCCTCGTCCACCTTGACCCTTGTCTTGACCACCTTGACCACGTCCTTTCGACTTGCCCTTGCCGGAGTCGTTGCCTTTGGCCTTGCCTCCACCTTTGCCTGAGCCTTTGCCAGGATCTTCCCCCTTAAGCTTCGCCGATAGGCGTTGCTTATGGTAGCACTCATCCTCGTAGTGCTTCCGCTTACCGCAGAATGCACACGTGATGGTGCAGCGGTAATGATCCGGCAGCTTCACTTTGGCGCCGGTGATCTTCTCCTGCTGCTTCCCCTGGACGACGAAGCAGTCTCGCTGCTCGCAGTCAGAGGCGTGCTGCAGGTGGCCCTGCTCATCTCTGGCATCACACCAGAATAGCTCCTTCACGTTCTCCATTAGACGGGCGTGGGCGTGTTTGGGGGTAGTCCCCTGCCCAGGTCGGGACCCTTGGTACCCTTTGCCTCCAGAACCTCCACCACCAGGACGGTAGTTGTTCAAGTGCTGGTCGCTCTCCTTCTCCAGCGCCATCTCCAGGAGCAGCACGCATAGATCCTCGTAGCGGAGGGATCTAGCCTTGCGCTCAGCCGTCAAACGGCACTCGTCCCATAGCTCTCGGGGGAGCTTGGCGCACAACCAGAACAGCAGGTCGTCGCTGCTGTAGGAACCGGGCGTCAGTCGTCCAGCCCAGTGATCCAGGTCAGCCAACAGCTCGGAGACCCTGCCAGGTTTTGGGTTGTTGGGCAGCACGGGCAGGTTCTGGATCTCGGCCCTGATGGAGAGGTCAGTCTCGTAGGTCGGGTACTGCCTCTCCAGGGCAACCAACACATCGGCAAAGGTGGCGGAGTTAGTCACGATCTGCCTGCCCTGCTTCTCCAGGTACTTGGTCTTGCAGCACTGCAGGAGCAGATCGCACTTCACTCGCCCACTCGCGTGCGTTTGGCCGGTCAATCGTAGGAACCGACCAAAGTTCTCGGCGAACTCGCTGAGGTCCTTGCCTGTGAACTCAGGCAGGTTCACCACTATCTTGGAGGTGGCAATAGCCTTCGCCTCCTGAGCTCGGTGTCCTTCAGGGCGTCGGGTCTTCTTCTTCTTCTTCTTCTTTTTACCCTTGGGGTCCTCAGGGTCATCGTCATCTGAGGGCGAAGAAGAATCCATCGACGGCGGCTCGTCATCGGAGGGGTCTCCGCCAAGATCACTAGAGCCATAAGGCTCTACGTCCACCATAGCCCTTAAGGCTGTCAGCCCCAGCTGGTCCAGCTCGGCCCTCGTCGAGTTCGTCACGTGGCTGTAGGGCGGCTGGGCCGTTCTCGGCACGAAGGGACTTCTCGGAATAGCTGCAGGCGTCGGCATCGGTCTGCTCCTCAGGCTCCCCAGGGTATTTGTCAACCCTGCCGCCAGGTGGTTAGCCTGTACTCGGTGGGGTGACATTCCCACCGTAGTAGGCGACGCGTGGGACGGGATCATCAGGGGCTCCAGCTTCTCACGGATTTCTTGTGTGAGGTCGCCCACGATTTTTGAAGTGGCTCCTCGGAGCACCTCGTTGATCTCCGACCGCGTCAGGGACCTGTTGGAGGATCTTCCTGATCCTCTACTCCTGCCACCCAGCGATTCAGGTCCTCTCCTCAACCCACTCAAGGGTGCATACCCAGGTGCATAACCAGGAGCATACCCAGGAACATCCACATAGGCTCCAGTGGCGTGTAGTGGATGGGGATAGTGGGCCGCATACCATCGCGGCGCAGAGCTTGAAGCCACATGCTCACTGGCAGTAGTTGCCTCATGGAGCGCAGTGGTTGGTGGGCCCATACCATAGGCGGGGTAGTGAGGCATGCCAGTAAAGCCTGTGCCCTCTGCCATAGGCGGGTTGGTTGTGGAAGTGGATGTTGCTGCGGCTGGGAGTGTGGTGGTTATGGGAGAGGGTGATGCGTGGAGGCCAGAAGCGCTTGGTGCGCCTTCGAAGGTAGGGTCATGCGTCGGGCCTTGCCCTTGTTCCTCTCCTTCGTCTGCTCCTTCTCCAGCATCCTTTTCGCTCTCGTTCTCTCTCTTCCTCTTCACAGGCTGAGGCTGAGAGACCGCTTCCTCGACCGACAGGGCCCCGAAGGCCGTCTGGAGGCCATCCAGGGAGTCCTCCGCCGTATCCACTGGCCCATGTAAGGGCTCCGCCGAAGGTACAGCGCCAGGCGCCGGCATTGCCGGTGCCTCAGGCGCTGGCGCTGTCTTCACGTCGGCGTCCACCCTTCCTGGGTCCATCTTAATCCGCCCTTCTGCTTATATTTGCCTGCTTGGAGCACTGGTTGTACGGCGCGGGGTCGCTGCCGGTGCACAGAGACAGGCTGCCTCTGCTACCAGAAAAGTTTATAGTGTTTTCAGCACTGTGTTTTGCCTCTCCTGCTGCTTGCTGTTGGTGTAGGGTTTCCTGCTGCTTGTTTTTGGAGATGAAAAGCTTTGTTTGATGAAATACAGTCACTCCAAGTCACTCCAGGATAGCCCAAGCCAATAGTATGCAAAGAGAAGAGGATTCAGGATCAAAGCATGAAGGGCTGCAGTGTAAACAGTGAAAGATGATTGGATATTCACAGCAACTGCAACTCAGGTCACAAATGAATGCATATTCACAAAGATAGCTGAAATGTTTTAGGAAAAGAGTTAGAAAACTGCCTCAGGATCACTCTCTCTCCATAGTGCCATCTTAGGAGATGTGCACTCTTTGTTTTGGGTCCCATATGTGCTGAGGTGGCATGGTATGTGGCGATGAGGTCACTGCCATGTCACATGGGATCTTCCTACTTAGCTAGGCTGACCAGGAATTGAACCCAGGACCTCTCAAAAAGAGGTGCCCAGCCCCTTAGGGTGCATACCACTAGGATAGCTAAGAATTCATGGAAAAACATAGATAAATTCATAGGCTCTACTTTAGGTATGTCAGTGCTCAGTCAACTCAGGAAAAGATGTTTTACCTCACATTGAAAGGGGATTAAGGGGTCCACTCCATATCCTGATTGGGTGTTTGGTTCCATAGGTCAAAATGTGTTATCACCACTTTTGGTTGGACCAATACTAAGATAAAAATGCAGGGATGCTCAGTGCATCTCTAATACAACTAGAGTATGCCTCAAAGCAATGGAAAAGCACTTTTTCTTACTGATTGAATGATTAATCTGACTTCAAAAGTTTCTACGATGTGAGCGCTGAGGCTCATATATATTTACTAGAAGCAATTAGTCGACAATGCTAGCAAACCGAAATGTTGCGAAGACTCCCACTGTCGCCCGCAAAAAGACCCGGTTCGAAGAGAGATGCCTTCCTGCTCCCCTTAGTTGCCGGCTGCCCGTGCTACTAAATTTGGGAGCAAAAAGGTGAGCACCATGAAAGCAGCTTGGTGACATTGTAGCAGGGAGGGCGGCCTGGCCATCCGCAGTCACTTCAGCTCAACCTCCGTGCGCTGCAGTGTCCACAGCTCTAGATGCACCACCGGAAGCGAATACCGGCGGTTCTTTGAAACCCATAACATCATATATGGCAGCACACCACATAGCTACCGGTAGCACTGTACGGTGCGGCCCCAGACCAACAGGCTCGGCAAGGTGAAGTAGTGCCAGTTCGCTAATATGTTCAGCGCCCCGAAAACGTAGCGCGTATCCAACCCACCTGCCCCAAAACACAACACGCTATGCGGCTGGTCTGCGTAAATGGTACACTGTAGCACTCCCCCATCGCAAAGTATGCCATCGGGCACCCGCCCACTAGGTGCCTACAAACACATCATAGAAAGTGTTCTCCAAGAAAAGTGGTCCTTGTGAACAAATTGGCTGGTCTTCTTGGATGCCTGCTGCCCACCTATAGACTCAGAAAAATTGCATCCGAACCTTGGTGTATCCTGCTGCTGGCCGTCAGACCCATCTCTTCTCTCCGATTTGCGTGCTCTAAAACTAGAAGCCTCCTCTTCCCTGAAGGTCACAAAGCCGGATAGATATGGCCTTGCCAGCAAAGAGCAACATGACCTACGATAAAGCTGCCAACGCTGCCATCGCCCTTTCCGTTGACGTCTCCGCGTTGCCTCTGATGTGCACCAAAACCCGCGGCAATATGTACACTTCTTGTGCAGGTCCTTTGCGCGATGTAGCAATACGCCAATGTATTGGGACCACCACTTTGGTATAACTTCGAGACCCTCCGCTGCTTGTACTGCCGATGCCAACCCACGCATGCCGCAGACGGAGTGTCCATCGCTCGCACGTTCGGCCATCCAAAACGAGAAAACCCCTCGTAACGATGGAAACGGAACAGAAGCTTCGAACTCAGCGAGCTGGTGAATGGCAAACCCGTATCTCTGTCTCACGGTAGGCTTCTACGAATGCATTGCTGCCACCTTGGGGTATATCGGTTCCGCTGCACCCGCCACGCGTTCCGAAGTTGGCCCCAACTCAACAAAGCTCGCTACATACTTACCCTGACGCAACCTGCGGGGCCACTGCCAAAGCAGGCGCCCGAGGGCTATAGGCAACCTACACCTGCGGCTCCTTCCCCACTCAGTTGAGTTAGGCCCACTGATGGCAATGGAAATGCCACTGCCTTGGGGCTGCGTGCTCCGGACTTGGACTGTGGGCTTTGCAGCGACGACATTCTCCATGCGCAGGTGCTGAGACGGGCACCTTTTTCTTGATGAATTGACCAACTTAAGTACCCCGCCTCCTCGGACACGCCTGTGAAAAGATTCCGCTTGGTACTTGGGCCCAAGGGGTCACATCGAGCTGCTTTCCATCCCCAGATTCTGCCTCAAGGTGCGCTCTTTGTTGCCCCGGATAGGCCGCAGGAGCGTCTCACAAAGTGTCTGTCCCATACCTTCAAACCTCCTAGGGTTTGATCTTCTGATAGGCCCATCTCTGCACAACCAACGGCCTGCACATGATGTTGCAGCCTCAGCAGTCTGTTTCATCCATCCTGCCAATATGCCGCGTCCCCTAAATTCCGCCAATGCCTCCACAAGAATCTCGGTGTCTTCGGGCAGGCCAGCTTTGCCTGCTCAAAGCAGCGCCGCAACCCCTCGAGTTGTGCAACTCATCGACGAACCAACTCGGCCAGATCTACACTGTCTTGTGGAACAGGAACGGAGGCAACCGCCGGCTCAGCAATTGTAATAACACCGTTGTGTTTATGTCTATCTTTCCCCGCTTTGTAACCAAGAACCACACCTTATGCTGGAATCCGGACGTGCACAGGAACTGAAGAAGACCTTGATATTGTCAATCCTTGATAACGGTACCACTACATGATAAGCTGGCAGTTCCTGTGCACAAATAACAATACAATATTGACAAGATAATAAAATCCATACACATTTCATTATTCAAACATTTCAAAATGCACTGTGCGCGCGATGCGTGATCTGTAATCTGATCTCGCGCTGTTCAGCGCGTACACACCAGCACTGCCAGTGGCAATCCCATTACACAATTACCCGCTTTGCTAAATGTAAACAAATTCATGACGCAGAAACAAACACAACGGCTTAACAAAAGACAGTGGGTGGGTAACCAACGGTGACAAACACCGTGTGTTGTTATTGGGCATATAAATTTTACTAGTGCGGCTTTAGATCATGTCCCTTGGGTGGGTTGCCAAAACTATTTGCAAAGAAGTTCAAAACCTGACCAAAACACCACTAACTCACCAAAACAACTACTAACTCACCAAAACACCTGTCACTGGCCAAAAAGTCAAAAAATGTTATATAGTTTCCACGACGATTGTTTTGAGGGGCACATTTTCAGAAGAAAAAAAAAAGAAGCCGCCGTCCGGACTCAATGCCCACCGGCTGGTTAATTGAGCTGAGGCGGGTACGCTTCCCGCCTCAGCACATACATTTCGTCCCTACAGGGAGCCTGAACAAACAATAAATACCACTCCGGGTCATTCATCAACTGTACAGAAGCCCCCCCCCCCTGGAGCCAAACTTTAGTTTGTTGCTAACTGGAGGTTCCACCACCAATGCAGCCAGCCTGCAAGACCCGATTCACTGGGGGCAGGACAGGTTGGGGAGATTTCAAGATGATGCATGGCTCTGCATGAGGAATCATGCATCTGTTTGCCGAGCAAGTCTTGCCAATGCGCAAGATTGGGAAGTCCCAATAAAGCGGATGATTGAGGGAATCATTACTCAGCATTTTGCTTTTTTTCCTGACCTGCTCAGGTGGAAAGCCAGCTTCAAAGAAAAGAAGCACCTTCATCCTCTTGCTCCCATTGTACGTGTGTATCCGGGAGGGGGTCTTGTTCAGGGAAAAAATGAACATTGTGCACGCAGAAGTGCAGCCCAGCTGTTACAGGGTTCAAATTCCACTTTCGCAATTTCTGCCACGATTTTGCGAGTATGGAGTTGCGGTACATGTGATGGCGAAAAATCAGTCATCTGCCACATTGTGCGCTCACCGCCTGATGCGGGTACAAACCACACCAAATGTCCATTTCAGACAATGATACACAGCATGCAACTGCCACCGGAGCATTAGATCATGGTGGAAGATACCAAATAGTAGTCAGCCAGCCTGCCATCCAGCCTGTCACCACACGGAGATTCCTCCCTCTGCCACAGTGGAACCAGGGAAGAGAACCGGACAGAACAAGATATGTTTGACAAATGTCACATTTCAATGATGCATTGTTGTCGTTCCTTGAGCAGTGGGTGCAGAGTCATGGCCAATCCATGAACGGATGACGTACCATGTTGGAGTGTACGGAGCGGTTCACAAACGCATCCCCGCATTCATAATAGTGGTGGGAATGACCATCAGGGTATGCCTGGAAAGGCCAAGACACCGCAAATGTAAAGCAAGTGTCCCAAACCTTCAACCACATTCAACAAACCATCGAATAAAACCATGAACCAGCGGCAGTGCCCTGGCGACCGCTTGTTTTCGAACATGATGGAATCACTTTCTTGTTCGTCCTAATTCAGAAGTAATGGTGCCACGTGCTGCCCCTACTTCAGGGGGTTTCAGCAATTTCAGGTCAATCTGAACCTGTGTACGTCAGTGCACATAATGTAGCTGCCCTTTGGTTGAACTTCGGCTCGCCATGAACGCTCCTTTGCCCGTGGTTGGGCAGCTTGGGGTTATGCTCGCCGGGGGGGGGGGGGGGGCACAAATGGTCAGGTGTGGACGCGCCACTTAGCTCCAACCGCGCCTGCCCTGTAGCCTTCATCGCCTCTCCAGTTCCAGTGTACCGTAGAAACACTGAAATTTTGCGAGCAATGAATTTTTGCGTGTGAAAAAAGAATTAATATTTTGTCAAAAATTTTTGCGTGGTAGGGCAGAAGGCAAAAAGAGGAATTCTTTTTGCGATCCTTTCCTAGAAATTAGTGTTTTGCGACCAAAAGTACACCGAGCCCGGCAAATATTTATTAAAATTTTTGCGATTAATTTTGTTAAAGTGACAATTTTGCGAAGTGTTCGTGAGGCCACTACCATGTGTGCTTTTCTGCTTCCCACTGACCTAGATCTCTGTCCCCATCCCCAAACACACGTTTCTTTTGGTGGTTGCACAGTTAGAGTCACATGGAAACCCCCATTCCCTGATTTTAAAAAAAAGTTACCATCCAGCTTGTACACACCCCTTGATCAAGTTATGGGAACGAAGCTTAGTGACCTAGTGGTTATAGCATTGGGCATGCGGACTGGAGTCCTTGGTTCAAACCCTTGTACGGGCGATTTCGGCTACTGCGCAAATACACTCGGCTTCTTGGAAAAGTTGTTTTTCATGCACAAACAAATGCAATTCACCAATTCACCAATGAAATTGTGACCTGTGAGCATGGCAATGCAAGTGTCATGTCACAATCAAGAAATGCTACGACCAGAGGCCACACTGGAATTGGAACTAGATCTGGAGCTGGAACTGGAGGCGGCTGTGTCCTCTAGGACAGTGAGCTGGCTGCATGGCACATGTGGCTTTACCACTTGCTTACCATCTACAGTGTACTCAATATCTGTGGTGCCGTTGGGGTGCAGTTTGCGAACAACGGCATGCACCAGAGTACCAGTGGTCCTTTTGTGGATCACCGGTTGCTGGGGCCTTTGCCGCCGACGTAGCTTTTTCCACAAG
This sequence comes from Eutreptiella sp. 'Long Island Sound 2002', assembly GCA_964036045.1. Classification (NCBI taxonomy): domain Eukaryota; phylum Euglenozoa; class Euglenophyceae; order Eutreptiales; family Eutreptiaceae; genus Eutreptiella; species Eutreptiella sp. 'Long Island Sound 2002'. The sequence continues at coordinate 179,577,165 of OZ038380.1, read as the reverse complement.
CCCGCGGACAATACCATGTGCAAAGATGCGCACATTCAAGGACCCCATTGGTCGTCCGGGAGGGCGCGTACGGGTGGTATTGGCAATACCGACCATTCCCATCATAATATTGCGGCAGAACTGTTCAACATCCGCACGTTCACGACGCGCCGAATGCTGCACAATGGCATCTTCCGGGGGCAAAGAAGAAAAATATGATTGCAAAATGAACATGTGTCAAGTCGAAACAGCCTGCATGGGGAAGCACAAGACCAATAGTTAATTGTTTTTTTAAATTTGCGAAGAATTTGCCTATTTTGCAAAGCACCGAAAGATAATTAAATGATTTTTTTGCGTTTTTTTATTTTTTGCGAATGGCACCTTTACAAGGCAAACGAATTCCAGAATAACCTACCCTCACGAAATTTCACCGGTTCTACGGTATGTGCTGGGCTGCCGCCGGGGGGGGGGGGGCACTGCCCCTATCAAAGAGAGCGCACTGCCCCAAACGAACACGCCCGGGATACAAGGTACACTCAAGATCCTAGCTCAGCAATGCATGTTGCTCCCAAAAATGCTGTTCCCAGGAGAAGAGAGACCATCTTTGCAAAAGGCACCATGGCACTGTGCCACGTGGCAGAATCAGAACTATGGTGTCCTCCCAAATACAGTGGTTGGCAAAATGACAGTGGCCAGCCATGGGGGAGGACATGGGCGAGGAGTTAGCAACCCAGCGCATACTGTGCTAGAATATGCTCTCTCAGTGGACTCGGTAGTGTAGTTCAGAGCGGATATGCACCATACCAGTCGGAAACAAAGACTGTAAGCCATCAAGCCGGCCATCCGTGGTGAAGGAAAAGGGATGTTGTCAATAACAGTAGACCTCCATTCCTGAATTCTTCGGTGGCTCACCACACTTTGGGAGTGTAAAGTTTTTTTTCTTGGGGGTACAGAGGTAGCAAAGCGAAACCTTGCTGACCGAGGCACTTGGGGTGTCACCGCGGTCAAAACAGCAGAGCGAACCAATGCTATGACAGTCCCACTGGAAATGCGGTTTGCGGACCTGGCAAGTAGCGAGGTCATGCTGAATTCGTTACCTGTCAGTGCAGTGAGTACGGCCATGCACACACATACGAGGGTGCAAACATGACGGCTTGGGCACGTGCCAGGCGCTAGTGCATGCCGTATGCACGCCACATGCACGCACCTTCTTTGGACGAATTTCGAAGAGCAGAAAGCCGAAATCTCAGACCCACTTCAAGAATGATCCAGAAAACAGCAGTGCTCCCTTGGCAGTTTTTTGTGTACCCCCAGCGCACCTATGCCAAGATGTGCCCTCAACAGAAACCTGGCAATGCACCAATGGGCCGCACAGTCTCGGGCACATGCTCACCAGTGTTGAACCGGATGCACACGATAGCCATACGGGTAATAGCAACATGAGCCAGGCTAAGAATCTCATCTCAACAAGTAGAGGTACCCCGCTGCCTTGCGAGAGCAACACCAAAGTCCCAAAATTTGACGGAAACAACGCCTACTGTTGCCCTGACAAGGGGGCGTATTTATAAAGGGCAGAGTAGGACATGGCTCCAAAAGTTGCGGAAACAAGACCTACTGTTGCGCTGACAACGGCGTTGCTCTCTCAAGCGGGGCGGGGGTGGTTTGCAGGCTCAAGCACCATGGTTCTTCCAGCACAAACAGGTCTACATGCATGACCCACGCCTGCTTTTGTTTCTTTTGGTCAGAGGTGCGAATGAAATCCCGGACCATGGGTACCCGAGATTTTTTCCCAAATAGTCCTGCAGAGTCATCTAATACCGTGACCTGTGATCACTCAGCAGTTACAGAGTGAAGGAAAGAAGTCATACCGAGGAGCTTAGCCCTTGGGCCCTTTGGGCTTCTGGCCTCTTGTGCTCTCCCAGACAAGGTTGTCTGAGAGAAGGCACCCTTGATGCCGACAGACTAATGTTACGGGGTGCACATCGTGCAACACCTGCCCCGCCGCTTGCATATGTAGAAGGGCATGCTGGCATCATGGTGGCGTGGCGGGGAAAATGTACTTGGCTCAATCATGGTCGGTCACAGATACTGGATGCCCCCGCCCAGGCAATTCCAGCCAATGTTCCAGGTGTTGTCCACAATCAACTGCTATGCTACATCCAGTCGTTAAGACACAGCCTGATATGTACACGAGCATCCGACATGCCGCTTCCTGGAATGTACTTGGTCGGCACCCAGTGGTCCATCACCCCACTAGCTTATGAGATACTTGGACCTTGGTGGAATGTCAACAACTGGACCCTACCCATCCAACAGGAAGGCTCCACAGCTCGACCCTCGGAAATTTGGATGTAGTGTCGGAAGCAATCTGAGAGGGACTTTACCGCAATCTCAGACAGTATTGGAACTCATGACTCAAAGCAGTGCAGCCTGCAAGGCTGCTTCAAATAGAAGTGTGGGCGGGGGCTGGGGGCGTTGGTCCTGGCTGGCCAACTCCACAGCACAGATTCTGTAGTGTACAACGCATTTGTAAACGAGCATTTGCTCACACCGATCGCGAACACTCGTTTCAGCACCGTGCGTGCATGCGCACGGTACAGGGTTTGGGGGGGAACTTGCGCCCTGTGTAGGACTCAAACTGACTAGACAACCGGTTCAGGCGTTATGTACAATGGCCGCCGAGCCAAATGACCTTGTTGCACTGCCACTTGGAAGCAGAGGAAGGCATTACCGGGGGGTTCATCGGATTGAGATGAACCGAAGGATCGAAGCTCATGGGGTTTATAGGCCATCGGCTAAGGAGTTTTGCTGCCCCGAAGCCTGTGTATGCAGTGACGGGTGCTGTTGCCGAAAGGGGCGCAGACACCCTCGCGGGCGAGCACGTCCGGCACCTGCAACAAGCCAATCCCCAACAAGACCGACAACAACGGGGGTTTCTCTGGTGTGGGGCGTGCCACTGGGGCGGCGGTGTATAGTGGGCATCAGCCACGATCCTTCTTCGTGCAATGCGTGCCACGTGGTATGAGATCCTCAATCCCTGGCACGGAGCAGCCAACTGCGCAGCCAACTGCACGCGCACTGCGTTCAAGGCCCCCGCTTAGGACACTACAAACCTGACGCAACCTCTCGACCTCCGTGTGGCACCTGAAAAGCCACGAAGATATACTAGTCGCCCCTAACAGCCAACTGCTCAACGGTGCAGCCCCATCTTTCGCTTTGCGAAACAGGACGGAGCACGTAGACGAGGCAGCAATGCCCAGTTCGTCAGTCCTGTCCACTGCTCAATAAACGTTTTTTTTTGCAACTCAGACTCACATGTGCCTCGTAAGTGCTGGACGCTGTGTCTGCTAAGACACAACATGACCAGCACCCCATGGAGCATCCGTCCAGACGGTGGGCATTTGATTCCAGAGCGGATGGACACGAACGGGATAGCCCTCTGGCTTGTGCCCCGTCACAGGCTGGGGAAGGGAAGAACCGCACAATATAGAGCTCCGGTCATGGGTTGGATGAACCTAGTGGGCACCCTGGCCTCTGGTACAACCGTGTCGGGTGTGAGCTTGAGCCCCATCACACTATTGGAGCAAGAGGCTTGGCCGCCCCAGCTCAGGTCACCCCCCGCCCCAAAAATGTCTAAGAAACGCTCAGGCCCAAAAGCATTACGGTACCCATGCCCCTAATATCTTTTTTTGTCCGAACCTAGGTAAGCTGGCGAAGCCTGCGTACCAGATGGTACTCGAGATAACTCTCAGGATGAAGGATTAGAGCTGTCAGGTTGAGAAATTGACGCAGGACATATCTTGCAGGCAGCAGTTAACACATTGAGGCAGCTACATGCAACCAGTCCCACAGCAGTCATTGACCCACAAGTGAATGGCAGCCAAAGGGGTGGAGGACGGTCAGCCAAATCACAATCGAGCCCGCGGGGTTCAGCAAACAACCGCAAATCTCGGCCCACTACAACGAAAAACCGGAACCCAATAAAATTAGATGCCGAGTCAATACGGTGCACACGCTGTGCCCCTCTTGGGCAGGCCACATCTCAGACAGTGTGGCAGAGGGTATTTCAGAAGTTGCTTGGCCCGTGGCCATGCTCCTCCTTGTTCTTTTATACAATCTACGGTCCTGCGCGCCAGCGCCCAATCAGGAGGTCCGCCCATTTCACAGGGTACGCCCAGATCCCGCGGAGGTCAGGGCCGCTCCAGGCGGACGGTGGATCCAGGTTCGTGGTCACATTGCAGTGCTAGGCAGCATGCTGTTGGGAGCAGGAGGAACCGCCACAAGCCTGACCCAGCCCCTCTTTCCCTCTGCAATTGGAACGCAAACGCGTCACGGCACATTTCTGACCACAGAAATTGTGGTCAGAAAAAACCAGGGGAACGACGGTCGGACGGGGCCGCCGTGCTGAGCCATAATCCGACGATGGTTGACACCCTCCAGCATCACACCGGCAGCATCTCAGTTCATAATGCTTCAAACGCGGCCACAAATCTGTTCAAAACGCAGCGAAGCTGCTACCACAGATGCAGCAAGGCCGTGCTTAGCCATAATCCGACGATGGGCGTCACCCTCCGGCTTCACACCGGCAGAATCTCAGTCCATATGTTCGTAAATGCGGCGGAGCCGCGGCCACAAATCGTCCAAAAGCGGCGGAGCCGCGTCCATGGTTTGAGCACTGGCGGCAAAGCCGCCGACACGTGTGCACGCACTTCCTGTGCATCTGCCCTCCCGTCCCTCATGATAGGGTCACATCGCCTTTGGGCCGTGCTAAGACAAGCCCGTGCCTTTGGAAGGGCCACGAAGCAACAAATACCCAGCTGCCGATTCAGCCTCCGTGACACGTGCCTTTGGAGGGGGATGGGGGGGCAAAGGTTGAGACAAAAAATTATACAAAGCAGGCTCCAGGCAGGAACACGCCCCCCTGCCGTTTCCGGGGAACAGGCGGCAGGTGGGCCGGCAGCCATTCGCCCGGTGTCCCATGCCGTGCACAACAGCACGCGCAGGCGAGCGGGCAAGCCGAGGATCAGCCCCAAGTGGGCAAGAATGCGGCAGATGGAGGGAGGCATGGCGACCAGGCCGGTACCCACAAGGAGTGTCGGCCCAGTCGGCATCTGCAGTGGCCATGCGCACCCTGGCGTGCGTGACGTCCGTCAGGAAACTGCACGGTGCAGCCGGCGTGACACGGCACAATACGAAGGGGGACAAGCGGGAGTTCGCGCGCCGCACGCGCACCGCGTCAGGTATTTGAACAAGTTCTGCAAATGGTCTACCTTTGAAGCCCTTGCAAATACATAAATGTCGCTTGGTGGAAGTTGCTGGGGGAAGAGTGATGGCAGGGGGCCAATGGTCGGTTCCGATAGACTGAATGTCCCCGCCATAGACAATTCCAGCCATTAGTCCAGCAGTACAGAGTGATGGCAGGGTGCGAGGGCCCCCTTGGGCGAGCTCACATGCAACCAGTGCAGCAACAGGCTGAACGATGACAAGCTATTGCACACCAACCTCAATTTTGCACGTGGCTGCACTGCCCAAGTTCGCCCAAGTTCCTTCTGCAGTGTCAGGTACAGTTTTGGGCAAACGCATAGGCGCCAACAGCACGTCGCCTCTAAATCAGCTGAACTAGTCCACGCAACAACGACCCCAGTATACGCAACGCCCGTGCACCACGCCTGATGCTCCCCCCAAAGCATGAGAAGCAGGGCGTCAGCCTACTGAGATCCTGGACGCTGTAGTATAAGTAAGGAGGGCGCTGAGGAATTCGCAGGGCAGCTGACACCAAACCCCCCCCCCCCGCCCCACACGCACACTGCCCCCAATTTGTTCAGCGCGCCACAGGGCCTGAGGTACCCCCCCTGTCCCACCACGTCCTGGGCGCACAAGAATCTCAGTGCCGAAGGGAGCGAGACGGGAGCCAAGCGCCCACCGATTGGCAGGGGGCCGGCGTACTGGTCCTCTGGGGCGTAGAACTCCAGGGAGCCGAATCAATGCTGCCCTGCCCTGCCCTGCCCGGCCCTGTCCATGAGCAGAACCTCGGCCGGACAAACTGGCGTCCTCGCCTTATGTACTCATGCGGAGTCCCGCACCGACTGACCTTCCAACCCCCACCCCAACCCGGCACTAGCCGTCCAGGAGCGATGCTTATAAAATCCGAGACCCTCAAAATGCCACCTCCACGAGACTGGTGATATCTACGACGGCAAGCGTGTGTTGCGCATTTACCTTTTTTTTTTCTTGGAATGAGCTTGGGCTTCCGCATGCCTGGGAATTGCTCAGTCAAAATGGACCTTTTTGGGTGCAGTTGGCGGACAGCTCTGCATGCATGTGCGCGGTACACTGTCGCGGTGGGGTGTCTTTTGGGATCAATATGACTGGTATTTGGAAACGCAGTGTGATATCGCCAAGGCCTTCAGAGGACAGACTAGCTGTGGTCTGGGAGGTCAGTTTGCTGGAAGAGGAAGTGGTCCATGTGACACAGAGGAAAATGTGCCATGCTAAAATATTGGGGTTCGAAATACCCAACAGCCAATGACTGAATGACTCGTTGGTAATTGTATGACTGCCTGACTGTATGACGGCATGACTGTATGAATGTGTGACTGCATAGCTGTGTGACTGTGTGACTGTTGTGATTGTATGACTGGTTGGTGAATATATGACTGTACAATTGTGTGACTGTTATGACTGTATGACTGGTTGGTGAGAACACGGAGACCGGGAAAAGAGGAATCAAAAAAGTTGAACAGTTCCTCCAAAACCGATCTTGCTTCATAAAGAACCAATTACTGTTCGCAGGTCCTGCTGGCCAACAGCGATACGGCAAGTGTGGCGACGATCGCGAAAACAAGACATTGCTACAGTGTCTTTGTCGTTTCCGCAAGAGATTCTGGGGGCACTTACGTCAGAGGGTCTGGATCAGGTTATGAGGTCAGGGTATCCCCGAGCTCCAGCCCGTTCCCTGCCTTCCATGTGACAAGACAAAACAGAGGGAGCAATGCACCAAAATTTGTTCTCCGTGCATGATACATTTTCACACTTGGGAACAGTGAGGGTTCCTCACTCGCACAGTGCGCCAAACCGCGTGGTTTAGTAGATGTGTCATTTACCAATGTACCACACCCGTTTTTGAGGCAAGGACGCAGTGGCCTAATGAGTTAGCATGCAACAATGTTCCACTCCACTCCCTGGTCCTCATCCCTAGGGAATTGGTGGTTGCGGCCACCCACACCCCCTGCGATGGGGACCGGGATGCACATATACTTTCTCATGTGTAGAAGTACGCAGAAGATGCCGTTGCCTTTTCCGATGTGCCTCTTTGTTGCGGCCATTATTCTCATCGCTCTCGGACGAACTGTCTAGCCCTGGCAGAACATCATCAACATCACCTTCCAGGCCAAGATTGAGGCTCCCGGGGCTTGCCTGAGCATCGGCTGCAAGTGCCGCAGACTTGACGGAGGTGGCAGGCGGGGATCAATGGTCGGTACTGATCGACTGAATGTCCCCGCCATAGACACTTTCAGCCATTAGTCCAGCAGTTCTGCAATGCGCACATTTGGAGGTGGCAGGTGGTGGGGAGGTACATCCGTCTGAGGCAGGCCACGAACACACCACACTGAATCACTCCTAGACCCCGTTTGGGTAGAAATAACAACAATTGGCCACCCATTCCTGATGCTCAGCGCCCCATGACCGCTTTGGGGCAACATTCCTTGTTAACCCTCGTTCTATACCAGTCGGGCTTGAATTGCACCACGCACCCGCACCACCCGCACCGGGCGTGAGGCACCCTCAGTGACACCTTTTGTGTGCTTCCTGCAGATAGGGATAGCTCGAGTCCAGTACCCAGGACGACCCGGTGCTATCGCGGCAACATCATGCGCTGAATTGACAGGACATAAGACACTCCGAACAGAACGACCTGCACTGCAGGGAGGGCCTGGAAGTATGCATTCTGCTGCCGAATACCGTCACTGTCTTCTGTCAATGTCCCGACATTCTTTGCTATTTGAATCCAGTCCTTGAACCGTCACCTCATTTCCTTTTCAAAAGTGTCCACAGATTTGATACATCCGCTGTATCATCCGCTGCAGCACACACAAAACGGGCATCAAAAAACCAAACACGAAGCATAGACATTTTGTGCGCACCACAAAACGTCCACGCCGATGAGCTGGCACGCCAGGAGGCCAACAATCTGGCGCCACCAATGTCCACTTCACTGAAGCGACCAGGCGATATCCTTGGCATTTGCAATTTTTACAGTTCGATTCTTGTTACCAAGAAAAGCCCTTGCCAGGTCGTTGGCATGGGCATTTTGTCTGCGCACTATGCCCCAGACCTATGTCTGACAAAACTTGGTCTGGCGCAGTATGATACAACACAGAAACTCTTCATATCAAAGAAATGTCACCGGCAATCTGGAAAATGGCCGCCAACATGTTGTAGCACAAATGGTGCCAAACATCTGAGAAAACCTCCGACATCACAACGGTTGGACGTCCGACGCGATATACATGATCAGTACCCGCAGTACTACCCAGTGTGGACATGATCCAGTGGCTACATGCGTGTTCCAGTGTACGAATTCCTAAGCCTGCGTTCAGGAGTGGCATGCAGGCGGCAGGCAGCCAAAACTGACCGACGTGCCAGTATCCCATGCGTGCCCCTCTGGATACGGGGCGAACAGAGGCAACAAATGCCTTGCCTCTTGGAGGGTGGACTCCTCAAAAGGATGTCAACTCCCGCACCACGTTCCAAAGATATAAAGCGGCAGACTTGCACTGACAAACAAAAACGATCCCATCCCATTGCCCAGGGACCATTCCCCTGAAGGGCCCAGAAGACACGTTGCCGTGTAAAGTGGCGGGCATACAAAAGCTGGCGTGCGATGACAGAATGCCCAACCGTCCACTGGTCACCAGTTGACCATCAACGGTCGGCGGTTGACGGGAAATCATCGGCACCAGGTGGTCGCTCTGTGAATCCATTCAGCCACTGCACAAACTGCACTGTTCCGCTGAGATATGGCAAACCAGATGTTCATGCTCGAGCTCCGCTGTTACGCAAGGGGAGAGGGTACATACACCGTTCCTGAACCCCACACCTGCAGACCGGGGGTGTCAGGATTCCACAAGGTACCCACACTTTTTTGGGCTTCGGGCATGGCTGGACACAAGCCATTGGGGACCGTGGCGGTTGGGGGTTGACCCGGCAGCAGTTGCAGGTGGCTGTTTACGGTTGGCCAGTGGCGATCCCGGACAGTTCAAGAAAAAACACCAACTAAAACCGTCCCCTCAGGAGAGCCCTGTCAGGTGGATGAGGTTATCAAGGGGCATCCCTTTTGAGGCCCCGAGGAAAGAGATGAGGGGAGGGGAGCGTGAGCCAAAAAAGGCCGGAGATAACGTGGCAAACACGAATCGGCACAAAGCCGTTCCGCCTTTGCAGGCAGACAAACAGGAAATGCCCTGAATCAGCTGATCCAAACGGGGTCATCCCCAGTGCTTGTGTGTAGCCTAACATGGAATGCGGGATAGCCCAGGCACACCCCTATGGGCTGCGGATGGGGCACAGAGCACGACCCAATGGCCACCCTGCTCTATCAGGTGCCCATTTCGCATGTACTTCAAGCGAAGACTGGAGGGGAAAACACTGACCAGGCGGCGCTTACGCACCAGCCACGGTCAACCTTTGTTTAGGGGGTCCGGGACCCGTCCAAGCCGCTGTGAAATCATACCAAGGCGGATCGACGGGGGTTGCAGTCTCACGCAACGTCTCTGCTTGGGCCTGACCCAGCCCCTCTCTTCAACGACAACTTGTAGGGACCAGAAAATTTTGGCATCTGCAAGATCCCATTGGACCAAATATAGGGGAAAGCCATGCCGCAAGGAGTAATATCAGCCGTTGCTATGAATCAGAGCAAACCATGAAGGATTGCTGTAGGTCTTTACCAAAATGCTGCTGTGCCCCGCCCCCCCCCCCCCTCACAACCACCAGGCAGCACCTCTTTAAAACTGCAGTCGATTGGAAATGATGCGGACTTCCATTTGGGACCCCAAGAACAGCGGCGTCAGACAATCCCCAAAACGCCTCCAAAAGGGTGCTACCCCGGGGCCGTCATGTGAAGGGAGGGCCGTGTTCGCGCCGGAGGAAGGAGGGGGGGTGACGTGCTGTGCCTTTGCTCTGCGGACCTCTATTGGGTGGGCCCAGCGCATGCTGCATGCTCGTGGCTCACCGCATGTCCGCCATCACCCACCTGTTTCCACCGCCTGTTTCCACCGCCTGCCAAGGGGTTCGCTCGGCTGTCTGCTGGCACCGAGCCCGCTCTGCTGCCTTGGCCTCCTCAGTGGGACGGGCATGGCACCGCACCAGCGCCGGTGCACCTCGATGCGTGCGGGGTCACGGCAGGCCTGCGGTGGGGGGGCTTCATGCTCATCGGTCTTCAATCCACAACAAGACCAGACAACCCACCAACACCCGCAGTACAGCCCGCGGTGTGCTGTCCAATGACGTGCCACACTCGCCCCACACAGCGGCAGTGTGCCGAGCGCTGAGGGTATCAGCGTGCCGCGCATACGGCAGCCCTGATCGGTGGCGCCTGGGCTTCGGCTGGCGCAGCCCCATGTGGCTGGACTCTTGCACCGCCCTTTGGTTGGAAACATGCAGACGACTCCATGTGCCACGGATCAGCTCAAGGCCCGACAATGCACACACACCCAACTTGACGTTCATGGAACCGCTACAAACGGTTCCAAATTCAATGCGGCATTTGTGCTTGGGTGGCTGGGGCAGGGACGCAGGAACCATGACACCCCTCCTCTGGTCGGGCCAATCGTGCCTCCGCAGGGGGGCTGAGGCGCGGAGGGGTCAAATTGGATACATCAGCCCTTAACCTTTGCGTGTCACACTCCGGCCTGCGAGAGCGACGGTAAAAACACTGAGTTGGACGGCAAGAACTCCACCTGTTACTCCGACAGGAGCGTTGGCTGCGCACGCCACAAGAAGGCACACGCAGTGGCCGTCGCGTTGTGAATGTACCAGTCGCCAGGTGATTCCCCAATCTCCACCTCCGAAGGACAAGAAGGGGGGGGGGATGGGTGGCAGGACAGCAATCCGTGTCCCTCAAATCGCATTCCCAGCCCAAATCACCGAAAAAAACCCGGTCTTCACGCACAACCACAAAAAGGAACCGCCCAAATGTGCGGACACACCACCTCGCGTTGTTCTGACAGGGGCGTTGCCTTCGCAAGGGGGGGGCACCTTGGGCCGTGTGTTGTCGACACACGATGGATCTGGATGGTACAGTACAGCAGGACGCTCTTTGGTTGTGCCATCCCCTCTTCACTGCGCCAGGTGGACATAGGCATCCTTGTGTGGTACGCCACCCTCTGATTTCACCCTCCATGTCTCTGTCTTGCTCTTTCAGTGGCGATAAGCAGGGCACTGGAAGGCAGTGGTGGGCTCGAAGAAGATCTGTCTGAAGGGATAAGGGGGCCTGATTTCCTGCGGAGATGACTGCGAAACCAGCGGGATGCCTGGTTCCTGCTAGGGACCAGCATTGTTTTGGCGCCGATGACCCTGTCGGGCTCAAGCCACTACTGACGCACAGCCACACCTAATCGCTAAACCAAAACGCAGCAGGCGGGAGGCATCCATCACCTCCCGGCCGGTCGCTCACGGGGACAGTCGGTCAATGCCACCAGTTTGCGTTCCACATGCGTTGGCCGCCGGTAGAGGCGGTCGTGGAGGCCCGGACTTCCGGACTCCACAAAAAACTCGACGGCTTCTGGCGGCTCATTTCGGGGGTTCGGGTCGAGGGCGACGGGACGATGGCGACCCACAGTGCTCGGAGGGTGCGCTGCCGCAGAAGCAGAGGGCGGATGGAATCGGGCGCTCGGTGAACCGACGGCGGCGCGAGGCTGAAGAGGCTGAGCATTGGGAGTGGCCGAAGCGGTCGTATTTACAAGTGTTGCAGACGCATGGGCACGCGCCGTGTGCCCAGCCCATCCAGTCTGAAAGGGGCGTGGGGGGGTCTGCGGGTTGCAATGTATATGGCGCAGGCCCGCCCCTTGGGCAGGACGCTTGTTGATTCAGAAACTAAACAAACTTGGGGCCGTCCGGTGGTCGGCCACACGTTCAGACGCAAGGGGCAGGGGGACCTAAGTGAGGTGATCTTAGCGAAGGTGTTGGTGGACCTTTTGGCAGACTCACCCAGTCTAACACCTCCACCTCCCAAGAGCTACTGCATTGCACCCACTCAAGGGCACAACCAGACGTGCCACTAGCGTCCGCCACCTCAGAAATGATCCGATGGAGCAGGGTCCTACTGAGCCACACGCTGGCCGCGGCACGTTCCTACTGAGTTCTGGTGGTGCAGGGGGCGGGTATTACTGAGTGGCCTTTGGTGCGGGGCCGATTGCGAGAGAGAACCAGTTTCCCTGCTGGACGCTAGTGGCATGTCTGCACATCCCTTCAAAGAGGAGGGGGAACGAAAGACGACTGGGGGGCGCAAGGTTTGGGGGGGCAGCCGCTGGCCTCGGCAGGGGCGGTGTCCCGGGGGCCACAAAATGGGGGGCAAGTCAAAGGGGCTTCGGAACCCCCGCCGTCTCGCAGGCCCCAAATGGGGGGGGGAGAGGGGGCCTCGAGGCCTCGGCCCGGTGGCCCCATCGTAGGCCCGCGGGAGGCGAGGGGCTGGAGGGCCCCTCTGGTGCCTGTTCCCGGGGTCCGGCGCCTCCCACACACGATGGGCTCACGTTCTTGCCGCGCCGCATTCCGGACCACAGCCATGAGGGTCGCAAGAGAACGGCGGTAATACTGCAACGTGTGGGAGGCGGGGCGGCGGGGAGCCCGCGGGCGCGGGGGTGGGGGGGTGGGGTCATAGGCTACATCGCCCGATCGTCGGTGCCGGGCCGCTGCCCCCCCGCCCTCAGGCGCACTGCGAGGCGCGTGCGGGTGAATCCGGGTCCGTGGGCGGGCGCATGCTGTCCTCCTCCGCATCACTGCACACATCTTTGGCCAGTGCTGGACGGGCTTCTGCAGCTTCCGCCGCCTCCTGCGGCATGGCCGGGCACACCATCTCCTCCTGGCGGCCCGCCTCCCCCCGGATCTCCCCGACGCCGCGTGGGGTCGCCGGGGGCCCAGGAGGTTGCCGCGGCCGCTTGCGCACCGGGTGCCGCTTGCGCACCCCCGGCAGCCGCGGCCGCGGGCTGTCCTCTGCGGCCCCGCCACCGTCGCTCGGGCACGCGGCGGCAGCCACGGCGGCAAAGAAGTCCGCCTGCTGCCGCCCGCGCCACAGCTTCAGCCCGAGGTTCTGGTGCAGCTGGAAGGGGTCCTCAATGCACAGCACGGCGCCCGCGGTCTGCAGCCGCGCCACCTCTGGGGCCCCGCGGCGCACGCGGCGCCCGAGCCGCACTGACACGACCTCCTCCTGCCACGGGAAGCGCAGGTAGAACGCGCAGAAGCGCAGGAACAGCTCCGGCACCGCGGGCCCCGGCGCGCACGCAGCGCTGTACGTGCACCGCAGCGCCCACAGCACCGCCTCCGGGGGCGGGCCGTGCTCCCAGGCGTAGCCGGGCAGCAGCTGCTGGAGGGAGGGGAGGGCCGCGCCCGCGTCCGCTACCTGGAGGAAAAAGATGGCGAGGAGCACGAGGGTGTAGGGGGACAGGAACCCGTCCGCGGCCCCGCACACCCCCGCGACCTTGGCCCAGCACTTCACGTAGACCCCGAGGGCCTGCAGCGCGGGGGCCCACATCGCGTAGGCCCGCAGGAGGTACGTGTTGCTGAGGGGCTCGAGGTTGTTGATGGTGACGTCCACGGCGCAGCCGGTGCGCCGGTGCGTCAGGCAGAGCCGCGGGATGCGCGCGCGGCCGACGACCTCGACGGCGACGAAGTGCGGGTGGCCGCGGGTGCCGGCGAGCGCGCACAGCCAAGCGACGCAGTGGTCGTGCGCGGTGCACGCGCCGCGGCCCGGGAGCTGGACGCACAGCGTCACGTCGACGTCGGACGTCGCGTCCGCGAAGCCGTTGACGGCGGAGCCGAAGGCGTGGAGGCTCATGCAGCCGACGGGGAGCGCGGCGGCCTGCGGCGTGCCGGGGTACGGCATGCGGCACGCGGGGCAGACGTCGTCGGCCGCGGCACTTGCCCGGGAAGGGCCGTCGCCGGGATCGTCGGGCCGGCACAGGAGGGCGTGAGAGCGCGCGTGCGACAGCCACTCCGCGAGGTCTGCACAGATCTCGGAGACGCGGTGGCCGCTGCCCACCGGCTTTGGCCCGCGCGGCGCGGCACGGTGGCTGTGGAAGCCGTGGCGCGGCTTCGGGGCGCGCCGGAGCGGGGCCGGGGGCGCGGTCACGGGCACAGGCATCGGGGGCAGCGGCGGGAAGGGCGCGGGCATGCGGGCGTGCCCTGGGGGCCAGTACGGCGGCACGACCGCCAGGAACGGCGGGCACCACAGCGGCGGCGGGAACGGCAGGTACACCGGCTGCAGCACGCGGCCGGCCCCGCAGGTCGGCAGTTCGAGCTCCGCGACGGCATGCACGGCCCGCGGCGGCAGTGCCCCGCCGGCGCGCGGGGCGAGCGCGGGGGCGTCGGGTCGGTGCGGCGGGCCTTGTGGAGCCCTTTGGGGCCCGGTCCGTGACGCGGTGCGTGTGGGCGGCGGGAGCCGGACCGGGGGGTCAGGGTCGCCGGCGCACGCGGCGGTCCCCGGGAGCTCAGGGCCCGCGGCGGCATCCCGGTCTTTGGGCGCAACCGAGAGCAGCGCGGGGGCGGCGGGGCTCATGTCGGCTGCGGCACAGGCCCCAGGACCGGGGGCGGCGTCGGGGTGCGGGGGCGGTGCGGCGAGGCTGCAGCCGTGGGGCTTGGCGAGGCCGGTGGGCACGGGCGTGAGGTCGGCGAATCGCTCCGGCTGCTCAGGGCGCTTCAGGGACTGCGGCGCGGCGCCGATCTCGGACATGGGGCTGGGGAAGGCCTCCCGCGGCCCTAGACCATCGGTGTCCAGGGACTCGGCAGTGGCCAGAGCGTACAGAGCGTCTGCGGTCAAACTTGACGTGGGCATCAGCAGTGGGGCACACTGCCTTTCTGATTGGCACCAAACAAATCTCTGTGAGACAGTGGGTCTGGGACGGCTCAAGTCCCCCCTCCCCCGTGTCCAAGCTACGGAAAGGTCCCAACTTCATACGGTCCCTACGCCCACTGTAGCTCAGGCAACGCCGTACCACATACAACTACCGAAACACACGTGCTGGTGGAAGAAAGGGGAATATAATGCACAAATATCCCCAAAATCAGAGCTATGTCGGTTCAAATGGGCAAACACTCACAAAAAATGTGTCCATGAATCTATGCGACCATCAAATTTGTCACCAAACCCATGTCTTATGTGGCTGCACTACATTTGGTACTGAATGAAATTAGGTCCCAAAATTCTATTGCCTTCGGCAAGGCACCTCGAAGAGGGGAGAGGGACGACCAATCTTGAGCTGCCGAAGCTGGAAAACTGCATAAGCAGGTTGTGCCCCAGCCCCCTTGGGAGCCCCCCCCCCCCCCCCCCAACACCCAAATAGGGTGAAAAACACATAAAGAGGGGCTAAAACATGCTTTACATAGGATATTTGATCATTTTGGATGGTCAGAGTATCGAGAAATTCAGTTTCAGAAATTTCCATTTTTGAGCTGCTGAGGCTGGAAAACTGCATAAGCAGGTTGTGTGCCTCTTGGGAGCCACACCCCCCCCCCCCAACACCCAAAAAGGGTGAAAAACACATAAAAAAGGGGCTAAAACATGCTTCACGTAGGATATTTGATCATTTTGGATGGTCAAAGTGTCAAAAAAAATCAGTTTCGGAAATTTCCATTTTTGAGCTGCTGAGGCTGGAAAACTGCATCAACAGGTTGTGCCCTAGACCCCTTGGCTCAATCATGGTCGGTCACAGATACTGGATGCCCCCGCCCAGGCAATTCCAGCCAATGTTCCAGGTGTTGTCCACAATCAACTGCTATGCTACATCCAGTCGTTAAGACACAGCCTGATATGTACACCCCTTGGTAGCCACTCCCCCCCCCCAAAACCCAAATAGGGTGAAAAACACATAAAGAGGGGCTGAAACATGCTTTACATAGCATATTTCATCATTGTAAGGGGTCACAATATCAAAAAAATGTTTTTTTTTTGCGTTCCGACACTGGTGAGTTCTGCCAACAGGCAACAGTGTGCGTAGGCGCCATGGCCTAGGAGTATGTACGGTCAGAAAGGCTTAGCCACTGGAGTGGATACGGGTGAGGTATATCCCTGGGACTCAGGGAATCCAGCGGGGGCCTGCCCATTTAAAACTGCACATCATATGCAGGAGGTGAGGCCTACCACGACCCTGGGGTCAACACCTGAACTGAGAGTGTAATTCAATGAGACACAAAGGGGGAATCCTTGCACTGCGCGCGCATTGCGCGCTACTTTTAGACCATGTTCCCCCAAAGAGCCCCTAGACACACCCCTTGGAAACACCCTTAGAATTAGGCGACCCAAACTGGACTGGAGGGGACCTTGAGGGGGACCTTCCCGTTTCTTGTGGCAGTGGTGAAGGACCAAGGGACTTTGGGGGGGGAACTTGATTGTGTGTTGGGCAACGGAGATGGAGGGCAGTCAGGTGGCGCGTCTGAACTTGGAAGGGCAAAGGAGATGGGCTCCATCTTGCATTGCCGATTCACCACTCTCAACCCATCTTGGTAGTATTCCAAGCGGAGGAGTCCGTCTTCAACCGTCCCAACCACTCGAGGTCGCAGGCCATTGGAGCGGATGTAGAACACCCTATCCCCAATACTGAGATCCATGGAGAAAGTGGGCCTAAGAAATGAGGAGGGAAGTATGATGTCCTGTAGCAGGCACCCTCAAAGTGTATCACCATATCAATCAACCGAGAAAAAGAGTAGATGCGGTGGAAATGGGGAAAAAATGTGTGCAAAAAAGTAGAATGCCAGATCCCCCAATGCATCAAAACCTACTATCAAACAACAATGATGCCCAAAGTACCACAAAGTATGGGTTTCTACTACGGCCAGGCACCCAAATAGTTGCACTGCGCGCGCACTGCACGCGCACTGCGCTTAAGGCGCCCCCAAACAAAAGAAAGGAAAAAGAAAGACAGGGCAAGAAACAAAGGTAGTAATTCACGGAGTTGAAAAACTCACATGTCTTATGAACCGTAGATGGGGGTGACTTCATGAAGACTAAGTCGCACCCCGCGGCGACCCAGTTAGCTGTATGACAGAGTCATCAGCTGATCCCCAAATATAATATCAAAAAATGTTTTGCAAAATTTTCCACTTTTGACCTGCAGAGAGTGGAAAACCGCAGAGGCAATTTGTGCACACACCACTGCCATTGAACCACCTACAAACAGCAATTTTGCAGCTTTTGGCCTCAATTGGTCAGGTGTGGACCCGCCACTTAGCTCCAGCCGCGCCTGCCTCACGACCTTCATCGCCATCTCAGTTCCATGATTGTCCGTGTCACGCAGACAGTGCTTCGCAGTTCGTCCCGTCCCTCGTCCCTGGATGGGGTAAGAGTCGGGCTGCTTCTACAGGGTTCAGGGCATTGTCGCCTTCGGACTGAGTTTGGGGCGTAGCGTTTGTTGTGTCCCACTTTGGCTCCCACCGTCGCACTGGCATGCTCGCTTGCGCTGGCCCCTCTCGGCCACACACCTGTGTTTCCGGGTCACCTGGTCGTGGGGGGTGGGGCGGTCAGAGGTCACCCTTGTGGGCCACTGCCACCGGCCCTGGGCTATTTAGGTCCTTAGGATTTAAAAACCCCAGCGGGTACTGGCTTTTTGGAGGTCAACATACAGCCATACAGAGGGTGGGAAGGCTGGGCGGCGCCGAGGCGCCTGCATGTGTGGTGTGTGTGTTTGCGTGTGCGGTTGTTCCCTGTGCCAAGTTCCAGCACTTCTCAGAAGGCGGCCGCTCAAGTGGCAGCGCACCCGGCGTTTGCCGTGAGGGAGGTGGTTCGAGTCCCGGGATCGGTGGTCTCCCACCGATCCCTTCGAATACCGGACGGGACCTCCTGTCGACCTGTTCGAGTACAGGTGGCGGCGCGCACTGCTGCAGGTGTGTGTGGTTCCTGCGTGTCACTTTTTGGGGGTTGGGGCAAAACGGACGAGACCTCCACCCGATCCACCGGTACCGGTGGTGGCGCGGGTTGCTGTAGGGGGGGGGTGGTTCCCACGACGCCGACTAGAGAGCTCTACGTGCAGGGAACCCAAGAGCACCAGCTCCCGGGTTCGAACCCCCGCACTGGACGACTGAAGACTACCGCTCTCACTACTGGGCCGTGCCGGTCTCTTGCCCTGTTTGGGGTTTGTGACGCTCTTGGAGTCTGAACCTATGGGGGTGTGGGCTTGCGTGCATTATGGCGTGCCAAACAAAGGGCGGCTGGGGTCCGGTGTTCCACACCGTGAGCCCTCCGTGCTGCACGTGATCGTGGAGGCCGTTGCTGGTGATCTGGGTGCCAGCCAGGCCTCATCACAGCTGCCTGGGGGGGAGGGGGGGGCTGACGAGGGGAAGAGTTCCTGCCTGACGTCACGCATTGGTGTTTGCCGTGGTGAGCGGGAGACCGCCCGCGACCTCCATCCAGAGGCCGGGTCAGTACAGCCTGGTGAGTGGCGTGGTCTCTTGGAGGCTGGGGTGCAGTCCTCGACTTCCAGCAGTGGAGTAACTCCCTGTCTGCGGGGGGTCGGGGGGGGGGTGTGCCACGAGGAGGCGGGCTGGCCGCCCGCTCCTCCGGAGAAAACATGGGTTGCTCATCCAGGTCGGACTCGTCTTCCTGATCCTGTGTCTGCCCTTCCTGCTGTGGGCGCCGGGCCGAGGTGACATACCCTCGGAGGAGGGGGGATTTGCGGCGGCCCATGTCAGCCAGTGTGTCCGCGTGTGTGTTCCCTACAATGCCAACGTGTGAGGGGACATGCAGCCAGCGTACCGCTGCCCCTGCCTGCTCAATTTCCCCAAGGAGTTGCTCCCACAGGTCCACGTGGCCCACCGGCCCCCGCGAACCTTGCCAGTCATGGCGCCGCCATTTGCTGGCTTTGCCTGTGGCCCCCATGACCACTAGTTTTGAATCAGAGCAGATCAGTGTGCGCTTGTGCTGTGTCCTATGGCGAATGGCATGTATGGCCGCGAGGAGCTCTCCCCTGTTATTTGTTTGTTTCTGAGTGATGGGGATGCACTGTGCCGTGTCCCGGTGATCCCCGAAATATACCCCAAACCCTCCCACCATTCCCGCCTCCGGATGGACCTCCGACGAGCCGTCGGGGTAGATGGCTTCCCATCCCTCCGCTACATACTCATCAATGACTTTCTGATGCGCCTCCGCCATCGCTGGACCATACATGTCTTTTTTGCGTTTCCTGGGCCGCGGGTTGCGGAGCCTGGGGGGGGATGGGTGGGGCTGGCTGAGCCTGGGGTGCTGCAGGTTTCCTGTTTCCTTGAGGGATGTGATTGCTCGGTGCATGTCCCGCACTTCGGGCGTGGGGAGGGTTGGAGCTGGGTGCTCGTACCATCGCGCAAGAATGCACAGCCACTGTGTGAGGAATATGTCCCATGTTGGGGGGGTGTCTCGGAATTTGACCGCGTTGCGCAGGTTCCAGGATGCCATAACCAACCGCGGTCCACATGATCAGCCCTAGCGGGCTCTGGAGGGATAGAACTGGCATGTCCCACGGGAGGACCTCTGGGTCTGTTTCCGTGGTATCCTCGAATATCGCTGGCCCCATGCATTGTTCCGCAATGTGATACGCAGGGGGGAGGAACCGGCACTCCAGAAGCGCATGTCGCATGTCTTCTGCTTTGCCATCCACCAGGCAGTGTGTGTGCTGAGGGAGCCAGTTGGCGAGTCTGGTCCCCACTGGGAGTTTTTTCCACAGTGCGGTCTGTATGAAAGAGTGGTGTTTGGGCGGTATCGATAGCTTGGTCCAGGCCTGCCAGGTTTCCGGTGTTTGACGGGGGTCCGGGGGTTCCTGACGCATCAGGTACCTGAGCATGGCCTTTGTATTCCAACCCCCCCAGAAAATGGCCGATGTTTCTTGTGGTGGTGTCATCTGTGGTCGGGGCCAGGCCTGTCCCAGCTGGGCCTTGTACCTCGGGGCCCATGTGGGCGGCAGTCTCTCCTGCAGGTCCGGTGTGCACTGTCCGATGCGTGTGATCCCTGCCCTGATGAGTTTTGGTGAAAAATATGTGTTGTTATTTGTGTCCCTGAAAAGTACCGAATGCCAGCAGCTCAGCCGTGGTGCCTGGTCTGTGTTGGGGGGGAGGATGGGGGCCAGTTTCCGTAGCAGGGAGAAGGCTTTTGCTGAGGTGCCCAAAAAGGGGTAGGTGTTCCAGGGGATGGGACCCAGCTGTAGCCATGGGAGGTCACCCAGCTCCGCCTGTACCCCGAAGCGTTTGGCCCAACCATTGAAATGCTGTGCAGAAATGGGGGAGAGCTTACTAGTGTCGTGCCGGGACATCACGAAGTGTGTGGCGTGTTGCCACAGCAAGAAGAGGCTGGGTTTCGGGAGGAGTGCTCCCCCCAGCTTCGGGGGTAGCTGCAGTATGGGTAGGGTGAGGCCCCAGCTGCTGAGTCTTAGGGCCACCCGGTACACATTCGCCAGCTTGGTGCATACATCCTCCGTGGGGAAGTAGGCCCTCGCCGGGTAGATCATCAATGGGAGTATCCACTCCTGGAGCAGGTGTACTCGTTCTGGCATCGTCAGGGGTAGGGTCGCTGCGAACTGCGCACGCGCCAATGCACGGGATAAATGGGGCGCAAACGCTTCATCAGGGGTGACGTCCCCAAAAAGATTCCCCAGGTACTTCACCTTGCTTTGCACCGGAATGCCTGTGTTTTCGAGTTTGGTTTTCTGCCTGTCCGTCCAAAAGCCACGCAACAAGAAGGCCGATTTATCCAAGTTGATCCGCAATCCTACAAACTTAGCGTACCGCCGTAGCGTGTACATGATGTCTGGTATGAGGGGGCAAACCAGAGCAGGGGAGACGGGGATGTACAGCAGGAGATCATCAGCGTAGAACAGGACTCTTATGCTAGGGGACACTGCCTGGAGCATGGGGACCAGCACCGAGCAGACCATGGCGAACAATGCTGGGGAGAGTGGGTCTCCCTGTCGAACCCCTGATTCTGGTGTGACTTGCACTTCGCGCACTACGCCTTTGCCCACTCCAAAGACAAAGGGGGAAGTCAGCATGTTCATGATGAGCGCGATCATCTGTGGGGGGAGGCCCAGGTGGGTGAAGAAGGCAATAAAATAATTGTGATGGACAGAGTCAAACGCTTTGGAGAAATCGATGGAGAGAAAAAGACCATAATCCATTGCGGTCCAGGCCGCCCGCGCCTCCCAGATGTGCTCAAAAATGAATCGCCCTTTCATGAAGCCTTTTTGCTCAGGGGGGGTGGCATACAAAAGCAGGTCCTGCAGCATGAGGTATAGGGTCATCGATACCCACTTAAACAGCACACTTTGCAAGCACAATGGGCGGAGTTGTGTGACCGAAATGGAGCCCTTTTGCTTAGGGATTGGGTTCAGGATAGCGAGTGCCCACTCCTCTGTGATTTTCCCTGTGGTAAGGAAAAGTGCAATTTGTTCCGTCATTTTGGGCACCAGTGCCCCGGGGAGGGCCATCAGGATTTCTGCCGTGACTCCGTCCAGGCCAGGGGCCGACCCTGGTTTCATTTTTTCCAGTGCTGTGAGCACCAGTTCCTGTGTGAGTGGCTTAAGGAGCAGAGTTGCCGCCCCTTTTAGCTGTGGGCGCAGCGAGCGCAGAAACTGGGCGCACTCCTCGACGGTGTGTTCCCCTTTGGCCATTACCCCAGACCAGAACTGTTTCAGTTCCTCCGCAATCTGTGTGGGTTCAGTGAACGTGCGCCCTGCCTTGTTGCGGAGTGCGGTAAGCTTCCGCTTGCTTTGCAGTTCCCTGGTGAGCCGTGCAATTTCTATCCGCCGTTGCTGTTTGCTCTGTGGTTCCTCCGGCTGTGTGTTGAGCGCTGACCGTAGTTTGGAGAGCACAATCCCTTCCGTCTTGTGCTGGGTGGCCTGTTCTGCCTGTGCTGCTAGCATCGCATATGCTAGCCGTGGCGTGGCTGGCGTCAGTCCTTGGTGCTGCAAAAAGTGTGCCGCCTCGGGGGGGGTGTAATCGACAGTGCTTGCCTGCAGCATTGCAATGACCTCACTCAATCCCTTGGGGTTCACCTGTTTTTCGAAAGTATACGCTGTGGTTCTGATAGTGCGGAGTGCCTGTGCCCACCACTCATCCCCTTGAGCCGTGAGACCCCTGAGCCGCTGGGCGAGGCCCGCTGTGGTATCCTCGCACTGTAGGAAGGACGTGGGGATTCTTTGCTTGGGCTGGACCGTCGTGGGGGTGGGGGGGGCCAGGGTCGAAACCACCGCTCGGTGATCTCCACTGCCAATTTTTCTCGCGTAGCATCGTACGATCGAGGCTGACATGTGCCTGGACACATGGATTTTGTCAATCCTTCTGCGATGGGGGGTGTCGTCCTGCTCAGTGTGGAATCCCCACGTCCACCCTTTAGGTCTTCGCGGGTCGTTGTGGTCCATAGCCGGGCCATATACTTCCTGCCACGTGTCACACAGACTCAGTGCTGAGATGGTGCCGAGTTCCTCTGCTCGTGCTCTGGCTGCGGGGGGGAGGTTGTCGTGCTCAGAAATATATTCAGAGTCATCACCCGGGGTGATGACCGAGTTGTGGTCTGCGAGGAGGAGTATGTGTTGTGAGAAGGGGAAGACTGTCATTGCTTCTTTCAACCGTAACCATTGTGATTTTCTTTTGTCTGGCTTATCACTGAAATGGGCCGAGACCACCGTATACACGAGGCCTTCTGGGCTCAGCAAGCTAGTTAGGAGCAGGCGTGGGGAGATGGAGGCCGATGCGACCTTTGCAGCTTTTGGGGGGGCCATGACTCGGGCTAGATGGGCCCAGTGGCCACTACGTGGGTCCCCATGGGCGCTCAAGTACCCGTATTGTCACCAAATGATCACCCAAACCCATCCTAGGGGCAACAAAAGGGTTTCGGAAAAAGTGGAAATGTGAAACACTTTCAAATAACACTAAACAAACAGCCTACGCAATAGCAATTTTGGGGCTTTCGGAGGGCCCATGGCACCGGCTATATAGGCCTAGCGGCCACCACGTGGGTCCCCATGCATGCTCAAGTACCCGTATTGTCACCAAATGATCACCCGAACCCATCCCAGGGGCAACAAAAGGGTTTCATGAAAAATCGAATTTCAAAAAACTTTCACGTGCCACTAAACAATGAAAACGGCAACGGCCAAGTCCTCATTGGCAAGGGGCCATATGGGGGCCATGAGGCAACGGATATTGGGCTCGCATACGCCCCCGTGTCACAGGCGCATGGTCATCACCACATAGTTCAGTGTTTTTCCTTGCTGCACTACAGCGCAGACCACTCCAGGTGGCTGCTGACTGTGCTTTGGCCTGGGCCATCTGTACATTGAGGTCAGCTCGCACCCACCACCCTCCCACAGTGCCGGTTAGTCTCCAACCCTTGCTCTGTGGGTCTTGCTCTTGCTGCCCCTGTCTTGCTCTTGCTCTCTGGCACGTAAAGACGCGTCATGTTCGAACTCCGGGGGCGCAAAGGTGTCCCAATGTTGCACCATCAGACTATTCAGCTCAACGCTTCAATAGGTGCCTTGCTGTACTGTGGCACTTACCTGCTCAGTACCACTCCAATCGGTTTGCGTTCGTGCATTGGCTGCCCACATATCCAGGTCAGCTCGCACCCACCACCCTCCCGCGGGTCGCACTCTTGCTGCCCCTGTCGTGCCCAGGTTTTCTGGCACGTAAAGACGTGTCATGCCTGTGCTCTGGGGGCGCAAAGGCGTCCCACTGTTTCCCCATCAAGCTTGTCAGCTCTATGCTTCAATGGCCGCCCACACACCTTGGTCAGCTCGAACCCACCACCCTCCCACAGTGACGGTTAGTCCCCGACTCTCGCTCTGTGGGTCTCTCTCCCCCTCTCTCCCTCTCTCTCTCTCCTTCCCTCTCTCTCTCTCTCTCTCTCTCTCTCTCTCTCTCTCTCTCTCTCTCTCTCTCTCTCTCTCGCACAAAGGGGTTTTCAGGATGTTCGGTGGGTCTCTATCCCCCCCGGGGTTCGAACCTCCCCCACAGGACAGAAGAGGTGCGGTATACCCACTGAGCTACGAAGAGTTGTTATCTGCATTACTGTTCCGACCTCTCCTACTCCCCCCTGCATGTCATCCCCTGTCAGGCATATCGCCGTTCGCACGGGGGTGTGCTCAGCAGCGTGTAGAGGAACCGCACAACGTCTCTGGATACCGGGTCCGCCTGCCTGAAGAGCGTTCTCTGGAACAACCTTAAGAGGTCAGCTCGGCCCATATGGGGGGGGGGGGGGGGGGCGACTGGGGGTACCTGGAGTTGGGACCCGAGACCCCCGCCATGGGTTACGGGGTCCATATACAAGAAAAAACTTCTACAGGACCCAAAACCAAATACACACACAGCGGCCACAATAGGCAAAGAAGTTTTGGACCCCCCCCCCCCCAAAAAAAGGGGTACCTAGGTGCGGGGGGTTACGGGGGTCACAAACCAAAAATTCATTGGGGGATCATTTTTGGTCCTAAAATGATGATTTTACAAGGGGTTAGATGTTAGAGTTGAGGTATGCTACGCGAACAACCCCCAAAAAGGGGGGGTAAACGACGCTTGCGCCTGCGCTTGATCTAACAACCTCTCTTCGAGGTGATTTGCCAAATTAATACGATCCCTACGCCAGCTGTAGCTTAGACAAGACCGTAGCTTATACAGGGGGGGGGGGGGGCTGTGTGACATTCTGTCGGGTTGTGATTTCCTTGCAAGGCCCTAGATAGTCACCCGTTCTTCCCTTTGCGTGCTGTGTCGGGTCAATGCTTTCTGACGGCCGCTGCAGCCGGTGTTCTATGTAGTGTCGTTTCTACGTGAGCGGGGCCCAGTAGTTGGGGCACCCAGGTTGTGCTGTTTGTTGTGGGGTCGTTTTACGGCTTTTGCTGCCGACTCCCCTCCAAGCAAGGTCCTCATACGTACGTCCTCACCTTGCTAAGGTCCGTACCTTTGTCATGCTTTTGTTTCATCACCCCTTGCACATGAACCATAGCCCTACGTGCAAGAGCATGGAGCTCTTCACGTTTTTGAAAATAATGGGCGGCGTCTTGAGCGACCGCTTTAGGTTCCGCAAGGGATGGTCCTTTAGTACGTGTGTGTGTGTGTGTGCCAAAAACAATTTCATTTGGCGTATAACCTGAACCCGTACGTAGGTGACGACCCCTCCCTCTAGGATAAGTCCTCAAAGTAAGTAATGGCAAATTTTCCTGCCATGAAATTTTCATTGTATGGTCCCTCACACGAGTACTTTGTACCTTGTATACCTTACCCTTGTGTGGAGAAGGGTAAATAGGTGGAAAACCACCACGCCCAAAGAAACGGGAAAACGGGTTGTACCCGCCAACCCAATGTCTTTTTCAAGCCCTCGCCAACTGTTTTGGACAATCTTAGTCCAACTGCTTGGGTCACCTTTAGGGATGGTCGTGGGGTCATGTGTTTAGTAGGGGGAGTCGCTCCGCAATCGCGCGAGCACCACCATGCGCAAGGCCCAGCAGCGTCTTCGGTGCCCTTGCTTACCACGTTGTTAGCACCCTTGACGGGGGGCGTCATTGTGGGCAGGACTAGTCCTGGTGGTGGTAGGGCGGCCCGGTAAGACCCTGGTTAGGGGTTTGAATGGCATTAAGACTTCCGAAAGAACATGCCCCACTTCCACCCCAGGCTATATGCCCCCCACCCCACCCCAAGGACTCTCTTGCCTGGATGTCGCCAAACTTTTCAAAAGAGGACCGCGTGTGGGTCCGTTGCCAACGTAAAAATCTTGGCGACAACACTTGTCCCTGTTGGGATGGACCCTATGAGGTGGTGGCTAAGAAAGCGCATGACCTCTATGTGATACAGGTGGACCAACGAAGGTTGGTTGATGTCCATGTGGACTGTCTCATGAAAACAGTTCACTCTCCCCACTCCCCCTTGCCATGAAAATGTTGGCGCTTGAACGTTGGACAAAGCCGGATAATGCTCGTGAGCTCCGGGGGTTCTTGGGGCTCGCCAACTATTATTCGGGGTATGTCCAAAACTACGCTTCCATAGGCACCCCTTTGATTTATATGTGGAAGAATTTGCCTAAGCATAAAAATGGCAAAAAGATAGGTCTCACTTGGGATGCTTTGGACAATGAGGCCTTTTTGAAGCTCACTCAATTTGAGGAGGACACCTACAACGTTAAAAAAATATTGGGGCATCGCACACAAAAAGAGGCTGCTCTGTTAAAGTGCGATGGGAAGGTTACAGTAAAGATTGGGATACCGAGGAGCCGGTTGAGAGTTTCTTACCTTCCTATAACAAGGTTTGGCGAGATTTTTTGCAAACCCACAAGCTCACCCAAACCATTGACCTACTCGCCCACCTTGGTGGAGCGCTCTCCTAAAGGCCACGGATAACAAAAGAAAAATATATTGTGTATGATATATGGCGTGCCAGGAAGGGAGGAGAGAGCGAGAAGCGGATGAGAGACAAACAGAAGAAAAGAGAAATGCATGCACAGTGCGCCCCTCGATTACAAAAATACCCGCCCGTTTCATATTGTTGGTCGCCCTGTGGTGTGCCCAAGCCTGCTGAGCCCTCTTGGAGGTAGGGTAGTGGTGCAACTCGTCAGCGAGCCGTTGTTCGACCGCGTCCTGAACTAGCTGTGGGCGGGGGTGTGCTTGTACAAAGCTGGACGCTGCGGCAATGATGGCGTCTGCCCTATCCAGCGGGTGCATGATGTGATCTTGGTTAGTCGAGTGCGCCTTGGACCGTTGGGACATGTGGCGCGAAAACTTGTAGAATAACGAGGAGGGCCAGTGTGACACATTGCCGACCGGCGGCGGCGCCGGCCGCGGTCCCAATGGATTCATCACTGTGACTCTGACCGCTTTGTGGTCACCCGCATGGGGAAAGTCGATGGTGTCCGCAGAGATGGGGGGGTGAATGTCCCATGCCGTGCACTCATTGCCAGGGATTCTCTGCCGGATAGTCTACACTCGGTACCATTGAAGGGCATTGGGGAAGGTATTTGCAATGGTCTTTTACACTTGGAGCAAGCCCCCCAAATCCCTACAAATGTGCACCTTTGGAGCATGTATCCTACCCCTTGGTTAACGGACCCGACTGATCTACTGTGACTATCATGCTTCTCATCCCCCTCCCTAGCCCGTCCCCCCTTGCGCCTCCCCCGGCGCTCCTCGTAAAAAATTGATCGGAATGCGACCCAGACCAAAGGCATGAGGATCTTTCATGCAAAGGCCAGGAGAGAGGAGCGACGGTGTTCTGCTACAACAGAAATTCCACCCCGCGGATCATCTGATCATCCGACGGAGGGAGGGAGGGAGGAGCAAGATGCATGATGCCTAGCCACATTGCCAACCACGAACAAATAGATAGTGGACATGGGTGTCTCCCATACCCACATCGGATTGCCCCCCCCCCCCCCCACTACCTTGCGAGAGCAACACTAGAATCCCAAATTTTGACGAAAACAGCTCCTGCTGTTGCTCTGACAAGGTGCGTGTGGGGGGGGGGGGGGGTTGGGATGCTCTGCAGACTGGACGAGCAGTCATGGCTCATCGCGGTTGCTTGTCCCAAGTCCCGTCCGACACTCCCCGAGACACGCACAGCACAAAAGCCACAAAGTCATCAACACCTTGGGCAGAAGAGGTCTGCCAAAACTCATGATTGTCATGTGCCAGACAGCTCACCGTCCATCCAGCGAGTGATGGCGGCTGTCTGAGAAGGGGTGTGTATCGTGTATCGTGTATCGTGTATCGTGTATCGTGTATCGCGCACTGTGCAGGCTACTTCCTAGCGTTTGTACTCGTCCTGCAGGAAAATTCATGCATCAGAACACAGAAATGAAAGAGGGAGTGGTTGAGCGGCCGTTCAGAGCGGTGGAGCCAGCACCTGAGAAATCTACAATGCAACACATGGACTGTGCAAAGAGTAGAGTTGAGAGAGACAGACAGAGAGAGAGAGAGAGAGAGAGAGAGAGAGAGAGAGAGAGAGAGAGAGAGAGAGAGAGAGAGAGAGAGAGAGACAGTCTGTCAGAGGGAGGGTACGGGAAAAAATGGTACAGCAGGGCACAGCAATCAATGTGATGTTCGCATGAACGTTGCTTGAATTGGATGTCATCAGACCCGACCTGTCCACGAGCAACAGCTCTCATTAAATGACCACTTTGGGGTCGGCAACAATCCCTGCCGGTCCCAGCAATGCACTCCCGCACCCCCCACACCCTGGGCTGCATCAAGGTGTTGGGTGGATGTGTCGGTCAAAACCTCAGTGAGCCTGAACTGAGAGGCGGGGTATACCCGGGATGAAGCCTGTGCTATTGCACGTGAGCATGAGCCGCCAGCACAATGCGCAGGAAGGAAATTGGCTCATCAGTGGCCTATAAATTCTTGTTTTTTTTTGTGCATCTGCCAGTCCAAAGTTCGGCCCCAAGCGGGGAGCAGAATCATGGCAAAACCACGGTCCATAATGGCTTGACATGCCGGTCGGTCTGACGTGTTGACAGACACTCCTTCAGATTTCCGGTAGTGGTACGCGCGTCAGTGGCCTATAAATCCACAGGCACCGTTCTTTCGAGAAGTAAGACGCGAAGATGACCTGTGGGTTGGACACCAACAAGTCTGCAGCGGTCCTGCAGCGAAACGCGTGCACTAGCGCCCTGCAGTGACCTTCGGACCTACCGTGTTCCGCTTTATTGATTTGGGAAAGACATACACATCATGGCGCTGCAAAACACTGTTGGGAATGTACTGACCCCTCCCCCAGGCCAAAACTACCCCCCACCCCGGAAAAAAAAAGCAGTAGGGACGTTTTGGATGACAGCGAATCCACAGCCTGTTTGCCCAACAGCCAACAGTGTTTCACTCTCCAGGTAGGCCATCATTGAAGATGGTCTGGAACCAGCTTAACCCTGGATCCAGAGGAAAAAACAAAAAGTGGGGAGGCGGTTGAAAACGACAGTGGGATGGATTCGGTTGCGAGGGGGCGTGCGCATTTCTGCGCTGCATCCCATGCAGCGACTGCGCACAGTGCTCAATCATCTCAGGAGGTGACAGACTTACGTGTGCCTTGTAAGTCCTTGGTCAGACGGACCAGTTCTGTGTGGCAGGTAAGTACAACAAGAAGTCCTGTGTGGAAAGTCCACAAGCCGTCAACAGCGGTGGAACGTTTATTTGAACTTTGGAATCTGTCACCAGCGGATGCAGTAGGATGAGACTGCCACGCCACGAAGGCTTCCCAGAAAAGGTGATTCTGTGCTGATGCCAACAAAAAACCTGGTTGGAAGGAAAGTCCCTGCAAGATATGGGGTTTCCTCCGCTTCCCCACTTTTTTATCATCACACCCTTGTTTGGCTTTACGTTTCGCTGCACGCTCCGCCGACAGCAGGCCCGTTCACCTCAGATGGATTGCTACCTTGTGGCATCGATGGTACTTCGGAGCCATTGTCTTTGAATTGTGCTGAGGTCCCCAAAGGAATACTCAGTGCAAATGCAGCATGTGGAGTGGGTTCTGCACCCTGCTGCCAGTCCGCTGTCAGTCCGTTCGGACAGGGTCTACTGAATTTGGGGTAAACGGCTGCCTGTACGAGCCAGCAGCAGTTGGCAAACAGGAGAGGTGTGCTGTCCAAGGTGATGGGCACTGGACAAGGCACTCTCTTCAAACAATGCTCAAACCGTGAGGTCCATAACAGGCTTCGAGCAAACAGATATTCCCTGTGCAGGTGCTCTGTCGCTGAGCTTGCAGTGTGAACAGGTGCTGCAACCCAGCTTCCTAACAGAGAGATAGCGCAAGCCTGATTTAGATGGGGAGGTTAGGACCAGTCATGCACCTTTGCCCACCCCAGGTCCACTACACGGCAAGATTGCATGATAGATGGCTCATTCAACACCCATTGGCAATCATCGCATAGCCCAATCCCAAATGCTTCAAATCATGCTCAAACTGCGAGGTTCATCTCTGTCTCTCTCCCCCCCCCCCTCTCTCTCTCTCTGTGTGTGTGTGTGTGTGTGCCAAGGTATCAATTCCAATCACGCTCAAACTGCGAGGTTCAACATTCCTAAGTTCCTACCTCTACTGCAAACCGTGAGTTCGGTGTTCTGCCCTGCAGGGGCAGCCGCCCTGTCGGGCTGTCGGGCTCCATATGTTCATGTGCCGCCAACAGACCACGGCCCCGGGCCCTGTGAACCACACCACGAGACAGCAACACACACATTCCATGTGCGTGTGCCCAATTAACGCACCCCACAGACCATCCTCATGCATCCCTGTAAGACATCCAGGGGGGGGGGGGGAGGGCTACGCATTGCGAGGGGTGGCATGAGCAAGCTCTCACAACACCCCGGCTGGCAGCACTGCCGCCATACAGCCAACCATAGGAGAGGAGGAAACAGGTTGGAACAGAGTATGCTGCGGAAACACCGCAACGAACAAACCACATTAGGGGCAGGTCAGAAGTGTTGCTGAAATATCAGCAGTCAGGCGTAGCAAGAGGAGTCCACTGGCAACTGTCCCCAGACGAAGAATTGGAGCCGGCCAGGGTGGCTGAGTCGGCCTGCATTAGCCAGCGAATCGGCTTGTTCATTGCCCACAATGCTGGTGTGACTAAAAACATGGCGCCACGAGGTATTCACAGTGCGCGCTCCCAGGGAACATTGCAGCACATCCTAGAGATCTAGATTGGCTACCTGCCGTCCACGGAGAAACCAGCGGTGCATGTGTGTTTGGCCACCATCATAGACATACTTAGTGTCCGTCACGATACAAACGGGTTGGGCTGCCAGCACAGCACGCAGCGCTGTGACGGCTGCCATTAACTCTGCTCAGTTGTTGGTCTGTAGGGGTCCGTCAAGGGGGATACAGACATTCCGTGGGTCCAGCGGGCCAAACCACACACTGAAACCTGCAAAGCCAATTCCTGGGGCTTCCTCTGCATATGACCTGTGTGTGTGTGTGTGTGCACTGTACTATTAACGAGGGTTGAAGCCTGTTAATGTCCTGGCCGCTCTTGTGACGGGAGGGTTAGGGGTACTATTAACGAGGGAAACCCATATGTGGCGGTAGTGCAATCGGCATATTTAACCCGGCACGTGGGCGGGGTTGTGCATATGCTTGTGTTTACGTTTATCCACGGAGTCAGAACCTCTGTGGTGTGGCGGGCTTAACTTCCGATGACGCGCGCCCGTGTCCCATGAAAAACAGGGCCCTCACCACTGCCGTGTCATCATCATCCACCTGCATCCCCTGCGGCCGTGGGGCTGGGGGGGAGGGGGGGATCGGGGATTTGGGTCTCCGTCGCTTGGGGGCTGGCGGTGTTGGTGGTAGGTGTGGTGAGCGTAGTTGCATCCGCGAGTGTGTTGGGGCTGCTGACCGCAGCCGGGGTTGTTTGTTGGCGCCTGCCGGGTGTCTGTGTGTGTGTGACGCCCAATTCTTTTAAATCATGCTCAAACTGCGAGGTTCAACAATGATGCGACCAAACCATGAGTTCTGGTGTTCCCTGTCGCCGGGCTTCAGGAACTGGGTTGAGATGACACGCAACATGCAACATGCTCGTGTTCCTACCGCGTCCCGCATCCCTGGTCCGTGCTCCCGTGCTTCCCTGCGCGGAGGCCCCATTGGGCGAGTCTGGTGTGCTGTTGGCGGACGCGGGGGTGAGAAACCCACGGGTGCCGCTGGAGCTCATGTGCTGGGAGGGGGTGAAAGGGGCTGGGGTGGCGACTAGTTCTCCGTGACCTGTATGCCTCTGCTGAACTCATGACCATACGAAGACATTGGCTTGCTGAGGGCTAGCGGCTCATAAGAATGGTTTTTGGCCGCGCACTGCAGCGGCTGTGCGGCCGGCTGCTGCCCTGAAGACGCCGGTTCGAATCCCCCAAGGGGAATACGAGGAGGAGATGCGGCCCCCGTCAGCCGGTGGTACCGGTGACGGGGGGCACTGCTGCGGGTGTGCTGTGCCTGGTAAGGCCATTGGAGCGGGTGTAGAACACCCTATCCCAAATACTGAGATCCATGGAGAAAATGGGCGTGAGAAATGAGGAGGGAAGTATGATGTCCTGTAGCAGGCGCCCTCAAAGTGTATCACCATATCAATCAACCGAGAAAAAGAGTAGATGTGGTGGCAATGGGCAAAAAATGTGTGCAAAAAAGTAGAAATGGGTGAAACAGGGTGAACATCCAAAAATGCTAGATCCCCCATGCATCAAAATCTACTACCAAACAACAATGATGCCCAAAGTACCACAAAGTATGGATTTCTACTACGGCCAAACGCCCAAATAGTTGCACTGCGCGCGCACTGCGCTTAAGGCGCCCCCTCAGCATCCCCCTCCACCACCGGTACCGCCGATGGATGGGTGGCGTGTCTCGTCCTCGTAGTTTTTAATTTTGCTATTGCCCAGTCTAGACAACAGACCTCCTGCCACGGTGGTTGGGACGGCTGAAGACGGACTCCTCCACTTGGAATACTACCAAGATGGGTTGAGAGTGGTGAATCGGCAATGCAAGATGGAGTCCATCTCCTTTGCCCTTCCAAGTTCAGACTTGCCACCTGACTGCCCTCCATCTCCGCTGCCCAACACACAATCAAGTCCCCCCCCCAAAGGCCCCTGGTCCTTCACCATGCCACAAGAAACGGGAAGGTCCCCCTCAAGGTCCCCTCCAGTCCAGTTTGGGTCGCCTAATTCTAAGGGTGTTTCCAAGGGGCGTGCCTAGGGGCTCTTCGGGGGGAACATAGTCTAAAAGTAGCGAGCAGTGCAAGGATTCCCCTTGAAGGGGGCGGTGGCGGGGACCTTGCCAACGGGCCCCTGGACGGACGGACGAACCGGGGCTCGAACCCCTGACGACGACGATGAGCACCACCTATGGCGCATACCACTAGACCGTCCATGCCTCTGATGCTATTTGGTGCAAAAATGGTTCAAACCTGACACGACTTCACCGCAGGGGGGCCATGAGGCAACGGATACTGGGCTCGCATACGCCCCTGTGTCACAGGCGCATGGTCGTCACCACACAGTTTAGTGTTTTGCCTTGCTGCACTGCAGCGCAGACCAGTTCTGTACCACTCCACGTGGCTGCCGATTGTGCTTTGGCCTTGGCCATCTGTACATTTGGGTCAGCTCGCACCCACCACCCTCCCACAGTGCCGGTTAGTCTCTAACCCTTGCTCTGCGGGTCTCTCTCTCTCTCTCTCTCTCTCTCTCTCTCTCTCTCTCTCTCTCTCTCTGGCCCTTTGCTCTGTGGGCTTCGCTCTCTTTCTCCGTGCCTCGCCCACTCCCTCTCTCTCTCTCTGTGTGTCTCGCCCTCCCTCTCTCTCTGTGTCTCCCTCTCTCTCTCTCTCTCTCTCTCTCTCTCTCTCTCTCTCTCTGTGTCTCGCCCTCTCTCTCCCTCTTCGCCCTTTCTCTTTCTCCCTCTCCCCACCCTCCCCAGGGGTTTTTCTTGTGTCTCTGCCTCTTCTTACACCCCCCTGCTTGCTGGTTCCTGTCAGGCATATCGCCGTTCGCATGGCGGTGTGCTCAGCAGCGTGTAGAGGAACCGTACAACGTCTCCGGATACCGGGTCTGTTTGCATGAAGAGCGTTCTCTGGAACAGCCTTAAGAGATCAGCTCGGACCGTCAGCCACACATGCAGGCAGTCTCCATTTCTGCTCAGAGAGGAAGGCACCGCTCTGTGTCCCTCTGCCGTCGGACAGTGGAGGATCGCCTCCCACTAGAACGGATGCCACTTGCCTGCACCCTTGGGTCGCCACTGAACCGGCATGTTCGTCAGAGCCTCAGTCTTCAGGGTCCAGTTGATTTGGACCATCACCGAGTAGAGTTCTTGGTTGTTCATCAGCAATGGCTCTCCATGATTGTCCACAATTTCACAACGCATCCTGGTGCTGTGTGGTTGGTCCAGTCGGAGCCAGATCTGCTGATTGCGGGCCCAGGCCATAGTGGTCAGCTCGGCATTGACGGCTCTCAACCCTTCGTTCGCCATGGCGTCTGGCTGGCTCAGTGCTTGCACCTTGAAACGCTGGCGTTCTTGCTGGGGCTTGGCCTTCTTTGGGGCTGGATTAATTTGTGTGTAAGGGCCATGTCGATGTTGTTGTGGCCCCCACTTCTTCCATGGCTTTCCCGGCGGTATCACGCCAGGGAGCCCTTCCGCGACAGGACGCGGGGTTTGTGTTTGTGTTCAGCTGTTGCCGTTGCCAAGCCTTTTTGCTGCCGTACTTCGCGACAGAACGCGGAGCTCACGTCAAGATTCCCCTGCGTCAGGACGCATATTTCGGGCGTGCAGGCATTTGCAGGTATGAAACCTGTGGAAATACCGCAGTCAGGATGCGGGGATCACGGGCACCAGCGTTAGCGACCTTGTCTAGGGTTTCTGCTTTTCCTGAACTTTCGCCTCTTATGCTGTCGCCTTGTGTCGCTCACATCCGTGCTGAAGGACAGTGAATCAGCTTCACACATTTCTTCCCCCCATTCTCCCATTTGCACGTGCCCTGCCCCTGTCTCCTCACTGCCCGAACTGCACGAGTTGCACGATTCTGTTCCGCGTGGCGCTGGTTCCCCGGAGGCTTCCCCTGTCAGTTCATCACTGTCCATGGGTACCATGCCCAGGGTGGGGGGGGGGGGACCGCAGGGGGGCCATGAGGCAACGGAAACTGGGTTCGCATACGCCCCCGTGTCACAGGCGCATGGTCATAACCACATTGTTCAGTGTTATGCTTGCTGCACTGCAGCGTAGACCAGTTCTGTACCACACCGGGACCGCAGGGGGGGGGGGGGAGTGTTCAGAACGCACGAGTCCGTATCTGTCATCTGTGTGGCGGTTGCCTTGCCGCCCATGTTGATGCGGTCCCGCCTACTGGAAGAGTTGGCGGGCCGTTATTGGCTGGTTTCGTGCTCTCTTTAGCATGCGCTGCACCTCCGCACTGCTTAGGGGGGTGTGCGGGAGGGGGCTGATGTCCGGCGTAAGCGGCTCGTCCCCCGCCCCAACGTCCGCCTGCGACCTTCTAAGCACCCTTTCTACCTCCGCACTGCCCAAGGGAGTGTACGGGAGTGGGCTAAACACTGGCGTACCCGGCGCTTCCTGTATGTGCGACTCTCTCTGCGGTGTGCCCCCCCCCCCCCCGTTGCCGGGGGGGGGGGAGTATTCGGACGAACCGTCTGTGTCCCTTCCCAAGCTGACCGGTGAGCCTGCTGCCCTGTCCGGCGAGCCTGGTGCACCTTCTGGTGACCCAGGTTGCCCCCTGGCTAAGCCACACTCGAGCGAGTGCTCACTTGCCGACTTTAATTGTGTCTGAAGTTCTGAATGAGAGGAGTGTGCTGTGTGTGTCCATAACCCCGGTGTATCCCTGGAGGTACAGCAGTCCGTAATATATACTAGCAGGGGCCACACACTGTCCACTTTGGCGGACCACGCCGACGTCGGCCCCTGTAACATTTTTTTAGGCACATTCACCCTTAACTCCGAGTCCTGACAAGAAAAATTCAGGGGGACATCATGTGGTGTGTCTCTGAGGACCTGTGCCAGTACCGCACATTCGCCCTGAAGTGGAGATATGTCATGTTCAAACACCCTGTGAAAATTTCCCCTGCCGCCATGCCCGAAGCTGGCGCCTCCCGCCATAGGGCCCCCTAGGAAGCGTAGAGCCGGCGTACATACCAAGAGGGAAGGGGGGTTTGCTGCTGCTACCAGTTGGCAGGCTCTCTTCCGTTTGGTCCGTTGGTGTGGCTCGAAGAAACCCAAACGAAAATACCGTTGCTAGCTGGGAACCGGCAGTACCGCCAAGCTTTGCCTGACCTGAAGGAATTGCGCTATTGCGTGTAGCGTGGTCTTGACCACACTGGCCGGTAGCGCCCCTTGCCAAAAGGGAGCCCCATAGTTGGATCACAGAGTACCACCTTTGCAAAACTGCTGTCGTGGCGTCCACCTGCTGAAAAGAGATATATTCACATCGGATTAGCCACCTCGCGTAGATGGCTGCCCGGCAAAGCCATCCTTGTACCAAATGCAGAGATATCGAACTGTGCTCGAGGCACAACCTGGAGGGTTCGATCCATGAGTTGTCGTTGACTACCGCCCCCCATAACCTTCTGATGACCGAAAAGGGAATGGATAAATATGGGCATCGCTTCAATATGTGTGTGTGATCCTCTTGTCGTGAGTAGAGGGTGCAGTCCGGCATGGACACCGGCCCAAATGCGAACATCCTGGCCGCTGCCGGCACTTTCTGCCACAACGCTCTCAGGACGAAGTGGTAGAGCCTGGGCGGCACATTGAACTCCCGTAGGTGCTCCCATACCTCTGAGTCTTGCCTGCTCTCCGGATATTGGCAAAGGACCACGCGTCCACGGGGGCGGGGGGGGGGGGTGGATAAGGTTGCCCCGTCCCCTTGTGAAGCCGCCGCCCTGTCCGCCACATCCACAATGCGTCTGGTATACAGCACCCTATAACTGCGCGGGATTTTTGGGATCAGCTCTGTGTTCACCTGTCCTGTTGCCGTAAGACAGTCCCCTAGCAACCGGAATCCTCTGTTGACCAATCTCGGGCAACAGCATGAGCGTTCCCTCATTTTGTGCACCCTGGATGGAATCTATCTGGAGAAGATCGCTGAGTGCCACAGCGGGAGCTCAAGAAGGCTTCGCCCTGTCAAGCCTGTACCTGGCATACTTTTGTGGAAACAAGAGTATGCCACGGATGACGTTACCGGGAGGGGCCAGTGTACCTGCGGGGGCTTACTCCAAGCCAAATATTTCAATTGCATGTCTCCCACGCTGAGCTTCGTTCTTTTCGAAAACCAGCTTTCCAATGCTTGAAAATTTTGTGCAGTCTTTGGGTGGTCTCTGCCTAGGCGTAAAATTTGTATGAATACTTGCGAGTGGACCCACAGCACGTAGTCCCCCGCCGTTCACAGGTTGTATCCCCCTTTGTCCCGGGGCTGCTGCCCGCACGAGACCGGCAGGTCCCAGTTCCGCACCTGTAACGCTGTGCGCATTGCCATGTTCGCCCGACGGATCACCTGCGGGGTTGGGAAGAACTGGAGCGCCACGTGTTGTAACACCGGGTACGCCCAGAGATGTAGTGCTTGCACCTTTTCATACTCCGTCAGGGGAAGGGTGGCGAGAAACTGTGCCTTTGCCTGCAACTTGGCCAGTGGCCCTTGGAACAGCTCCATGACCGTTGCATTACCCAACCACGTGCCCAGATACTGTACCTTGCGCTGTATATGGAAGCCTCAGATTGTTACCTCTTCACTGTTCCATTCAATCCTCTGTAAGACCACCCCAAGCTTCCGCATATTAAGTTTATAGCCCGACACATCCTCATAATGTGTCAGCACCTCCCTCAACCCTTGCAGCCCCTGCCAAATGGTGGGCAGGGAGCCCGGGATAAAAACGAGGGTATCATCTGCATACAAGTAGCTGCGCATTTCGGGGAACCGCAACTTGATCTAATGCACCAGTAGTGCCGTCAGAAGAGAAAACAGTGTTGAGGACAGGGTGTCCCCTTGCTTAATACCTGAGCCCGGGACCAGCTCGGCCCCGGTGATCTAGTTACCGACCAGGAACTGGATCGGCCCTCGTAGAAACTGCTCCAAAATGTGTACCCACACTGGGGGAACACCAATCTCAATCAAAAATGCAGACATCAAGCAGTGACTTGTAGAGTCAAACGCCTTACTGAAATCAATACTGAGCCATGCTCCCTCTTCCTGCCCTCGCCAAATGGAATGCACGGCATGTAGGTGGTCGTCCATGCACTGCCTTTTCATGAAGCCCTTTTGTTCACTCGGAATAATGAACTGGACCAGATCTTCAAGACATAATTTCAGTACCCCTGTGAGCCATTTCATCTTACAATTTAACAGGGTGATAGGTCTCAGGCTGTCCGAGGCTAGTATTCTTGCCTCTTTTGGGATGCACCTGGTCATTCCTCGGATCCATTCTGCAGGCAAAGTGCTGTCCGCGGCGGCTGTGCGTATGAGCTCCAACATAACCGGCGCGAAGTGTTGTTTAAAAGCTCAGTAGAACCCCCCTGAGAACCCGTCCCGCCCTAGTGTTGAGGATGGGTCAAATTCAGACAAGGCTGCTAACACCATTTGGAGGTCAAGGTCACACCAGAGCACCTTCCCCGCCCCCCGCCATTGTCCGAGATATATTGTGTTCTGTCTTCCATCGTTGCCCCTGGCTTCATCACTAACGACCAGAAATGCACAAGCTCGCTTGCTATCTCCTCTTCTGCGAATAACAATCTACCTCCCATTGTGCATAGCACTGACATGTGCCTCTTGGTTTGCATGTGATGTAATAGCCTTGTTACTTGTTTGGACTGATGTTTGAACTCGGATTTTGTTTGTGCTGACCCTGGCGATGGGAACAGTGACTGCCTAAGTAACTCTTTGATTTCCTCGTGTTGGATGTCATCCTTGCCCTCTTGCACCGCCCTCTGCAATTCATGGAAGCCTCTATCCGGGGAGGGGTTCGCCTCGCCCATTTCCGTCCGTATAGACACTGCCTTCGAACTCAAGCATTCAGTTGACGACTCCGCCAACGCCCTTTGCATTTGCGGGACCCCTTTGGTCCAACCTCTCGCGCGCCCTGAAACCATCTTTGCTAAAGACCGGGCCTGATCGAGCACCGATTCCCACCGCACCGCACCGGGAAGTCCCTGCAGGTCCTGGAATATCTCGTCCATGCCCTGTAAAAACTCCTCTGACTGTAGGAGGAACGGTGGAAACCTCCACACATTGGATGGTTTTGAACACATAGTGGGGCAGATCTTGGCGACCACCGCCTCGTGGTCTGATCGCCCGACCGGGGTAGTGAAAACCACCTTCACTAATGTCCCCAATGGCCGGTTGAGCAGGATGCAATCAATTCGTCTCTGCTCCCGAGTCGCCCCGACCCCCAATTTGTCTATGGGCTCTTCGTATACTTGCCTCCATGCATCCGTGACCCCCATCTGTGCCATCACCGCAATCTCGTGTTCCCTTGCCTTCACCACGTGTTGTGATTCCGAGACTTGAACTCCTGTCTGAAAAATTTGCAGGTTGTCCCACTCGGGGAACAATATAGAATTGTGGTCGCACAGGGTGACCACTGGCAGCTCCGGAAATAGTCACGGAGCTTCAGAATCCTGGTCCACATTACCTTCTGCAATGACGGGTCATTATGAAGATCGCATGAAAACACAAGCCACTTTTGCCCCTCCATATCCTGCAGGACTGCACCCAGGACCCTGAACTGGCACTGCCACATGGAGAATGCTGACACCAAAATCCACCTGTCCTTTCGCCATGCTATCGCCACTCCGCTACGCTCTGTGCACGACGGATTAGCGATAGTTTGCCATCTATTGGGGAGGAGTTTTTGCAATTTCTCCGTCACCTTGACGTTACCCCTCTCATATTGCAGGTGGTGTTCCTGTATACCCACTAGCGACACGTTGAACTTGGATAGTGCCGCGTTCAAATGCTTGTACCTGGGCCAGGACGTCTGAGTCCCCTTTGCCTGTGGTTCCCTATTAGGCTCATGAACAATTGTGTGAATGCCATGCAGATTGGTAGTCATCACCGTTACCGGTCTCGGGATAACATACCTGCTCCTTGACGCCTCAATCATTGTGACTCATCATCCCGCCCCCCTTTTCCTCGCCTACCTCCCCCCTGAAAACCACGCTCTTCCCCCCCCCGAAAGAATCTGAGCGTATGTGACGCGTTGGGGTGGGGCTTGTACTGTCTTGGCCGCCTGCTCTCGGCGTCTCTTGG
This sequence comes from Eutreptiella sp. 'Long Island Sound 2002', assembly GCA_964036045.1. Taxonomy (NCBI): domain Eukaryota; phylum Euglenozoa; class Euglenophyceae; order Eutreptiales; family Eutreptiaceae; genus Eutreptiella; species Eutreptiella sp. 'Long Island Sound 2002'. The sequence goes on along the minus strand of OZ038380.1, from coordinate 179,537,285 downwards.
CTGACTCCCTCTGCCGGGTCCTCTCTGAGCTGTACTGTCTCAGTGAAATCACATAAACATTCTGGCCCGTCGTGTTGTCCCTAATCACGCTGCCGATTGACGCTTCCACTCCGGGGCCTTGTACGCGCCATGCCGCCAAATCCGTGTCCCCGGGTGTCCAGGACACCGGTCTCAGGCGCTTTGGTTCTGCTGCCTTTGTTGCGCTGAAAATGGACCGCACCTCTGCCTCCTTCATCTAGGGCTGCACATCATACACGATAACTGGTTCCTCCCCTTGTGCCTCAGAGCATGAGGACGAAATAGACTTGTCCATGTCTGATAGACCTCCATATTCTCCAATCTCTTGATCCATCCGGTCGTCTATAAACTTCAGCCCTCGTACTATAAGCTCTGGCATGGCGTCTCGCTGCCATTCCTCGCAGTGGGACGCCTCCGAAAAAACCAGTTTCACCCTGTTGCGGGCCCTAACCTGCAGGGAGAACTTCTGTGGTGGGATGTGTTTTTGCGTCTCATAGCATATCAACCACCAAAGCCTTGCGTTGAGTTCATCATTCCGTCCTCTCGGGAAGCAATGCATCACCATCAGGCAGCTTTGGAATTCCTTGCTGAAGAATTCATCATACCTCATGGCCGCAAAGAACGGTGTTTCCGAAACGTGATTTAGCATGTCCGACAGCTCTTCGTCTTCCATTGTGCGATACACCATGTGCGCCATCCCCAACGCGTGGGATGGATACGTCACCCAGTCCAGGCCGGACTTGCCCATGCATTGCATAACCTGGTGCAGCTGCTTATTGCCCAGTTGCACCGCGAAGAGCTTGGCTGGCGTGGGGGCTGACTGTGTTTCGATCGATGTTAGGGGGGCCCCTTCCTCTGACATGGCCATGGACCCTGTCTTGGCGCTCAGTCCCGCTTCCCGGTGCTGCTGAGTGGAGGTGAAGACCACAAATTGCTGTTGTTTCCCGGAATCTAGAACGATCGGCCTACTACGCTCGTGTAGGGACCCGTGCCTCCACGGAACCTCTTTACTCAAGGCCCTGAGCTCTGGGAGCGTCATGGCTTGATGGATTTCCAACAAGAGGTCCAGTCTGCCAAATTTTCTCATGTGTGACACATGCTTGTACCATTTCCCCAAGTCAGAGAGCTCCTTCGCATCTGCCACCACCAGTGTGTTGAGCCCATCTTCCTCGTCCGGCAGTAGGGCTCCGATAAACTCTTCCGAATGGCTTGTGAGAGCTTGCCACTTGACCGGTTTGTTTCGTGTGTCCAGCCTGGACAAACTCTGAAATACCTGGTCCATACAATCGCACGCAAACAGAACAACAAGTTGCTTTTGCTCTGTTGCTTTGATTGGTGTCGCCGACGACGGCGCTGCCTGCTGCGCCATCGCTGCTCTGGCCTCCTCTACCGCTGCCACCATGGGGGCTGAGAGCGCCGACCCCCGTTGTTTCCCCTATCTGGCCGGCGACGCTGCTGCTCTTTTGCGTTTCATTGCTGTTGTGGCCCTCTTCGCCAGCTCTGGGCGATGGCTAGAGATGTACTCATCGATGACTTTTCGTTGGGTAGCCTCTGTGTGTGTGGGGGGGGCGGGGTGGCACCATATTTTAGAGGAAGGCATGTATGGGTCCGCAGGTGGGTCAGAGAAGCGGGCCCCTCTGCTTCAAAGAATGACACTCGAGGTGTCTGCACTGGCGCCCTCCGTGTACGCCACCGTCACCTACGCCGGGGCCTCTGGCCTTGAGGTCTTATGATGCTTCCGTGGTCGCTTGCCCATGCCTCTCCACGGGTCGCCCTCTCAGGCGTGCCCGTTTGCACGGGCGCTCACTCTCGGGGAGGGGGGTTCGTGTCCCCGCTGTCTTTTGTCCCCCCGCTGGCCTCGACCTGCCTCGCCTGGGGCCCTCTGCACCCCCCGGGGTGGGCCCCCATTCGTCGGCGTGCGCAGCACACGCCGTTTGGGGGCGGGGGTGTGCCGCTTTGCCCCCCCCCCCCCCATTGGGGTCCGTTGACTGACTCGTCGGCCCCCTAGTACGTGTACTGGGGTGTAGTTTGCTGCCATTGGGCAATCCGTGGGCACTCGTGGTTGCCCCTGATGCCCCCGAGAGCAGCAGTGCCTGACCCCCTGGTGTGTGGTCGCGCATGCCCTGCATGGGGGGGTTCGTGTGTCTCGCATATCCAAGTTTTGGTGCGCCGTTTGTGTGCCTCGGCCTTGCGCGCCCGTGCTTCAGTTTTCAGGGGTGTGAATGCCATCGCCAGCCGTGTCAGGCCCTGGACTTCCGCCTGGGCCACGTCATCCACATGGAAAGATTCCTTTGGTCTCCCCGCAGGTCGGGCGTAAAAATCCGCCGCAAAATGGCCCGCCTTTCCTCCCCCTTTCGCCGGGCACCGTGGCCTGCCCCCCGCCTGAGGTCGTGGCTGCTCCGCGCCGCGGGCTTGCTTTTGTGCTTGGCTTGCCTTTGTCGCCGACGTTGCGCCCACCAGTCTTCCCCGTAATTCCGCAGTCGCTGGAGATGCTTCCATACGTCCAGCGGCTTCGTGAGGAGGGGGCGCCCCTCCAGGCCCATAACCGCTTGTGCCCCCATGGGTATCAGCGACTTGCAGCTGTTGGTGAGCTTGGCCGGGAGGATGGATTCCTTACCCACTGAGCGGCCAAGTAGCGTGGTGATGAGTCGCATGACCCGGGCCTTTTTTGCAGGGACATGTCTCCCCCTTGAAATCGGGACTGCGGGGCCGGCGGTAGCTGTCGGCCCGCGTACGCCTGAAAGTCTATGGCGAGCACCATGAAAGATACCTGCCTGTGTGTGTGTGTGTGTGACGCCCCAATGGGGAAGAACAATATTATAGAGGGAGGCCCGTATGGGTCCAGGGCCCCCGTGGTCGTGTGTGGCGCCCCAATGTTTTCAACAATATCCAAAGCGTTCGCTAACATACATCACCTCTCTACAGCAATGTCCGCACTGCAGCAATGTTTGGTTGTCCGCCCCTTGCGGCCTTTCCTCCCTCTCTGCACAACACGAAGACTAAATACAGTCGTCCCCCTACCGCGCCCTGCAGCCCCATCTGCCTGCCCCCACCCCTGTGCAGGGGCCCCTGGATGGGCGAGCCTACGACAGCACACGGCGATAGAGTGACCGGCATGATGCTACTTGTATATGTGTCACCAAAACAATGACCGGTTGACCCTCTTCATCTTATCTTGCTGTCCCCGCCCCCTCCCCCCAACGGTCGGGGGGAGGCTGACCGGCAGTATCCACAGCGCCCCTTTGCCTGACAGCATCAATAGCGACAGGTCTGTGTCACAGCGCGGTCTTTGGGTCACTCTGTCCCGCATCGATGATCCTTCAGACATTGGCGTTAGGGTCCGCACTCCCGAGTACAATGATCATTCTGGTGTTAGTGTTAGTGTGTGTGTGTGTGTGTGTGTGTGTGTGTGTGTGTGTGTGTGTGTGTGTGTGTGTGTGTGTGTGCCAAGGGAATCAATTCAATCATGCTCAAACTGCGAGGTTCAACAATCCTACGTTCCTACCACTACTGCAAACCATAAGTTCGAGGTCCAGCCCTGCAGGGGGCCGCCCAAGCGGGCCATCTCTCCATATGCACAGGTGTCGCCAACGCACTGCGACTCCTCGCCCCGAACCCCACTGCACGACAACAAGACACACATGAATGCGCGTGTGCCCTACCTCTCCCCACATCCCGACCCCATGCATCCCTGACGGAAGTTCGGGGGGGGGGGGGGGGGGCTGCGGCCTCCCTAGCTCCTCTGGCTCCTCTGCGGTTGCACACTGGGGGCGTAGAAGGTCAGGGACCCACTCCCGCAGCAAACGAGCAAAACCAGTTAAATGCCGCAACGAACAAACACACAAGCTGCAGATTAGCACATAGCACAAGGAAGGGCATGAGCAAGCATTCATGACCCCTCGTGCCGGCCCCGAGGGCCGCCAAACAGCCAACCAAGGAAAAGAAAGACAAAAGAAGGGGGGTACAAGGGTGGCTCACGAAGGCAGGACCATTGGGTCGAGGCCCTGCGGACGTTGCAAGTCACGGAGCAGTTGCAAGCGCGCTGGATGCTGCAGCCGGCCAAGGTTGGCCAGGGCGTCAGCACGCTCATTACCCACCACCCCTACGTGACTATAGACGTGTGTGTGTGTGTGTGTGTGTTAGATGCCCAATGATTTCAACCAAAGCAAAAGCATTTGCTATGATACATCACCACTCTACAGTTCTGTTCGCACTGCAGCAATGTTTGGATGTTCCACCCCTCGTGGCCTTTCCTCCCTCTCAGCACAACACAAAAAATATGGGCAGTCGTCATGCACCTACAACACCCTGCAGCCCCCATTGCCCATGCACCAACCCCTGTGCAAGGGCCCCCAACGATGCGAGCTTGTGACTGCATATGGCGAAGGATGGACCGGCGTGATGTGTGTGTGTGTATGTGTGTGATCTGTACTTTTAGAGGTGGATCCTTGTGCAGCGTTGGGCTGGACGCCCCATTTGGCTCAGGTCTGCTGAGGCCTCTGTGGAACGTTGGTCCCCTCCCGTCTGCGGAATCAGAACCTCAGTGGTTTGTTGGTTAAGTAACCAAAGTGTTGGCTCTCCCGTGCCTCGTCAAAAAAAACGGGCGGGCTGCGGTGTCCTCCGCTGCAGTCTCCTCCAGCCCCTGTGGGATAGGCACTGGGGGGGGACCGGGGCTTGGTGTTTTTGGCCTCCTGCGTTTGGGGGCTGGAGGGGTGATTGGTTGGTGTGGTGACCTCAGCAGACCTGGTGAATGCCGTGTAGGCCTTTGCAGGCATGGTTTTTTGTGGGGCAGAAGCGATTGCGTAGGAAGAGCACGTTTCCGGTGTGTTGGCACTGGGGTGCACACCTTGTGGTGCCCCCTTTGGCAGCAATGGCGCACTCCTCTCTGTTTGAGGGTGCATCTCAGAAGGGGGGGTAAACTGTGTAGCGGGCACAGTTGCAGTTGGGGCCTGCGAGCTACGTGATCATCTGCATGGTGGCCCAGCTTACAGCACTCTTCGGCTGTCCTCCGCAACCGTTTGCATGTCATAGATGCTGAGGCAGAGTGTACAGAGCACTGCGCCTGACCAGTCAGTGGCGTAGGCTGCGCCGCTCTGTGTGCGGTTGTGTGTCTGCGCGTGCCTGTGTAGGGGCGCTGTGGGAGTCTTCCATCCCCAATTATTGGAAAAAAGTCTGCCCCGAAGGAAGAGCTGGACCCCCCCCCTTTGGCAGATATCATTTGTTCTGACGATGGTGCCAACCCTGTCTGCAGGTTACCCTGCAGCGCACGATGCAGCCTGTGGTCTTCTACTTCCTGAGCTGACTTTCGTGGTCTGTATGTGTACAAGCGTAGCGCATGCGTTCATGGTATGCCGACCTTAGCGGTCCACGCGTGCTCACAGTATTCTGCCAGCTTCTGGATATGTGTGTGCAGCGCATTCCTGCAGGCATGTGTGTGTGTGTGTTTGTGGGGGTGTCACCATTTGACCAGGTAGCCTGGTGATGCCTGTATGGCCGCATTGGCATCCTCGGGGCTGGGTGTGCGTGTTTGTGTGTGCCAACGCCGTCATTCATTGATATGGAAACTGTGAGGTGCAAGATCATGTGCGCATGCGTGCGTGTGTGCAGTTGAGAACATGACTGACCATGGGGCAGCATCTTACCTTGCAAAAAACCAACAGTGCATGTGTCTGTGCGGCAAGATCTTAGAGTCTCCCTCAGAAACTCTGCAGCAGGCTTCTGTCTAGTGACACACTTACCACACTAACCTATTCGCCATTATCGCCGACAAATCTGAGGTAAACCCTGTCACGCCGGTCCACACGGTGGCGGCCACGACAGCAGAGGACCCAGGATGCCGCCATACAACGACATCCACCAACACACAAAAAAAACAAAGAAACAGTCTTCACCAAAATTTGACTCTGAAACCTTTCGGACCCTTTCGCGACCTTTCGGAGCAGTACTTTCCGTGGACCCTCCTCTCCATGGGGGGGCCTGCGACAATCTGCCCCTGCGCAGTCACATAGCGTTGGGCCCTAGCAATTCGCAACAGCGCCATATTGGCCCAGCCCACACGCATTGTGTGTTCAGCAGCAGGAGTCAAAATTGATGCGCCATAGGGCCAAAAAGCGGGCGAACCAGGAAAAAAATGTCGATTGAGGTGGGAGGGGTGGGGGCAGGCTTCACTCGCCTTGGCCATGCTAATGTGCACCTGCCATCCAATGACATCATCCCTGGCCAGCGCAGGCCAAAAAGTCGTCAATGAAAGCTGAGTGGCTAGTCAATCACAGCCGCTTGAGGGGGATAGTAACACGGCAACAAGAAGCAAGGGGAGTGACCGGACACAACACAGCGTCCCTGTAGGCTGGCAGGATTGCTGCCAAGGCTGTATTCTTCTTCATCGCATGTACATGCAGTACGGAGCTCGTCAGAGCCCGTGAGGAGTCGTGGATCTCCCCAGCGCGCCGCGGTGGTACGGCCACAGCTGCCCTCCCCTCCCCCTCTCCAGCTGTGCCTTCCTCCACGGTGGCAGCCAATCCGTGCCTACCACATGCCAGTGCATGCACTTACCTTCAACCCTCATTTATAAGCCCTCACTAACTCTCCGCAACCCTGAAGCTCTGATTGTACCAGGCTGCTTCATGGCTGTCCTGCATGGGGAAAAAAAAAGGCCCTGCTTCCGCCCCTGCCAACAGCACCACCGCAGTCAGCATTGTGCTCCACCGACATGCCTCAAAATAACAGCGGTTCCCCCAATTGTGCTGTGCATCTACCACCCCCATGGCATCGCCCGCTCTAAGCTCTTGCTTGCTTTATCCTACTGCAATCTCAAGCATGGCACAAAGAACAAATTGTCACTGTGAGTCAAGCTTGCAGCACCCACAAACAGAGATAAGGGCTGCGGTGGGGAAGAAACAAATTGAGTCGCGACACTGTTGGCCTCAGGTGAGGGCACCTCATAAAAAATGGGGTTCGACTCAACACCAAATATCACCTACTCCAACCAATGTTGTTGACTACGAAGCTGTACGGGCACACACGCACGAGGCTGCGGTACTCACCCGCCGTCGGCCTTCGGCTGTCCGGAAGGCCGGTCCTTAACACCACCACTTCGACGTGGCTCCCGACACGCCCGGTCAAGGGAACGCAGTGTAACTGGCCTGCCGACTGTCGTTGCCGAGGGCCCCGTTGCGGCCTAGCGTATTCTTCAGCGAGGGCAGGTCCTCCAAGGTCTGGTTTTCGTCGAACACGATGTTGGGGAGGGTCGGCAGGCCCTTGAGGAGGTCCTCGCTCGAGTACCCGATGTTGGACTTCCGCCCCTAAGCCGACAAGGAGCAATGTGATATTGAGATACTGCTCCTCCAACACTTTTACAGTGCTGTGCTGGGAAACACCTGGCAGAAATCCTTATGGTACACCCAGTGCTGCACCCAGACCTACCCGGCCCCGTTTCCCCCTGGTTCCCCCCAGTTTGTCCTCATTTTGCCCCGTTTCCCTTGCCCCCCCCCTTTTTCCCCTGTGTTTCCCCGTTTCCCCCCATCCCCCCCCCCCCGTTCTGCCCCGTTTCCCCCGTTTTCCCCCGTTTTCCCCGTGGTCTATGATGTACCGGGAGGTACACCGGATCTTCTCGGCCCTGCTTTTGAAGGAAAATGCAGCGTCCCCCCTTCCTTACCAACGTAGCGGAACGCAGCGGAGGCGGAAACTCTGTGGCTATGCCCCAAAGCGCGACCCACACAAAGTGTGAACACTCTCTGTCCCGGGCTGTGGGACAAAATGGTCAAATCACCATCTGTCACTCCGGCGCATTTCTGTGAGGCGTGGGCATGGCCAACATGACAGCCACCCAGCAGACACGGAATACTACCAGAAGCCTACACCCCAACCCTAGCGCCACAAGGCCATCCAACAAGCCAAGGCGCATCGCAGTCCACCAAAGCTCGGGCGTCACCTCCCCCGAGTCGCACACGGTCCCTGGGAAGACACAAAAGGAGATGACGGCAGAACCTGCATCGCCAGATGGCGGCGGTGGCCCGGGCCTCGCAGCGCGTACCGCGACGAGCTCTGCCGCCCGGGCTCGGCCGTCTCCGTGGCCGTGTGCGCGGCGTACGCGCGCATGAGCTGGTGGACCATCACGTCCGGCCCCGAGGCCTTGTCGATCGCGCAGTGCGCGCCGTTCTGCGCGTACCACTCGACCTCGTCGTCGGAGCAGTCGGCGGAGCGGATGCAGAGCAGGCCGGTGAAGCCCCCAGCCAGCAGCTTCTTGGCCAGGTCGGTCCCGAGGTATGTCTTCTCGGCGTACTGCAGGTTCTGGTCCAGGATCGCCACGTTGGCCCGCTGGAGCACCGCGTCCAGGAACGCGCCGACGTCGGCCTCGTCCTTGCCGAAGGTCTCCACTTTGCTGCCGGGGATCCGCGACTTGATGTTCATGGTCACCACCGTGCGCGCGACGTTGCTGTCGTCCAGGTAGCAGAACAGCAGCCCGAACGGCAGCTCCAGGGACGAGCTCGACGAGGCCTCCGCGCCGGACGGCGCCTCCGGGTCCTCCAGCTCCGACACTTCGGTCTCGAGGCAGGCCTCGAACGTCACGAGCTCGCCCTCCTGGAAGAGCGACGCCGCCGACCCCATCAGCTTGGCCGCCTTGAAGATGTGGGGAATCCCCAGGCCGTCGGACAAGTTGTTCACGGGACCAAAGCCGGAGGCCTCTCCGTTGATGGCCTTCGCCACGAGCTGGAAAGAAAGCAAAGGGGTCGCGACTGATTGCGAATGGGGTCACGGGCTCGCCCCGCTGGGCAAGCTGCTGCGTCTACGGAAGGTGAAACGAGGCAGTCAGCGTGGGTTTTCCGAGGTAGATACACAACTAGTAGCGAAGGAAACGAAGCACTTGCTCGCGAAAAATGCACCACATAAGTATTAGTGTTGGGGCCTTTAATGTACCTCTTCGGTGATCCGCGGCTTGCTGGCGTCGGCCCGGTTGGTGACTTTGAAGACCACGCGTCGGCGCTGGTCCTCCGGGTCGGCGCTGTTGAGCAGGATGTTGATGGAGACCTTGATGTTGGGGCCGCTGGGGCACCCGTGCCGCGAGGCGTTGTTGATGACGTTCTCCAGGATGATCCCGCACAGCCCCGCGTCCAGCAGCACGGTGCTGTTGCAGCGCTGGGCCATGTCGACGTTGCGGCCCCGCAGCAGCACGTCCATGAAATCGCCCAGGTGGACGGGCTTCCGGATCGGGGTGTACTCCGCCGTGCACAGCTTCAGGATGAGCATCCGCTGCTTGGTCCAGTGCATCCCCCGGAGGAGCGTGTCCTGGGCACGGCGCAGCAACTCGAGATCGGACTTGGAGCCTTTGTCTTTGGTCTTCAGCGACGTGCTCGTCTGCCAACCGCCCCCCGCGTTCGTCTCGCCCACGGTCTCCACGCTCTGTATGAACGCGTCCACCAGCCCCGCGGCGTCCGCCATCACGTTCTTCAAGTTGTGGTTGAGGATGTTGTCGGCCTCTTGGGACGCCTCCATTGCCCCGCGCGACAACTCCGCCTCCTTCGCCTTCGCCTCCGCCAGCTCCGCCAGCCCCTTGCTTCGCAATTCGGCCGCCAGCTGCGCCGCTCGCATGGCGGAGTTGGCTTCCTTGGTCCGCGAGGCCTCCAGCTCCACGTCGTTGGCGAAGCGTTTCCGGAGGGACAGGGTGTTGCGGATGTTGTGCCACAGCGTCACCGCGCAGAACGCCACGCACCCGGCCAGGGGCTGCAGCATCAGGCTCATGTCCGCGCTCAGCGTCATGATCAGCAGGAACATCAGGGGCGGGCAGATGTGGAGCAGGAAGACGTACTTGTTGTACAGAACGCCCCCGAACAGGAGTTCCAGCTGCACGCACGACGCGATGACGTGGGGCCAGATGGTCTCGACCGACGCGACCCACTGGGTCAGCCATGTGAGCGACGACGTGTACACACGGATCTCTTCATCCGTGCGGTCATGGTCCGTCACCGTTTCTATGGAGCTGTGTACCTTTGCCATCAGCCTGCTTTGGTGCCTTGTCACTTCTACGTTCATGGTCACAACCTGCGACGCAGAGTGTGCGAATGAGCTACAACGGACGTCCTCAAACAGAAACTGTGCACAATGAGCACGCGACAGTGTCCCTCGTGCTTTGCTGCAGTGAGCAATTCCGCAAAAACTGACGGGTGCCCTCAGTTTGGCGACCTCAGACCAGGGCTTGCCCAGTTTGGACGTCACTCCCGGTTCCGGCACAGAAGTGGTGACGGATGCTGCTAAGTCCCCGCTCCCTCCCCTGCTGCTTGCGCAAACATGGCCTAGGAGGTCGTGAGATTATAAATCACATCAAAACCAATCAAAAATGGCTTGCACCCCTAAGCACAATGCTGTGATGGGCAGATGGCTAGTCTTAAATGCATATGCTCCAGCCCCTCTTTCCCGGTCTCCCCACACACAATGGGCTCACCTGCCTCGTCCAACCACAATGACTTGTGTTACTGCCTTTTTTGGGTCCGCCATTTTTGTCTCCAGAATGTAACAAACAAGGTGTGCTTGTGCTAAGAATCCACTCTTCCCTGTTCTCGCCAGTGATATGCAGAGTGCCCCCCCCCCCCCCCGCCCAAGGATTGTTTTTGCACTCTGTGCACACGGTCACCCACTCTAAAACCACCACCTCCGTAATACAGCAGAATAAAATGTCTGCATGAAATTCTGATATGTCACAATCTGTAAAATGCACAGCAACCCCTGGGCAGAGCCCGTGAAAACATTGTGGATGATCTGCCAATCCCAAAGGTGTGCAAGGCGTACACCACCCCTGTACGATAGAAACCATGACCATGGACATCAACATATTCTTGTTGGGCAGAGGGCAAGATCTTATATCCAACATCAGGTGCCATGGTGCCGATACCCCTTTGTATGCAACATCATGCGCACCAACGTCGAAATCAAAGCACTGCCCATTGTACTGCCCAAGGATTTGTGAAGGCCCGATTCGATCCCAAATGAGAACATCCGCTAGGGTACTCAGAAACCCGTCTATATTCCCACTTCATCTGCAGCGACAGCCACTTCATAAACACGAGCATTCCATAGTTTGAATAAAACATCAGACAAGGAGCTTCCCAGTGCATGCTACTGGTGTGGTGGGTAACAAAGCAGGGGAGCTGCGGATTGTGATGACGAGGCGACAAGCGTTCGAACCACCATACTCCATCCACCCACAGCCATCCATCGAAAGTGGCAGCATAACTCCTGCCATCTCGGGGTCTCCAAAGCAAGGATGAATCAATATGGAGCTACAACTGTACACCTTAGCGCACTGCATGTGCACAATCGGGCACACCGCAGGCAATTCTTTACAATACTACAACCTACCACCAGAAGAAAAAAACAACGATTCACCGGGCATTTGGAGTAATTGTCCGCAAAAACGGTGGCTGGGGTGGGTGGGTGGGTGGGTGGGTGGGTGGGGGGGGGGGGGCGGGCTGGACATTGATTTGTTGACACCACCACTCTCCACAAAGGAGAGACTACAGCCCTGGCCCATGCCAAATATGGTAGGGAATCACAAGCACACCGTCCTACTATGGTTTTGGACGAGGGAGCCACACCCTCGGCGAGAAGTAGCCCCCTGGTGCGACATCCGGCGACATAACCCTTGCTGTCTCGGGGTCTTCAAAGCATCGGGGAACAAGAGTGGATATAATCCCCACTAACCCGTCTATTTTGCCCCTTCCAGAGTTTGAATAAAACATCAGACAAAGAGCTTCCCATTGCATGCTACTGGTGCAGTGGGCAACAAAGTAGGGGAACTGCGGATTGTGATGATGAGGCGACAAGCGTTCGAAGGGCTCTTCCTCTATGGCGTGCAGTGGAGCTCATGGTGTCCCTAAGGTGTGCAGAATGAACATGTAGTTCATTTTCATAACATGCACTCATTTAATGCGACCACATGAGCTCATTGGGTCAGAGCACTGGAAGAGCCACAGGAGCAAGAATCAGCTCAGGTCTGTGCTCACATCCAATATCCCGCGAGGTGCATCGATCACAGCACAATGGGAGCAACACATTTGATGCGCGCCACACACCTGAGTTCCCAACCCCAGGAGGCAAAGAATACAGAGTATTGCTGGCATGTAATATGTCGCTCGCACTCGACTTCCCGAATGTTGATTGTGTCGGAGGAAAATTACAAGAGCGATGCAGGCTGTGCTGACGGCGGGCAGAATGAGCATCATCAACGCGGTTGCAGCCCCCCATCGAATGGCCCAGATGAACACGCAGATGCACACAAAATCCAAGGTCAGGCATTTGATGACAAAACTTTGAATAGTCATCAGGGATGAGCACCAATCCCGGAAATTGGTCTCCATTTCCGGGCATGCGAATCGGAAATCCTTCCAAAAAGACATCCTGGTGGCGACTTCGGCCCGGGCCTCATCCGGGCTTTGGTCATCGACCTGAATCGGAGCCAACTTGTCACCAATGCGTGCAGGTAGCAACACTCTGAAACATGACAGGCAGCAGGGAGTTGAATCCTCATCCCCCTTGTCCAGCCCCCCCCCCCCCTTGGGGTGACGGCCCCCCCCATCCCAGGGGGGGAACCGTCACCAAGTGACGCCACCCCCCCCCCCTTTGGGGGGGGGATACACCACTCCCGAGCTGCCAATTCTAGTATAACCCAATTAAAATTTTTCTTTGGCGCCTTTGGCACCTGTGACTTCCTGTTGATTTCTTATTGTTCATGGGCCGAGTGACGGTCCCCCCCCCCTGGGGGGGGGGGGGGGCTAGACAAGAGGGGGGGTGGACACGGGGGGCCGAGGGTAACTTCCACTGAGCGTTCCCTTGTGCCTGCGCTTGCCAACCCGGCAGTGCATAAAAGCCCTTGCCCTCATCTGCTGGCCTGGGACATGAACGGCGTGCTACATTGGGCTGCGTCAGCCTTTCATTGCTGAAACTGAAACACCTTGCGACCACAGGCATCGCTCAGTGAAATGTGTCAATGATCCCATAGGGTGGGGGGCGGCACATGGGAACCTGAGATCCACCACAAGCATCATCGCATGACTGCGGGATTAGAATGCATGCAGGCACACCGCTCATCCTTCCCTAAATATGCTGCTCAAGGTTGGGCCCACTTGTCCATGCTAGGGTGGCCTTGGTAGTGTCGCGCAGCCCGACCAGAAATTGGATTTCTTTTCGGGGGGATTAAAAGCCAATAGCTCGAGTCCGGTTCCCTAGGACGAAGCGGTATCATGGCAATGCCATGAACTGAAGGAATCAGAATAGAAGTCAGTGTAAAGCAAAAAGGGGGGGTCTCACTTCACATCCCCGTGCAGTAGTACAAGGATCACCTGGAGTTGCCTGAAAAACACAGCCTTCCAAATATGAGGTGCCTCAAGAGAGTGTCGAACAAAAGCATCAAATGTGTTCACTCACCACCGGCTGCTGCCAACTCAATCCCAACCTTCTACGTTTCGTTGCAACCCGCTTCCAGTCCTGCATGAGTAGCCTCCTCTTCTGCTCGCAGTGTGCAGCCCCATTATTGCAGCTCCAGGCAGCTGTTTCTTAAAAACTTCAATTCAAGTGCCCAGCCCAGCGGGCAGAGAAGGCCAAGATTCTGCCCCGCATCCTCCAACCCACCACAAACAATGTTCAGAGCTCGGTGAGGGGCTTGCTTGGCACTTTGCAGCAATGGTTGGTTGAACGGACTGAATGTCCCTGAAATAGATATTTTCAGCTGTTGGTCCATCACTGCATGGAAACAATCGGCGGGGTTTCCTTCTTAGGGGGAATGTTTGCCCGGCGCGCGCCCGGCGCGCTACCTTTCTATTAACTATCCCGACTTCAGCCCGAGATTTACCCTCTGATGGAGAAGGCCCCCCAAATAGACCATGATGGACTGCGCACCTTCCCTACAAAGCACGTTGCATAATTAGACAATAGCTGTGAATTCAACAAATCCAAATGTCATTTGTATTGTACTAAACAAACGGTACTTTGCCTTCCCCTTTCGCATAGATGTCGTTGTGGTAATGAGTCCCCAAGCCGCAAGCGGTTTGGACGGTGTTTCTGCCTCACGTCACAAGAACGAAGCGCAAACTCAGTATTCGCTACATCACCCCTGCCTTCTCGGGGTCCCCATGGTGGGGAGAAATCAATATGGCTACATTACCCCTGCTTTCTTGGGGTCCCCATGGTGGGGAGAAATCAACCTAGTAAGGAGTGGATGTGGTGGAAACGAGCAAAAAATGGAAGAAAATTGGTGAAACTGGGTGAGAATCCAAATATACCATATCCCGAATGTGAAAGAAGCATCAAAATACCCGTTGTCAAACAACAATAATGCCCATAGTATCACAAAGTATGGGGTTCTAGGATGGCTAGCCGTCCAAATAGTGGCACTGCGCACGCACTGCGCTTAGTGCACCCCCTAAAAGGTCACCGGTGGGGCACGGGTCAAAAAAGATGCCCGGCGCGTGCCCGGCGCGCGCCCGGCGCACTAACGTTCCCCCTTAGCTGGGAACTTGTCCGCCGGCATTCTCTTCAGCCGCATGGTTAAGGCATGTTGAGCGAAAGCTCGTCCCCCCCCCCACCCGGTCCTAAGGGCCAGGTTCTGGTTCAGGGGGTAAAAGTGCGCAAACACGAGGTGGTCGTGTTTGGACAAGCCCATGTTACCACGTGGCGTGTACCAGGGAACACATGTTGCAGGCATGAGCCACCCCTACCCCTTCATGCCTACAAAAGGGTGTCCAACACGCCAGCATACACCCCAGAACACAAGAGCACATGGAACTAAAGCCACACCAACACTTTGCCACCCACATTGACCCTTCCTGCAGCCTGCACAAAGGGGGAATCTTTGCACTGCGCGCGCACTGCGCGCTACTTTTAGACTATGTTCCCCCCGAAGAGCCCCCAAGCAAACCCCTTGGAAACGCCCTTAGAATTAGGTGACCCAAACTGCCCTAGCTCAAGAAAGTTGCAAACCACCTTCCCTTCACATAACACACATCATGCACAACTGGAAAAGCCATGAACAGCGCATTGGTCGCCACCCTCAAGAACACACAACTGTCTTTGTGTTCCATTGTCAACTAAGTACACATGGACTCCATCTTGCATTGGCAATTTACCACCCGTAGTGCATCTTGGTAGTACTCCAAGTGGATGAGCCCATCTCCCGCCATCCCAACTACCGTGGCAGAAACTCGCACGCCGTTGGAGCGGGTGTAGAACACCCGATCACCACGACTCAAATCCATGAAGAAAGTGTTTCTACGAAAGGAAGAGGGGGGTATGAAGTCCTGTAGCATATGTGCAAGCACGATAGATCAATGTGTGCAAACGAGCATTGCGCCTTGCCATGCCTTGCCACAACCATGCTACGCCTTGCCATGCCTTGACCCAAACGTGCTACGCCTTGCAAAACCTCCGCTAGGGGTCACCATGATGCCCCTAGGGGCCCCTAGTATCTCAAAGTATGGGTCTCTAGTACGGCCAGACGCCCAAATAGTTGCACTGCGCGTGCACTGCGCTTAAGGCTCCCCCAAAGATACAAACTACATTCCCGACTGGATTGGAACCGCAAAAACGATGGTCCCCAAAAAAGCCCAAAGTGCGGAAATGCGGGGTCGCCGTGTTTGGAGAAGCCCGTGTTAGGACAAAACGGGGGAGGGGTGCTTGTGCTAGCTCTAGGGACTAGCTGGCCTCTTTTTGGGGTCTGGCGTGATGGATCATGCACAAAGTACCACACCTCAATAATGACCGAATATTGACCCTGTTCAACTACCTCGCCCCCCCCATGTCCATCCCCTCCGCCCCCCTCCCCGGGACGACGGTTCCCCCCCACCTCGGGGGGGGAGACTGTCACCAAATGACGGTTACCCCCACCCCCGGGGGGGGTTTTGGCAAGAAGCCATGGTATTGTGTTCTCATCTGCAGCTGGCGGCGCCCACTGGCCGATCGCCATTCGCTGCCCTTCCCTTCCCTTTCCTTTCCTTCAGTGAAGGTCCACCAAGCTGCTGTTTTGGTCCGCTGTTTCTGTTTCTCCATGGTGGCGGGTTGCGTCGACCAAAACATTAAGGATCCATACGGCAATACCCTTCACCTCCACGAGGTCACGTTCATGCTCATGGCGGAGTGCTTCCATCGCGTGTGTGGGTGAGCTGCGTAAACTCAGCACGACTATCACCACTTCCCCCCATGTGTCACATGTTCACGCCTCAACAGGAGTGTCAACGGTGGTGCCCGGTCCAAGCCGCGAGACCATCCTCAACACCATCGGCACATGCTCAACTGTCCACCGCATGCCATACCCCCGGCGATGCAGTGCTATGGAGTCGTGGCGGGTACTCGCACTCTCACTGTACCAGATCTTCTTCTCTGGGAGCTCCACGTGAGTCGCTGTGTGGTTAGCATGCTCTCGGCACGCTTGGCACGTTCCACGCCCCAACGGCCCCCGTGGGGGGGCGATCCACGTCATGCGTGGTATGAGGGGGTTTTGGCAAGAAGCCATGGTATTGTGTTCTCGTCTGCAGCTGGTGGCGCCCACTGGCCGATCGCCATTCGCTGCGCTTCCCTTCCCTTTCCTTCAGTGAAGGTCCACCAAGCTGCTGTTTTGGTCCGCCGTTTCCGTTTCTCCATGGTGGCGGGTTGCGTCGACCAAAACATTAAGGATCCATACGGCAATACCCTTCACCTCCACGAGGTCACGTTCATGCTCATGGCGGAGTGCTTCCATCGCGTGTGTGGGTGAGCTGCGTAAAGTCAGCACGACTATCACCACTTCCCCCCATGTGTCACATGTTCACGCTCAACAGGAGCATCAACGGTAGGGGGGGGGGGGCGGACACCACACAATAATAACCTGAATTCTAGTATACCCAATTAAATTTTTTCTTCACCACCTTCGGCGCCTGTGATTCCCTACTGATTTCTTATTGTTCATGGGGCAAGTGACGGTCCCCCCCCCTCGGGGGGGGGGGGGGTGGACAAAGGGGGGGAGGGGTACACGTCCCTCCAACCGGGTCGAATTAGATATCCACGTTGTGCTCGCAGCTGCAGCTGCAGAGCGTGATGCCAACAATCTGGCACTCAGGGTGAAAAAATGGGAGGGTCTGCTAGCCCCACCTCCACTAAACAAGTTAACAATCGGAAACAGTGGTTGTAACAGTGATCTACAAAACATACAATCTAGGGTGAAACCACTGTTCACAGCAAGCAGAGCAAGCAGTACACAGAGGTCTTTTCCACCTCCCTGCCCATGGCCTTTCTGTCCCACTTTGCCCTGGGATCACACTGGGTTGCTGGTTCTTGAATAAAATCAATTTGCTGCAACAGACAGCGCTAGCACTGTGCCGGAATAACAATTCCCAGGCACCGGACGTGACCAGTACCTCCTTAGCCACTTGGTGTGAGCTCTCTTACCCAACAATCGCGCATTCAACAAGCATTGGACAAACTTGTGGTGGGCGGCCGTGCCGTGTTTCGCTTACCGTTCAGTGGGCATTTTTGTGGTGTGTCTGTTCATGGAGTGCACCAAACTTTTCCCAGTGCCAAGGGGGCCTAAACATGCGTGTGGTTCACGCTGTAGGCTGACCTAAAATCGTGTTGCGAAAGGAATTTCTTTTTGTTGGGGACTCCAAGTTCAAAATGAGCTCTCGGCAACAGCTTGGATCAGAAAGTAGCACATATACTACAAATTCCATTTAAATTGGTGTCGCAGACCACAAACCTTTCGCAGTGTCCCAGAACTTTTTTATGATCAAACAACAAACAGAAAGACACACGCAACGGCACTGAGTCCACACATTGCACTGATGTGAAGTTGAAGAGCTACAGTAATTCTGAGTAAGCACCCTTGTGCCGGATATTTCATGTGGACCAGTTGGACATGGCCACTGGCAGCCTTGGGTTGGGCTTGGGCTTAGGGTGAGAAGATGAGGCAGCCACAGCCTTGGCAACTTCGGAGTTTGGGCAGGGAAGTGCTATGCCTTGTCATCGCCCTTCAACTTTGCCACCCCCCCCCCCAAAATCCCGCAGCTGGTCTTGGCCCAAATCCAAATCCAGATCAGGTTCATGATCCCGGGGGCTCACACTTCCCAATGTTCTCCTCTCTGCGTCGTGCACGCACCTGAAAGGGGTTCCCTTACATGCTGAGTCTGCATAAATAGCAAGCCAGGCGCCGCAATAAACCGGGACGGAATTAAATTAGGCCCCAATTGAAATGGGGCCCCTATGTCCCCGAGGGGAGGCAAACATTAAAAACGTGCATAGTGCGTATGTGGTGCGGCCTTAGCAGTGGAAGTTTGGGCGAGCCTCCCCCCCGCCCCCGGCAACATGACAGGCTGGACCCAAAACGGCTCCTGTGACGTTCTGGTTGTGACCCGATACGACAGCCGCCTCCAAGTCTATAGAAATGTGACCCGTGACACTTAGCCCGATGACACGAATCGGGCAAATGCAGACTCCTGATGCAACATTTCCCAAGAAAATACACCGCCTTCCTGGTCTCCGACCTCGAACAGCCACTGACGACAACAGCGGGTCGTACGAACTGCTGCAATGCCACGGCACATCTGCAACCAAGTGGCACAGCGGGGCTGAACGTGGTGCCTCAGGTTGACGGCCTCACTGTCGTCCAACGTGCTCCTCAAAGACCACAACAGTTGCAGCCAAGCCACAGGGCTCGCACAGTAGACAGTTGCATTGGGTGCCTTGGTTGGCTTAGGCGTGCGCATGCCCAGCTATGCCAGAAGCTAGCCTCCCATCACAACATTTCTGCGCAAAGTTCCAGTGGAGTGCAGCACACAAAGCGGAAATAAAGTGCGCCCGTCACCGTTCGCGCCGGAACAATCTTTTGCACCCGCGGCTGCCGTACATGATGGCCATCGGAATCATGGAGATGAGATGCGGCGATCTGCACCAGCAGTCTCCTTGACTAAATGTTGCAGCATTTGGGGCCACGGGTCCGGAATGGCGCGCTGGACGTGGTTGTTGCCCACAATTCCCACCACCGTATCCCATTGCTTTTCGCTTTGGTGAGGCATCATTGATGTGAAACCAAGTGGCATGCAATGCTGGGGGTCTATGATCAGTTTGGAGTCAGCGTGGAAGTGGACGTATTTTGTGCCAAGTAGGGTAGGGTTATGCGCTTAGGGAGCAGCGTCTGTTGCTGAGCCTATGACCTTCAGGGAATACACCACAACACGGCCATAAAAGTCCATACTGTCTTGGAACACGACCTGCAGTCGTCGGACATCCGATGCAGCGCACTGGAACACCTGCTCTCCGTTACAGTCCGTGGGGTAGAAATCCTTGAGCACCTGCAGCTCCCCCTTCTCCTGCGACGATGTCAAGAATTGGCACGTTTTGCCACAGAAGCCCCCCTGGAAGACGATGCGCACCTCCGTGATCGAGACCTGAGCACTGAAGGTGAGCGTCACGGACTGCGGACTGCCCTGATGCGAGTTCCAACAGCTTTCGAGGTCTCCGTTGAACATGTGCCCTTTCCCGTACTGCGCCGTGTCCTTGTTCAGGACAGACGTGACCTTGCACTGCTGCAAGTGCTGCTGCGTCAAATCCATGCAGTCTCGAACAAACCACACAGCTGAGAAACGGAATGGGTGCGACACGAACGGGTGTCTGTCCGGGCGGCTGTGCCAATACTGTGAGATGTGTGGTGTTCAGGGGGGCATGTAGAGACAGAAAGGGGCTGGTCGCTTGCAGGGATCGACCACACCTCAAGCATGGAGGGCACCCACCCACATCAAAGAAATTTTCCCCAAGCAAAAAACGAAACTTATTAAAGGGGATTGGAGGCTGACTTTAGGTACACAAACTTTTTTTTGGCCTCTGACCCACCCACCCAGCCCCCCACCAGAGGGGGGGCGGGGTATTTTGCCCACTAAGCAATGGCCTGCTAGCCATTTCTTTGATGATGGTCCTGGCCGCCATGCCCTGAACTATTTGCAATCATTTCAGTCTCACATGTGCATGCTGCCTCCAGCAAGGGGCCACACAACTCCTGCTTGTGTCCAAAAAGGCGGCGAAGCTGCCCCCACCAGTTCTGAGAAGGGATCTCAAGTGGCAGCAGCCCTCCCGCAAGCGCCTTTAGGTACTGGGCCAGAGTTCTTGATTGCGCCTCAAAGTGCCGCTTGCCATGGTGCCAGAGGCGCCGCAGGGGCTGTCTTTACGCGGTCAGGGGGGCTCATGCTGAGCCATAATCTGACGATGGTCGTCACCCTCCGGCATCACACCGAGTATCTCCCTGCGCAAGAATCATGCAGCAGAGCAGCACACATTGTCAGCAGATGGCTTTGGAGTGCCATGCATTCTGAGCTGCAAGGTGGTCAGATGTGCTGCCACATGATGGGTTCCAGTCGTCTCTGCGACATGAAATTCACCACCGACTATTCGACCACCGAGAGCGCAGGCTCATGGCTCATGGTTATACTTCACATGGTTCTGACCTCCCCATTCTCCCGGCCCTAACAAACATGCCTGGCCAACTCGAATGCCACACATTTCATTTCATTTCATTTCATGTGACAATATCTGCACGTCCGCCAATGCAGCTTGCCTCATCTCCCTGTATCTGTACAGCTTAGGGAACATTGACACTGAAGGTGGATTGGGAGGGGCTCATATTAGCAGCGAGAGGGCAAAGAAACAATTAGGCTATGTACAAACGGACTTGGTAGAACAGAGCTACACTCAGAACTTCCTTTCCCTTGCAGAATTATAGTTCTGACCGCCCCATTCTCCCTGCCCTAACAAACAGGCGTGGCCAACTCGTAATGACACAATATGGAGCGAGCGAAACTATTAAGCAAAAAAGGCTGCGCAAAAGACGGTTTTGTACAGGGCAACACATGGCCGCCCCTAAAGCAGTGGCCTGCTGTTTCACTGTTTGGCCACCTAAACCTGAGCCAACGGACTTATGTCCCTCATACATAGCAATTTTGGCTGCATTGTACAGCCCAAACAGTTCGGCTTGTGGAAGAGTAGTTATCCACACTGGGCAAGAGTGAACTTGATAGCAACCATGTGGCCCAACTGTACCAACAGTGAAGCGACCGAAGAGTCGGTGGCGCAGCATCTGCAAAAAATGTGGGGGGCCTGAGCCCATAACCACAAGGGAAACGTTGGGGAGCCAAAGCAAAAAGTAACATTGTAGCCACCGGGCGAATCAGTGCTCTGCCAACTAGCCGAACCCATGATGGGTTCACTGACAAGGTCCAGCCATAAAAGGGGTCAGCGAAGCCGGCCTAGCGAGCCATTGCAGCCGCCCAAGGAGTCACAACAACTCCACGTTGGCCATTTTCCTAGTCCCAACACCTTGAACCCACATGGGGAACGCCCCTGCGATGACCGTTGCTTGGTTTTGCATGCAACGATTATGTGAGTCGATGCCTTTACCCACAAAAATTGGCCTCCTGGTTGGGCGTGGTTCACTTTTTACACTGACAATAAACCCCGCCCGGCGAAGCTTCTTTATGACAGCCCGACGCCCATGAATTAGCACACGGCGTTTAGCCGCATCAAGTAGCACATCATCTGGTAAACCTTGGAACCCACTTTCGCACTTGTTGTTTTGCGCAGAGTGGATGTGACCAACTTTCGGATGAGGGTTTGGCAATTTGTTGGCGAATACTTCCACCCAAAGGGCAAACGGGTGCACTTATATTGTGTCTTAGCAACATCCACAGTGAAGATGGAATGCCACTTACGCGGCAAGCAAATGTTGCAGTAACAATTCTGGAGATCTATTTTACACATCTAGCGCCCTGAACGAGAATGCCGAATGGTACCAGTGAGTTGAGATAGAGCAGGCAATTTTCACACAGCAATTGCATGCAACAGGCACCCAATGCCACTGCAGCCCGTGTCTCAAAGTGTCACTGCTTGGCACTACAAACACAATGCAATTGGAGTCTATGAATATGGCAAGACTACACCATTGGAGTAAAACACAGACTGAGTAAGAATCTAGTTACAAAACCAATGCAGCAAAAGAGCAATGAACAATGCTATGCCATGCCGATTCCGTGTTTCCAAGACCGACAAAAATTTTAAATTAAACGTCAACTTCAGTTCCCAGTCTTTCCCACAACAATCACATGCAACAGGCACCAAGGCCACTCCACTGCCAGTCAACTCGCAGCCCTTTTTCAAAGGGAATGGATATTCCCCGACTCAGCTGCACCGCGACAATGAACAAAACTCCGTTCAATCACTCTGTTCACCTAAAGAAACGGGGCTAGGGCAAAGAACCCCTGAAACAGAAAATTCAGACATTCCCAATTCTGAAATCGACGACGGGCCTCATGAAAACATGCCCCATCACAAGCAAAGGAAGCCCTCCTGTTTGGTGTGTCAGCAGGGTTTACAGACGTCGGGTCATAAAATCCTCAGACGTCAATGTCCAGTGGCGCAGCCAAAAAAATGCACAAAGAATTCGCTGCTGCACTTAACAGCTTACAGAACGGTGTTGTCCCATAACCTGCAAGCGAGCTGCCCGGCTATCATTGCCCACACAAACGGCAGGCCATCTCATGTAAACAGCCGGGTGCACTGCATGCACTCAGGCCCACAATTCAGCAACTTGCAGGATCTATACCCACTTTGGACACCGCATGTATCAAATTCCCCCCACCACAAAAAAGAAACCCGCACGGAATCCTCTCTTACTCCTAGGCGCCGCGTGGACAAACACCTTATAATCCCACCATGCCTCTAGAGGCGGTAAGTGGACCTTTGTAAGGCGGTAAGTGGACCAATTACGGAAGCACTGTGGAATACAGGCAAAACACACATCGGTCAAGATGGGACGAATTGGGCCCCTGTTCACCCGTGGGCTATAGGAATGCTTTCATCGATCGATAAGCTCCCGCGAGGAGTGCACCCGCCCCTGTATAAGGTTTCAATGCCCACTCCAACCCAGCGAGCAAGCGTTCCATGCCCTTTCTAGAGAGGTCCCCCAACACTAAGTGCAAACACAAAATCAACGGGCCATTCAACAACCCCTGTTTGTTGGACAGTTCCTCCCTCTCCAAATCAAACTCTGTCCCCACAAAGTCCAAGGAGGAAGAAGGTTCCAAGACATATTTGGGGCTGACCAAGAAACCAGATCTCTCTAACTTCCTACGGAGCTTACACACAGCCCGCCTCAAAAAATGCCTCAGGCCCACCAATAAAATAAATACATAATTTTGAAGCCAAAAGCGGCCTGAAACGGCAATACATCGTGATTTCCCATGGCTTCGTGCATTTTCAGCGAAATTTGCCCACAAACAAAATCAAACAGCGCGAAATTCCAGATTTGATGGTTCGGGTTCCCGCGCATTTCGACGCGCCTAGACCGAGTTCTGGCCATTTTAGACGCCTGGCCAGCCACGGCTGGGCGAAAATTTTCAAGGGACAAGCTTGGAGACAAGAGGGACAAATTGACGGAAGCCCAACAAGAATATACTGTTATACAAAGGGGGCATGGGGGGGTTTCACTGTGCACGCATGTGCACGCTGTGCAAAAATTTGGCCAGGGTTTAAAGGTAAAAAGGGCTGGTGTGACAAAGGGTCTTTGGTGGACAAGGCGGCGAGGACATATCAAGCATGGACATATTACTGTTCTCCACGATTCCTCAAAAATTTTCTCTTCGTGGGCTTTGTGGATCATAACGGGAGGGATGGGGTGTGGCGCACTGCAGCATCATCGGCGTTTGGGATGCCTATAGCATCTCGGCTACTCGTTTGTCTACATGACCCAAGGGGGAGGGGGGGGGGATCGTTGGTGTTGTAAAATGTCTCTGGGTGGGTAGCTATCCCAGCACCTACCCATGTACGCCACGGCCACCATCAGTGGGAGCAGGGAGTAGGACAAGCTGCCACATGTACTCATGACCGCACACTATAGACTGGTGTCCAGCAATATGCCCCCAATGCATCACCCAACCCACACAAATTGGTAGCTCCCGAAGGGAAACGAAATTCTGAGTGTTTTCCGCCCAACATAAAATACAACAGTGTGCAAGCGGCCCTTGCAAGCGCCATCATGATCACCTACTTCATCATCAAGGTGTTCGCGAAGGACCACGTGGGAGTCCTTAACTCCAATCCTCACCCAACCCTCACGAGCCCTCATCCATATGATGCAGGGTAAATGCAGGAGTGTGATTGGTGTCGGAGTTGGGTGACACACCAACTCTTGCGTCCATCTCACATCTGTGCTCAATTTTTGGGAGTCCTCATGAAGGCTGCTTGATGACTGTTGAGTCGATTCTTCTCAATTCTTCCCAAATGGCAAGTGGGTGAAAATGGGTACAAATAGGTGAAAATGGATAATAATCCAAATATGTCACATCCTGAATGCATCAGAAGCTTAAAAACCCCTATTATGGAACAATGAACCTCCGCAAAAGTGCTGAAACTAGGGTTCGGGTCGTTACCGATATACAAACTTTGCACTGTGTGCGCACTGCGCGCATGGCATTCCCCCTGTCTAGCAACCACCTGTGGTGCCACTGGGGAACAGTACTGGTCGTTGTGCAAGGTAGACTCAGAGTTCCACCAACGCTTGCCAAACCTGCTGCCTGGACTGGCCTACAATAGCAGTTCCTTCCTTGCTTTCCCCCCAATTAGCGAAATTGAGGGATCCCCACCACGCTGCAATACAGCGCCTCCTCCAGCCATCTTCAAACTGGGCCCCACTGGTTTTGGTGTGCCAGCACACTGTGAGCATCATGCTCATCATTGCTGCAGCAATGCCCAAGAGGGTGTGATGGTATGCCTTTGGCACACACTGCAGCCCCCCATGCCCCAGGGCGCGGTATATTCATACGAGCCGCCCATTTGGCACCTGTAGGCTAATGGCTGACAAAGCACTACTCATGATCAGAGATCAAAGGCAGTATGGGGAGGTTCCCGTTTTAATCTCTCCTTGCTCTCTCTTGACAACATGCGCCATAAATAGTCTTTCATTGTTGTCGTTGGCCACAGCGGCGCAAAATCCAGAGACCTCACCTGTTCAATCCTTCGTGTGGAAAATCTGCTGTACAATTTAGGCTCTGATTCTTGTGATTCTTCTAATCTGATTCTTGTGATTTTGTGGCTTTTTTTTTTTGAGATGGGCCTCAACTGGCCCCAACCAGGGCGAGATGGTGCAAAACGTCCTTTTGCATCCCCCATGGTTCGAAATGTTGCAGAATCACCCAATTGCTATGGGAGGGTACCACAGAATTCCAGTCTAAAATCACTTTCCAAATTTCGCATCAGTTTCTTGATTAAAAATGCATGGCACACAAAAGTGCAATCCTTCTGGCGAGGGCATAGACTGTTTTGCCATCAGCAAGGCGAATGGTAGGCCTGCAGATCACCCGCGTATTGTACATCCAACTCTGCCTCTCACTACCTGGGGACAGTGGCTTCGGAATTCCTGCACACTGGCACTGTCAACTGCAATGCATGCGCCAATATTCCATGTCTGACGATGCATCGATCCTCGACATGCAATTCCTCTGCTGTTGGGGGGAGAGCATGCTGAAAACTCTGATTCGAAGCCTTGTCAGCCCCTTTCGGTTCGCCAGGTCACTGACCGCACCCTTAGGGCGTTGCTTTATTACTTTGATGATTACCAAAGGGACACCTGATTCCGATCACCATGTTCAGGACTGATGCCAACAGTGCAATGCTCCTCCCCAGTGCATCACCGTGGCCCTTGTCCAGGTCCCCAGTGGACAGGACGGGACTTGCAAGCGTTTGCTGTAGTTCTTCCTCACCGCACGGCGCTTGTTGACTGGCCGCGCCAAAGCGCCCCGAGTCGTTCGGTACAATGTCTCAGATATGACTGCGCACTGTTCTGTTGTCAGGGCTTTCTATCACAACCCCCCTCCCCCCTGTCGCACGAGAGGCTAACGGACATGCCCCCCTTAATGCACTCTTCTTGCCGCTGTTGAAGACACTGTGATGCTTGGATGGTCAGACACACGGGTCTCTGCATCAAGATAGACTCCCCCACGACCTACTCCCACCCCCAGTGCGGATCATCACCACTCACGCTGCTGGAGGCGATGCGAGGTGTTGTGGCCCTGGGGCTGTTCCAGGGGCGCAGCTATGAGGCTGCATGTGCCAACTGGGGGCTTGTATGGAACCCCATCCCCCCCCCCCCCCTGGGAGGGGGGGGCTGCCAGAAAGGCTGAGTAAATGTGGCGGTTGGGACTTCCGGGTGTACACACTTGTTTGAGGTGTGAGTAGAACCCGCTGCCTGGCTTCCGGTGCTCACACACGAAACTGAAACCCAGCTCGAGGGAGAACGCACAGCTGGGGACCGGAATGGCAGGGTCCATGAATGGCGCACCATGCGCTGAGCGGCCTGTGGCCTTTTCTGTGGCTCCGTGTGGCAGCAGCTTGCGTCAAGGGTACACCATCACACCTCCTTGGGCATCAGTGCAGCAAAAGTGGGCAGGACGCATGTGTGTGTGTGTGTGTGATCTGTACTTTTAGAGGTGGATCCTTGTGCAGCGTTGGGCTGGACGCCTCATTTGGCTCAGGTCTGCTGAGGCCTCTTTGTGACGTTGTTTCCCTCCCTTCTGCGGAATCAGAACCTCTGTATTTTGCTGGCTAGGTATCCAGAGTGTTTGCTCTCCCGTGCCTCGTCACGAAAAGCGGGCGGGCGACATCCTCGGCCACGGTCTCCTCCAGCCCCCGTGGAACTGGGGCTGGTGGGGACGGAGGGGGGGTTGTTTTCGGCCTCCTGCGTTTGGGGGCTGGAGGGGTGGGGGGTTGGTGTGGGGACTTCAGCAGACCCGTAGAGATACGTGCAGGCCCTTGCAGGCGTGGTCGTTTGTTGGGCAGTTGTGCATGTGCAGCAAGTGGGCGTTTCCGGCGCGCAGGCACTGGGGTGCACACTTTATGGTGTCCCCGCTGACAGCAGTGGTGCACTCCCCTTTGCTTGAGTGTGCACCTCGGGCACGGTGGCAGGCCATGCAGTGGGCATAGTTGCAGTTGCGGTCTGCGTGCTATGTGGTCATCAGCGTGATGTCCCAGCGCACAGCATGCTTCAGCTGTGCGCCGAAGTCTCTTGCAGGTCGTGCATGCGTCAGCAGAGTGCTGGGCACATTTTGACGGATCAGCCGGCGGCGCCGGTGGTGGCGCCCTGTGTGTGTTTGCGCGCCTGCGTGTCCCGGTGTAGGGGCGCTGTGGGAGCTTCCCATCCCCTATCACAGGGAAGAAATCAGCTGCAAAGGAGGAGCAGCCCCCCCCCCCCCTTGGCAAAAGTGGTCTGCTCCGAGGACGGAGCCAGCCCCAGCTGCAGATTCCCCTGGAGTGCACGCTGTAGTCGATGCTCCTCCACTTCCTGCGCTGTTCTGCGTGGCCTATGTGTGTACGGGCGCAGTTTGTGTATTCTGTTGAGACCAACCTTGGTGGCCCACGTGCGCTCACAGTATGCCGCTAACTGCTGAACGTGCATGTTCATGGTACTGCGGCAGGTGAAATAGGGGCGGCAGTTCAGGCCGCAGAGTGCCGCCCCCCCCAAAGGAACTAAAGAGCTGCAGCGTGTGACCACACGCGCTGGATGCAAATGGCCTTTGGTGACCAGGCGCTGCGCATTTGCCATTGCCAGTCGTAAGACCCGGCCTCTCTCCTGCAGTGAAAGGGTGGTGCCCTTAAATTTTGCCTGTGGAGCGTGTGGAAGGGTGCGTTGCGCAAATTCCTCAAAGTCCAGTGCGAGTTCCAAGAACGTTACTGTGCCTGGTTCAGGGGCCCAGTGCAGTTCCCTCAGCCAGCGTAGCAGGTCCGCCAAAAAGGGCATTTCCCACTGCCATTCCACCTTCTTAGGGGTACGCAAAAGAAGTAACCCTTTGTCTTCCGGTCTAGGGAGGGGTCCCACCAGTTGGTGGTACGGGTATTGCCGAAGCTGCCGTGAGAGGCTCGACCCCATGAAAAGCATGGGGGATTGTGTGTCTCGTAACTTGCGGGCCTGCAAAACGGCTACTAACATATTGTGCAGAGCTGTCATGAATGCGAGCGCTGGCCCTGACTTGACGCTGTCTGTGTCTAACTCTGGGGCTAATCCACAAAGTCGTAAACATGGGGGCCACTGGTCCATGAGGGGAAGGCCTGGGATCTGTGCTGCCGCCGTCCTGATGCCCGGCAGGTGGGTGTCCCGCACCGTACTCCAGGCTGAACACTGCCAAAAAATGTGCTCCTCGTTTTCCGGAGCATTGCCACAGTACGGGCACGTGGATGTGGCTCTCATGCCACGTTGATAGGCCCGGAGGGCTGTCCAGGTTGCTCCTGATAGGATGCCCCGCAGGATAGAGCGCTGTAACTCTGTGGCAAATGACGCTATGCTGGGCTGGACCAGGCGCCGGCATGTGGTGTAATGAGCCCCCGCGAAAAGGCGGGGACGTCTCTGAACCAGGCTGTCCAGCATTTGCGAGCGCAGCTGTTCACGCACCTCGTGCTTGATAGTGTTTTTATCCCCGTATAGGAGGAGGGGTTCCTGGCGCCCAGGCACTTTCCATCCCCACCATCCCTGCGTAGCGACCCAGCCACACTCCTGTGCTGTGGACATGGCTCGGCCGTATGGGCCGGAGTGTGTGTGTGTGTGTGTGTGTGAACAACAACACTATATTTTTGAGGAAGGCCTGCATGGGTCTGAGGGCCAGCTGTCTTACTGAGGGCACGCTCTGCCTCGCTCTCGTGTCCTTCTGCAGATGAGCCCTCGCCTAGGCCAAAGCCTCTGTGCTGAATATGGTCATGAGCATTCTGTTCCTGCGCGGCCATGCCGCTCCACTGTGCGCCCCAAAGGGCACGTGCGCTTGTTTGGCGCCACTGCATGAGGGGGGGGGTCCCTTGGCCTCTCCACGACCCTCCGCTCTCGCCCTTGGGCTCGCATGACCCCCCCCCCCCCACAGGGCGCATGTCTTCGCTGAACTTTCACTGCCGGTGTGTGCCCCCCTCCCCCTCCTCTGGCTGCTGCTTAGGAGGGAGACCAGCATTGGCTTGTTAGAAGGGTAGGGGATGACGACAGGTGGCTGCATCGTGGCTTGCATGTCCTGTTGGCAGTTGGCGGTCCACCTTCAAACTGCGAGGTTCAACAGAACTACATTCCTACCACTACTGCAAACCTGGCCCTGCATGGGGGCAGCCCCAACGGGCTGTGTGTGTCTCTGTGTGTGTGCCAAGGAATCCATTCGAATCTGCTCCAACTGCGAGGTTCAACAATCCTAATGTCCTATCACTGTCTCTGTGTGTGTGTGTGTGTGTGCCAATTGCCTATTGCCCCGCAACGGGGGTGATTCACTCGAATTCAGTTGATGCCAGTGGCAATTCTTGAGGTGACTTTGTACTGTCCCAGTGAGGAAAGGGGTTGGTTAGAATGTCGGTGCTGTTGATAATTGCCGCTTGTTTCCTTCATGCTTTGGGTTCTAGCTGCGGCCTGGGGCTTTCCAACTTCCACCTTGATCTTGGGCAGGCGGCGGTGGGAGGGCACGGGGGGGAGGGGGGGCGGGACACTGCAATAGGCCATACACCGACTCCCTCCCACTTTACCACCACTTTCAGGGAGGGGGGGGGGCTGGGTCTGGGGGCCGGCAAGAGGGGGGGGCTCCCGGACCCAAACATATATGGCTTAAAATGCCCGCCTCATCGTGCTGATCATTTTGAGGTATATATATTGGGGTAAAAAAATTTTGAAAAGGGTAAAAAAATTTTGAAAAAAATTTTGTACCCCTAACATGGGGGTCAGTCAGCAGGCTGGGGCTAGAGGTTGGGGAGAGGGAGGGTCCATTTTTTGTTCATGATTTTCCTCCATGATTGAATTCTCCATGAAATTCTAAGTATTTTGAGTATAGACACATGGGGTGAAAAAATTTTACCCCCTCCCATGGCAAACAACTTTTCTTTCCAGGGTCTTCGGCCCCGATGGCCGGCACTTCCCTGGCAATTTCCAGGGGGGGGGGGAGGTCAAGGGCCCGGGCCTGGCGACCCCCCCCTCCCCCGTGTGGGAGGGTCCAATTCTGTGGGTGACAGTGGCATGTCTGTCCCAGACCATCGCACCCGCTTGTGCATTGGTGCAGCAACGGTGCAGCAACGGGACGACCTATGCTGATCATTTGCCATGGGGCATTGAACATTGTTGGGCCCGCGTTCTCAGAACTGCTGTGGTCAGGGCTTGGCAGCAGACAGCAACCCCCCACTCAGTGACGGAAGCGCCCCCTTGTCCAGGAGGGTCACCTCCATGCCCCCCTTCAAGGTGCTCTTCTTGCTGCTGTCGAAGACAATCACGTCCGCAACCGAGCGGAAGTGCTCATTGTAGTCCGTGAATGCGCCCACGATGAACTTCGGCGGGATCTGGAACCCGACGTAGTCCATCTTCAGGCCCACCGCCAACGCGGTCCGGGGCACCTCGAGCTTCTCCATTACCACCAGCGTCTCGATGGCCTTGGGCGCCTGGTTGTTGAGGTGGTGGTAGGACTCCGCCATCGTGAGGCCCGTGTCAATCAGGTCGTCCACGAGCAGCACCGTCTCCCCTTCGATGCTGCTCTGCAGGTCGGCCAGCAGCCGCACGTTGCCAGTGCTGCTGGTGCCCTGGTAGCTCGCCAGCCACAGGAAATCAAGCCGACAGGGGCACCCCTTCGCGCCCAGTCGCTTGACGAGCTCCACGCCAGGAAAGACCCCGCCCTGCGCCGATGAGGGATGTGGCAGCGTTGGGCAGGGGCGCCTCATGGATGGTGTAGGGAGCGCATTGGATGGGGGACATGTGGTGATCCGGAAGCGGGTAATGGGCTGCGAAGGCGCAACCGCCCCCTTGCACCAGCACAATTCTCATCCTTTTTGCTCAAACACTGTTTGAGTTGCATGATGCAGCCACCCTGCGTCCCTCTGGACCAACCCCCCTCCCCTCCCCATTGTCAATGGCTGGAACATTAGTGGGGCATTGGCATGGGGGGCAATGTTGTCCAGATCCGAACGGAGAGAGGGGGCAATGACATGTGTGGGGGAGGGGATAGGCGGAGGAAAGCGTAGCTGGATTGCGGAAATAAGCGTAAATTGCGTTTTTTCCCCGACCAAAACTTTTTTTGAGGCGTAAATCGTGTAAACTGTTTTTTGGCGCAGGCCGCATATCTGCGTCGCAAAAATTCGCAAAATTTAGCAAAAATTCGCAACATACTATTTTGCACAAAGATCCCTTTCAACCCCACACGTAACAGACGAAGGCAATGGTAACCGCAGGGTACTGTACAAACAGATATCTTGAGACATGGTAGATAGGTTGGCAGGGTTCAGAATTCTCAACTCCTTGTAAAACCGCCACTGTTCACGATTCTTTGCCCTCCCATTTGTCAGATGATCGGCACATTTATCAGATGATCGGCAGCCCGCTTTGCAGCTGCACCTAGAAAAGCTCTGTATGGTGCTGGGTCCCTAAATCGGTTCAACCTTTCCTCAACACGGGAAGAGAACTTTGCGTCGAGCTCCCAAATTCAGAATAAAGTCATGGACGAAGGGGGCTGGTCCACCCTGGGATGATTGCAGGGTGTTCAAAGTTTGGCCGAGGCTTTGGGAGTGATCACTGACAAATGCCAACTGCAACTTCAGGTTTTCAAATTTGGTTTGCAAAATATTGTGGATGCAGTGCAACAAAGGGGGGGTATCAGTTTCCTTTCCCTTCCACGGTGTACGCTCCACCTCCTAAGCCACAAATTCCTTCCACAAGTGCACGTTTGGACACCACCAATTTGCAGCATCGCGCCATCAACACCATCAGGTGGCCCCCACCCTCCGGAGTTCAACTTTGGCTTTTTTGGCAGGGGCATCTGCTACCTCATCATCAGAGGCAGCAACAAGCTCATTCCATGCATCTTCCTCGGGAGGAATTTCACTCATCAGAAAAAAAAGCCTAACATGCAGGATCACGGTATTGCAGGGTATTGCAAGGAGCACTATAGCAGGCGCAAAATTTCGCAAATTTCGCAAGTAGCGAATCCCCCCCCCCTTGCTCTCCTAACACAAGTGATGACACCCGTCCATACGTGCTCATGCATGGGAAGCATGGGAAGCAATTCGAGGTCCCTGGGGCGCATCCAAAGACAACCAACAGTTAATTGATTCCCTTAACAAGTACCTTGCAAAGGATATCCATGACGCTTGTCCGCGGAACAGCAACTTGAGTGCAAAGCCAGAGTCATCAGTCACCGAGTTTGATTTGATTTACAAGCATGTGTTCACCAACTTCTTGTGGTTGGCTTCACGCCATTATGGTCGCATGCAAAGAATGTAGTTGGCCCGAGGTGACCGGACTCAGGTGGTATCGCTGGCTTGAGCTTCACAGCCGGTGGCGCCGGCAGCAATATAGTCATTTTGATACCGCATGCCAAAGGCCGAAGGGCAAATTGCATTTTTTGTTTGCGATCATGATAAGCACCTCATATGAGTGTGCTCCAACATTATTTCTTTCTTTTTGCCATCTGTAGGCGATGAGTATAAAAACCATCCTTCACGCCACGGCTCCATTGCTTTACCCATGCCAGAGGTATCCAAAATGTCTGTGGGGGCTATATGCTTCACCTCCTCCTATAGCAATGGCGGTTGTTGGGTGGTTCTCGTGTTTTTTCAGGCAATGTTTTCGGAAAAAAGGGTTTTTTCTGAGGGTCGAATTGCTACATAACCCCTACATTTGCGGGGGTCCTCAACGCCAAGCGCGGGGTGAAAATCAGAAGTGGCTGCCTCACCCCTGCCTTCTCAGGGGCCCAAAAGAGGGCCGAATTGCTACGTAAGCCCTGCATTCTCGGGGTTTCCCAACGCCAAGCGCGGGGTGCAAATCAGAAATGGCTGCCTTCTCGGGCCCTCCATTTGCGAATTCTGCGGGGTTGGTGGGGGACAACATGGCCGTTCACGGATAGCCCGGACTTGCAAGGGGGTATGTCAGTGGTATGCCGGCAGAATAGGCCTCTTCACAAAGCAATGTTTGGGCACAATCATCATTTCCACCGCAACAATATCGGTGTGATTCAGGTATGTACAATGGGTTGGCGTAGGTATGTACACATCACCTGGGCAATTAGCTGTGTGCTGTTACAAGTCATGAAGATTCAAACGGCAATGTTTGATACCCCCCCCCCCCCTTGTGCGAGTACAGGCAAAATCAGGAAAACAATAGTGAGACGGATCCCCATGCTCAGCCATAATCTGATGATGGTCGTCACACCGGACATCACACCCTGGACAATCTGCAACCATGCATCCATGCATGAGTCAGTATGGACACCTGGTTCTCATGCTTACCCGTAAAGCAACGATGGCCGTCACCCTCTGGTAGCACACCGGGCATCTCTCAGTTCATATGAGTGGGAGGGACACCGGGTGTAATCAAGAACCTGGCCTTGCACTTGAAGGTGCATGCAAAATGTGCCGGCGGCTACGGCGCTATTCTGGACTGGTGGCCACAATTGACAAGGGCGGCTACGCCGCCTTTTGGAACAGATGCCCTAGTCATGGGGGCGCCTCTGGCGCCTTGCTAGAGAAAACATGGATGCCAGACACTCCCTCCTTTCACGCCCTCGCTGGCACTCTGCCATTGAACGGTCCCCATGCTTAGACAAAGCGGTGCTTGCACACAATTGGCATTTGCAGGTGGTCCTCTGGGAAATCGGCACCATCCAATTGATCCAACTGCAGGCCATTGGGGATAACTGCTTTAGTCATGGTGGAGCACAATTAATCACCAGAAATAGGCACAACAACACCCCTCTTTCCCTCTACTGTTCGCACACAACCACGGTACGTATATTCCTTAGCGCAAAGGTTGTGGTCAAACGACGGTCAAATGGGGTCTTCATGGGACAATCCACGTGGTCCATGCGGTGATGGTTCTTAACGTCGAACCTATTATGTGGTTCTAGAACTATTGTGCTAGCAGCATGTCAACATTCTGGTAGTGGACCGTCTTGCCATCACTGCCACTGTTGGCCCACACACACCATCCTCAGAGGGGCCAATTTATATCTCCTCTCGCCCCAA
Organism: Eutreptiella sp. 'Long Island Sound 2002'; assembly: GCA_964036045.1. Classification (NCBI taxonomy): domain Eukaryota; phylum Euglenozoa; class Euglenophyceae; order Eutreptiales; family Eutreptiaceae; genus Eutreptiella; species Eutreptiella sp. 'Long Island Sound 2002'. The sequence goes on along the minus strand of OZ038380.1, from coordinate 179,503,265 downwards.
AGCCATCCAACTATTGCATACTACTACATAGTCCCACACAGCCCGAAGCGAAACTGAGCGGGGGAGGGGCATCCCCAAAATACCATCAAGAAAAACTTGACCTTCACAAACAACCACAAAAAGGAAACACCAAATTCCACCTCGTATTGTTCTAACCATGGCGTTGTTCTTGCCCGGAGGGGGAGAGTTTTGGCACGAAATGTGCCCTCTTCAACTTGGAAAGTAGCCACATGTACAAAGGTGCATGGGATGCAAAATTGCTTGAACGGAAAATCCCCACGGGGGGGGGGTCTTCCAAACCCTCTCTCGTGCCTCTCTTGCTCCTTGAGCACAACTTTGGGCTTGGGCTTGTGGGGTTGTTTGAGCTGTGCTTTGAAAGTGGATGGTGTGAAACGCTCAATGCAACACCCGATACTCCAAATAAGATGTCACTCCACTCTTTTTGGGCGGGCATTTTCATCTAGGTGTGTTAAACTTTGCTTTGGCGGGCTTGGTTTGGGTTGGGGCTTGGGGGGCAACTTGGGGAGGTCAATGGGGTGTTTTTTTTTTTGACTGACTCCAGAAGTTCAAAGAGTACTCAAGACTGTGCTTGGAAAAGTGGGCGTCTCCAGCATATGATACAGTGGATCCCCGCAAAGCGGGGCACATGGCAAAGACCCAGAGTTCACATGCGTATAACAGAGGGCTCTCTGTTGCGGTAGGCAAAACCGCCACGCCATATGGCAAGCCTATAATGCGTAAGATTTAAGGGGGTTAAACATGCTGCATCACGTGTGTGCCATTCCCCACAGGTCTTCAAGAGTGACAAGCTTTCGTCGCTTTGTAGGGGCCATGTCTGGTGGCGGGCGTTGGCCCAGGATGCCGGGTCTTGTGCGGCAGTGGCGTTTAGGTAGAGGGGGCTCCACCCAGTGGGCCGCGCGCTCGGATGCCCACAACTGGCTCATCACCGAAAAGAGCTGGACCCTTCGGTCATGCCGCTGGTAGTGCTGGTCTGCGGAGGTGGTCCACACTCTAGCACGCCGCAGGAGGGTGTGCCAGTGCCATGATTGCCGCACCAGATCCTCTAGCATGTCGCGGTATGAAACCATCAGTGAGGCCCCGAGAACGGCACGTTGATGCAGAAACCAAGGCTGGGCCAGATACTGCATTGCCGAAGCTACGTGTTGCGCCCCTGGGTCCGCGGCAGTGGGACAGAGGCACTGGTCGAGATATTTTACCGCCCATGACCTGGTGTAGTACGATTGCGGCCGGTCCCATGTGCGCGCAGCTCTACGGTGGGACGTCTCTTGAGAGGCGCGGCCATCCTGCCGCTGTGTTCTCTCCCGGGGCCTTGTATACCCTACTTGATTGCGGAGGATAGAGTCCGTGGGGTTCGGTCGTACAGCTCGTGAGCGCAGCTTTGTGTACCATGCCGGCACCGCCGTGGAGGGCGTGGGCGGCACCTGTGGGTCACGGGGGGTGAGTTGGCCGCGCAGTTGGCATACGCCATGTAGGGCGTGGTACTGGTGCCAGGCCACACGCTCCCTGAGGTCTACCCGCATTGTTCGGGGGATGTGGTCCCATAGGGACTGTGGTATGCGAAGGCAGGAAACATGGTGTAGGTCTGCCGCTGACGCCCTGTTCCACCATTCCGTCACCGTATCTTGCCATGGTCCCCAAGTGCTAAGCCACATGTTGCGAAATGCGACTTTCCAACGCATGCAGTGGATGAGTCGTTTGTGGACAGTGGTACCGTGGTGGAGGGGGCATATGGGGCATTTGGGGTTGGTATGGTCCCACGGCACGCCCGTCCCATCCCATCGTACCTGACCCCAAAGCCATTTAACCCAGAGCATACGTCGGTCCCCGCGCATCGGCAGCCAGGATACCCAGTGCGCACTGTCGAAAGTGACAACGCGCCTCCGTTGGAGGATCCATTTCCGCGGGAGGTCAATGGGGAGGTCAATGGGGTGTTTTTTTTTGGGGGGGTAACCCCAGAAAAAGGGGACTGCAGGTAGCCCCAATTGGGGCAGGATTCCTAATTTGCCTCTCTATGTTGCGGTCGTAGTGCCGGGGTGCATCCAAAGATAGGGCCCTGTGCACAGTGGTGCCAAGCACATTCCCCAGCCGAAGGTCCTCAAAGATGAAAGTCCTCTTAATGATTGGGCTCATAGCCTACACCTGCCACATTTCCACATCCTCAGGCCGGAGACTCTTGAATTCTTTGAGAACCCTCTCCTTGAATATTGTGGGTGTTGAGGGCTTTGAATATTGGTTTGGCCATAGAATGACAATGGTCGTCGCCCTCCGGAATCACTTCTGGTACATTGTTATGAACACGGCCGGAGGCGCCACCACAGATTGTCCAGACATTGTCCTCACATACGGCGCTAGAGGCGCCGCCAAAGTCGCTGTCCCATCCGCTCTTGGTTTGGGTTAGGGGTGGGGTTTGAGTTGACATTAGGCGTAACATGATACGGTGAGGGTCGTTATAAGTGGTACTTTTGTTTAGGGGCACAATGCCCCGGGTCGATCCCCGGCCAATTGTGTCAGTGGCGCCCCACCCGGGCCAAACCATCATGCACACCAATTAGTTGGCACTCGGCCAATATAACATTGGGATAATTGGGCTTGGGCACTAGAAATGAAATCAGGCTCAAGAAAAGAGTCCTGACAGGCCCATGGCCAACATGAGTGTGGCAGCATTGGGAACAAAACCGGGTGTAATGAAAAAAGAGAACGTGGCAGGGCCACAACCAACATTAGTGCCAACTACTTACAAGTAGCTACAAAGGACTCGCTTGAAGATCAAGTTGGCCTTGGATCCGGACCCGGATTTACGGACCCGGAGATGATGCGCGTGCTGCCTCCAACCGACATAACTTGGCTACAATATGGTCCGCAACATTGACAGTACCCCGGTATTGAATGTGGAGGAAATCAGGTCGGCCCAATGACAACAGTGGGGCACCCCCACTGCGAAAAGGGTACGAGACATGATCGTCTGCCTTATACATTTGTGTCTGAACAAGAAAAGGGAGGACACAAAGAACAACACAAGTACCCCCCGTCAAAAGGAACATCAAAGTGACAGTCCCCCCCATGGAGGAGGGGTTGCAAGAGGGCGGGTGGGGGGCAGGGAGGGCAGGGGGTAAGTTGGTTCAGCTGAGCAGACTCTTGAAGGTCAGAGTCTTGCTGTTTCAGAACCGCGATACTTGATATTGGGCAGTACTGGGGACTATCCTCTCCGCATACAGATGCCACTTTCGTGTGTGCTCATCCTTATTAAGTGTCAAACCTGCGGCTCCACGTTGGAATTCTGGTGCCACAGAACCACAAGGGGAGAGGGTCTGAGTCCGAAGGAGTCGCATCCCAAAAGAGCCCAAATGTTTTCGTTCTGGCGTAAAATTGGATTTTCCCGGAAGAATGTTCTGGTGCCCCCCCCCCTTGGGGCGGCGTGGCTCTTCCAAAGAAAATGTTGATTGCAAACCATCCTCCCCCCCCCCCCAGCCCCACATCCTCTCCCATTTTAAGTGGGTCAGGGGCACAAACCTTTAAGATTGGGACCACAACAAGTGGGCGGGGCAGTCCACGGTGCTTTTCTGCAATCTGTACCGCCAACTCGTCTAGTCTGGCATCAATCTGTGCCCCAGTCACTAGCGTTTCCTTGCAGCAGTCACTCCAGACGTTTTGGGCCGTCCCACACGCAGCACCGGCGTCATCTGGTGAAGGCACAGAGAACAATGCCTGGCGAGGTGAGGGTCGCTGAGGGGGCTGGGGCTGGTGTGCAGAACGCTGGAGCATCCGAAGGGATGGGGCATCGTTGTTTTTTTGGGGGGGGAGGGGTTCAGGCCGACTTTACCAGAACTTCGACTTCTGGAACTTCTGGAACTCGAGAACTCTCTCGGAATCAAGGATCAGAGCTGTCCGATGCTAGCTTCCGCCCCTTGAAATCCCCCCTCAAATGTCGTGACAATTCCCCCCGGGGGGGGGGGGGGGAGGGGGGGCATGAAGTGACCCCCCACCCCTCAGGAGGAATTGCACCACACAACGATAGCACTTAGGCTGCAGCACTTCCAGTATAACCCAACGAAAAAACTCTATTGCCTTCGGCAGTGCACCTTGGAGAGGCTGACAGTCTGCCAATCAGTCAGTTAGTCAGGCAAGCAGGCAGGCAACAGGTAAAGACAACCACTCAATTTGGGTTTTTTCAGTGACGGACTCGGCTACAAGCAGTGGGTAGCCCGCACATGTTAATTCGGACAGTGGTCAAGCGGTAATGCGCTCGGCTGGCGGGCTGCAGGTTGGCAGCTCGAATCCCGCTGGCCGACGGACCACCGGCCGATTCCTTTTGCCTACCTGGCCCACGTTCAAATCCCTCTGAGCACCAACTTTTGACCCCCCCTACCCCCACCTCCCCCGTCAAAAAGGTGATACCCAGTTTCAGGGGATAGAGGCCTCAGAATCAAAAAATCCATTGGGGGATCATTTTATTGGGCAAAATAATGATTTGACAAGGGGTTGGACATCCAATATCATGCCTTGGGGTATGCTACTCGAATCGCCCCCCAAAAGGGGGGGTATACAACGCACGCGCCTGCGCTTGATCTAACAACCTCTCTTCGAGGTGATTTTGTTTGGCGATCTCGGCGCCTCGTATTTCCTATACTTTTTGGGCCAAGTGACGGTTTCCTTCCCCCCAGGGGGGGGGGTGGATTTCAAGGGGGGGGGGGGGGAGGTACTATTGTCCCACAATGCAATGTGGCAGCAGACATGACACATAACCCCCCCCCTTTATTATTACGCACCGAAATAATATCACGCATGCACCTTGCCCACCTGAGCGTACCACAAATACTCAGGCAAAACAGTGTGGGAAATGTGATTGATAAGCCTAAGGTGTTGTTATTTTCGTGCCATGAACACATCCATGGACAGCTGCTGTGCTGCTGTATTGGGTTTGGGGCTGGGCGTTAAAGGTGCAACATCTTGGGACTGTATTTTTTTTGGGGGGGGGCAAAGTGATAGGGGAGGCGAAGCTTTGCCTTCTTGGGAGGAATATACCCAAGATCCTGGAATACTGCAACAACAAAGACCTAGAACAGGGGGTCAAAACAATATCACGCACGAAACAATACCACGCACCAGAATATATCACGCTCGTGATAGGGGGGGGGGGGGTTAGTGAGGATAAGCTGATTCTGATACCAGGAATGCAATGGGAACTGCCACGCCCGTAGGCATCCCAGTGTGCTACTGGAGCGCAAGAAAGACTGAAGGCTGAGCCAAAACAGCGGTGTGCAATGCACAGAGAAAGCAATACTGAGGAAGGAAGTCAATACTGTGGTGGAAACAATCGCCGTCCGCCATGGACTTGGTACCACTGTCATCACAACTCTAACACTATGCAGGATGGGTGAGATGGGGCATACAGATCTTTTTCGAAGGGATGGGGCATCGTTGTTAACTTTGGGTGGTGGCCAAACCCTAACAGTTGGGAGACTGGGAGCGGGGGGGGGGGGATTGCGGTCAGGGAGCATCAAATCCAATTGCCAAAAAATGCGGACCTCGACCCCCCCCCCCCCCGCGCCTGCTGGGAGGTGGCCATTGAGCCAGAAAAGCCATTGCTTCAACTGCAACTTCTTGCTGTAGGACGACTGGGACAGCGCGTGGGACAAGTGGGACAGTGTGTGGGACAATGAGGATGCATCCTGAAGAGAAGGCTGTGTTGTACCTCAACATCCCCTTGCAATCCCCCCCCTCGCAATGTCGTGATGGTTCCCCCCCAGAGAGAAGGGGGCGGTCACAAACGGATGGTTCCCCCCTGGGGGAGGGGCAGGGGGTTGCACCATACAATGGTAGCACTAAAACTGCGGCAGCTCCAGTATAACCGAAAGAAAAATTCTATTGCCTTCGGCAGTGCACCTCGAAGAGAGGCTGACAGTCAGCCAATCAGTCAGTTAGTCAGGCAAGCAGTCAGTCAGGCAGTCAGTCGGGCAAGCACGCAGGCAGACAGGCAGACAGAAAACACAGTTTGGATTTTTTCAGTGGCGGACTACAGCTACAAGCAGTGGGGAGCCCTGTATGCCGCAGAACAATCCACGTTCGAGTGGTAATGCACTCAACCGCTGGCGGTTCGATTCCCGGCCGGCCGACCACCGGCGGTACCGGCTGATCTGTAAGCTTTATTGCACCTGACCCTGGTTCAAATCCCTCTGAGCACAAACCTTTGACCCCCCCCCCCCCCTTAGAAGTTTGATATCCAGTTTCAGGGGATAGAGGCCTCAGAATCAAAAAATCCATTGGGGGATCATTTTATTGGGCAAAATAATGATTTGACAAGGTGCTGGACATCCAATATCATGCCTTGGGGTATGCTGCAGGAACGACTCCCAAAAAGGGGAATATACAACGCATGCGCCTGCGCTTGATCTAACAACCTCTCTTCGAGGTGATTTTCTTTGGCGCCTAGTATTTCCTATGCTTTTTGGGCCAAGTGACCCCCGCCCCCCGGGGGCGGGCGTTGCAAGGGGGGGGGGGGGGGGCAAGCGGCTATTGCTGTCCATGGTGCTGATGCACACGGGGGCTGGCTGCAGGGTTAGGGGTCAGCTGTGCCTACCCCATCCCATCTCGGCCCTCCCCGTACTGCGAGGCGCGCCAGAGGGACCTGTGAGTGAGACTATGTCTCAAGACTATGTCTCCTCCCTGGCCACTCGGCTGTGCTGGCCCAACGGGGGGCCCTGTGCGCCATCCTCCGACCTCGAGGGGAGTCGGGCCTCCTGCGAGCGGCTGGCGGCTGCTGCCGCCCCTCTGGTGAACCCCATGGCCAACAGTGAGCCTGCCCGCTGCACTGCCTGTGTGCCTGCTGGCCCCCCTGTCCGTTGCGGCCTAGCGGCTGTGGCGACAATCGCTGTGCCTCCCTGCTCCGCCCGCTGTGGGGCCGGCCCTTCACTCCGTCTTGCTCCCCCCATGCGGTGGGGGGGTGGGGGGGGGGGGGGGTGGCGGTCCCCTGCCCTCTTCCTCCGGTGCCTTCTGTCAGGGGCCTGTCCCGCCGTCGCTCTGTACGGGCCCCATGCTGGGGCTGTCTCCCCTGGGGGGGGGGGGCGGGGGCTGGCGATCCATCCCCTGCCCCATCCTCCCGTGCCCCCCATGCAAAGGGGGGTTCAAGGGGGGGTAAGGTAGCGTTGCAAGGGTGCGTGTCAGCAGCACATGACACAGAACAGATGCTCATCAGGGGCCATTAAAAGGCCATAGGCACCTTTCTGTCACAACCAAGGACAGTGAAAGAGAGACAGAGAGAGAGAGAGAGAGAGAGAGAGAGAGAGAGAGAGAGAGAGAGAGAGAGAGAGAGAGAGAGCAACGGTCGCTTCTCGTTGACTGAATGCCCCCGCCAAGGGACTTCCAGCCTTGAGTCAAATATGGTGTGTTCAGACGATTATGCTTCAACTTATGTATGTACGTATGTATTGGCAAGGCCAATGGCTGCTTGTGTCTGGTATGGACAAAGGACCAAGGACAGAACGGTGGCCCTCGCTGAGGGATATCGATGTTGCTGAACCTTTACACTGCAACGCACAGGCTGCAAGCAACAGTCAGGACAAAAAGCTCTTCAGCGACATTGCCACAGGCGCCTTCCGCTGTGACTCTGAACTACCCTGCAATAGTGTTTCTGAGGGCTCGTTCAAGAGTCACAAACCTCCCCTACACAATACCGGACACAACTGATAAGTATCTTGTTCACTTCACTGCACCCCCCTCCCCCGGCGGCCCCCCCAGCCCACCAGACCTGGCCTGTGCACTGTTGTACATGGGAACATAGAGCTGCGGAATCAATGGACCAATCGCCACAACAAGGGGCACAGGGCCCCACATGATTTAGGTGCCACGACGCAGAGGCCCCTCCGCGCCATATCGCATTCCACCAGAGCCACCCCCTCAAATGCGCTGCTGAAAAAATGAGGTCTTGGGACCATTCCCGTGCTATATACACAATCCACTGCACCGATAGTGCGCCCCCCCCCCCCCCACTCTTTAGAGTACCCTCCGCCCCCCGCCTTCAAGTGACGGGTCAGACAAGGCTGTGCTTGCAACGTGGGGAGGGATGCCGTGTTTTGGTCATCTTTGGACAGCTACGTGTTGCAGGGCTTCGGATCAGGTGTGCTGAGGAAGCTGTGCTGACTACACACCTTCAGCATCCTCACGCTTGCGTTTGTGGCTTGGGCGCACGTTCCCGCTTTCAGAGTGCTCGGTTGTGGACTCTGCCTTCGCGGCAGTATCGCTCATTTCTGTTGACAAGATGGCAGAAATGTCAGGTGAGAGATGCCAAGCAAAAGATTGACGAGGCGGCCCCGATTGCTGATGTCCAACCGTCTACGGCCTGTATCCCCGCGTGGTCTAGTTTGCTGCCCGTGACCTCCAAAATGCATCCCCCTGTGTCTACACTGCCCGCCCAGGAGAACATGTACCAAGTGAGGGGTGTATACACATGTGCGTGCCCTGGTGGTCAGCTCATACCAATCCACCTCCAACCCCTTATCTATCCTCAACACAGGACCGCAATTGCTGTTGATATCAAACCTTCAAACAAGCTACCAACGACTGACATAGTACCCCCTGCACGCATGTTGATCCCGCACAGCTTTGCCCTGGGACATCCCATGTAATCCCATAAACGGCCAACTGGGGGGTGACCCCTCTGTACATTTGAGGTTTTGGTAGTACGCTGCCATAGATCCCCAGACCGAGGCGGGCGCCTTCCTTTGCCACAGTCTTACCAAGAAGAGACCAAGAGGAGAGTGACTCTCCTTGCCCCCTTTCCCCCCCAAAATGTGCATCCAAGTGCGCTGGTATCAACAGACCAATGTGCAACCCCCCCCCCCCCCCAGGCCACAATGGAACCCGGCGATTCCTCCCGCAAGAGGAAGCGGGGACGCAGGTCGTCTGATCCTGAAGGTGGGCCGTGTGCAATCTGTACTGTAAGAAGGGTGTGGCGTCATGTGTTAAGGTCCTCGTCCACAAAGGCCTGCACCACATGCTGGTAAGCTGAGACCAGACGGGGCAGCCCCATGCACCACGGCCGCATTGTACCCTTGGGAACACCAGTAATGCGTTGTGTTGTGATGCCGGTTTTCAGCGACCTATTGGTGTCCACGTCCGTGATGACAACCGTTCGTTCCATAGAGTGTACTCCGGCGTGTCTTTTCGACTCTGGCTGGCGACTCACAGGGTGCGGGACGTGCCGTTCCAGCCTGTGAGCCAGTGCGGCAAGGAGACTGAATTGCTTTTGATCTGGTATAGATGGGACAAGCGTCCATGTTCGGTAACTGCTGGATGCTGCTGCCAGATGCTCCGTGACGGTCACATCGTGGATCAGATTGTGGTCCTGCCTTCTCCGCTTTTGTTCTGTCCGTTCAGGATCAGACGACCTGCGTCCCCTCTTCCTCTTGCGGGAGGAATCGCCGGGTTCCATTGTGGCCGCAGCAATGCAGAGGTAGGCTAATCAGAAAGAAAGGGAGAGGGTTCGGGGGGGTAGGGCGGGGGAACGCTTGTCTACCTCGAGGGCTGGGTGACGTCCACGCGTTGCCCTTGCGGCCGCTGTGGGGGTCTCCCGGCGTTTTGGAGGGGGGGCACCCGGTGGATCCAGCCGGGCTTAGCGGCTGGCCTCCGTGGAGCATGACCGCACGCTTGGCTGGCTGGATGCTTCCCCGGAGGTGTTCCACGTGTCCGTATCACTGTCACTGTTGGAAGGGGTGCTCACACCCCCGTCAGACAGAAGTGTGAGGTTAAGAGCTGTGAGTAGGTGATGCCCTTCCGCAGAGGTTGCCCGAAGAGGTGACTCGTGCAGGGGAAAATCCAGTCGTTTAACAACAGGCGAAGTTGCTTCCAGTGAGGAGAGTTTGACTCTTTTGGGCGCCGCCGGGGTGCCCGTGTGGCAGAGTTGTAGCTGTGGCGTGCGGGGGTGTGGGTAGCGGGGGTGGAGCTGCCTGCCTTGATCGGCTAGGCGGTCTGCCTCATTGTTGCCCTCGATGGTCACATGCGAGGGGACCTTGATCCAGTGTACGGTGCGTGAATTGTTGTCAAGTTCCATTAGCAGTTGTTCCCACAAGGGGACATTGGAAACTGGTCCCGACGAGCCGACCCACCCCCGCAGTTGCCAGCGGCGGGCGGCCCCGGATGCTCCCAAAATGACGTATTGTGAATCCGTGCACAGTGCAATGTCACCTGTGTGAAAGATTTTAAGTGCTCTAATGACCGCCAGGAGCTCGGCGGAATTGTTGGTTTGCCGGTACTCATCCGGGACATATGCAGCGATGCTGGTGTGATGCTCACAAAAAATGCCATACCCTGCTAGCCTGCCTGCCGGCCCCTCAACAGCGGAGGAACCGTCGGTATAGACTTGCGGGATGCCTTGGTCCTGTAGGTCCTGCAGGACTTCCTGCAGCTCCTCTGCTTTTTCAAGTTTGCGCATTTGTCGTGCTGTGGCGCGCGCCTTTGCTCTAGTGGGTGGGGGGGTTGGGGGGTTATTGGGGAATGAGGGGACCGGGTCCGGTTGCTCTGCCGTGGGCTGTGCGGTGGTGCACGAGCGGGACGATCGTCGCAGCTTGGTGAGGAACCAGGTGTGGATCGTATCCGGGATGGGTAGGTAGCGTGGGCACGAGGACCATAGGTTTAGGACGTGATACCAGTGGTCACAGAATTTGTCCCACGTGACCCTGAAAAATGGCTGGTGTTTTTTGGTGCATCGTAGCGACCAGTTGGTGATAACGGCAGACCAGCCCACAAGGCCTGCTGGGGTGCTCAGGGAGGCCGCAGGGTCCTCTTGCAGAAGTTGGGAAACGTTAAAAGGTTGGAAGCCCTCTGGCCTGAAGACCTGATTAATGAATGCAAAAGATTTTTGAACAAATTGGCAGTGATACAGTGTATGTGCAACGGTTTCTAGTTCCTGGTCAACAGGGCACCACACCTCTAGCGGTTTCCAGCTCTGCTGTCGTTGGCCTACAGGGAGCCTTGACCATAATGCCTTATGAATAAAATCCTTGTGCCGCGGTGGAAGGTTGCAGCGGTGGAAGGCTTCTCAGAACGAGTCTGGCTGGCGTGGTTTCAGGGAGTATGGTTGTGAAAGAAGCTCCGCCACTGGTGCTCGTGCCCATGCATACCAAAAGGTAAGGTCTGGAGGGGGTTGGGGGGGCAGTGCAAAAGTGGGCAGGAGAGAGGCAGGGAGCAGTGGTTGATCCACTTGGAGGCGGTGCCGATAGACGGGTTCCCAATTGGGAGCAAGCATGGAAAAATAAGTGGGTTGTTCAAGCAATTGTCCAATTGTTAAAACTCCTTGGCGGATGAGGCGGGGCGAGAAGTAGGTGTGGCAGTGTTCATTCAAGAAAAAGGTCGAGTGCCACGCTGGGGCATCGCCGGGTAACTGGGCGGGGTGTTCAAAGTGCACATCTTTTTTAACCAGTGAGAATGCGCGTGCACACCACCCCAGGAAAGGCATAGTCTGTTTAACAACATTTGGTCCTAGCTGAAAGAAAGGCAGTGATGCCGGGCTTAGGATAATACCCAGGTCGGCAGCAAATGGCTGGAATGACGTGTGTAAAATACTGGGAACGCTCAGTGGGTCTTTAACGTAAGCCACAAGTGCTGATGCATGCTGCCAATATAGGAAGGTTTCCGGTGCGGCCAGATTGTATCCTCCCTTGTGCAGAGGGTGGGAGAGAATGTCCAGCGTGATGGACCAGGAGTTGAGCTTTAATGCAACCTGGTAGACCGTGCGCAGTGCGCTCACCACAGGGTCCGAGGGGAAGACCACTCTCGCTGGATGAATCAGGAGAGGGAGAATCCAGAGTTTCAGCAGGAGGACCCTTTCAGTTAGCGACAGGTCCCATGACTGCATTGCAAAGGCCCGACCCATGGCCTTTTGCAGTGCATGGGAGTATGCCACTTCTGGTGTGACATGGCCAAACTCAATCCCCAAGTATTTGTAGCTGTCTTGGAACTGCAGACCGGTCGAGAGTAGCTGGACTTTCAAACTCTCTGTCCAGTGTCCCTTCAGGAGGATGGCTGACTTTTTGTGGTTAACCATCAGTTCTGAGTATTTAGAAAAGGCTTTGAGTGAGCCCCAGACTATTAGGAAAACAAAGACGACTTGCGCTGGTTCCCCGGTCACGATGATGAGCAGATCATCCGCATAGAGCAGAATTTGTACCGTGTCAGAGACAGAGGTCAGCTTCTGAGCCAGTGGTGAAATCAGCATAGCGAATATAGAAGGGGAAAGGGGGCAGCCCTGCCGCACACCCGAGGCAGGGGAGAATCTGTGATGGGGCATTACTCCTCCTCTTACCAGTAAACAAATTGGAGCAGCAAAGAGATTCATGAGCAGATTAACTATCGGTAGCGGAATACACATGTCGACGAAAAAGGTCTTGGCAAAAACGTGAGAAACCGAATCAAAGGCTTTGCTGAAATCCACTGGGCAGAAAATACCCTGCGGCGTTTCCGCAAACGTACCAAAGGCCTGCCAGAGATTATCGAAGATATAGCGGCCTTTAATGAAACCTTTTTGTTGAATCGGGGTGATGGCTGCAATGAAGTCCTGCAGCTGCAGCGCCACAATGTTCGCTACCTATTTGTTGCAAAAGTTTTGGAGCACCAGGGGTCTGAGGTCCTGCACACCGGGCAGACCTGCCGTTTTTGGAATAGGATTCAGCATGGCCATGGACCATGTTTCAGGCAGGGTAGGATTATCCAACAGTGACTGATAAATTTGGTGCATCAAAGGAACAAAGTGTCCCGAGAAACACTTATAAATAGCTCCTGTAAAACCGTCAATGCCCGGACAGGAGGTCGCACTTAGGGCGTCAAGCGCCGCGTGCACCAGGTCAGCTGATGCTGGGCGAATGAGTAACTTGGCCATGTCAGCCAGAGGTTTACCCTTAAAGAAAGAGCGTAAGTACTCCGTAACCTGAGGGGAGGAGAGCCCTGAGACGGACATTTTGTCAGACCAGAAACCCAGCAGCTCTTGTGCTATCGACTCGGGGTCGGGGAGAACCTGGCCCGTTTTGCTGCGGAGCGTGTGCAGTTGCCGTTTCACCTGTAGCTGGCGGGTGAGGCGCCAGATTTCTTGCTTCCGCCGCCAGGGTTGTGAGGCCCATGGGTCGGATATCGTGGTCTTCAACTTGTCTAGCACCAGCTGGCCTGTCCGGTCCTCGTCAGCCTTTTCAGCCAGGGCGGCAAGGACGCGATAGGCCACATGAGGGTCGGGAATATCATATCCTTTAGCCAAAAGAAAATCGTGGCCTCCGGGGGCTAGCTTATGTGATGTGGATTCCCTCAATAGAGTTTGTACTTCGGTATAGCCCGTGCAGCAATGAGTCCTCTCATATGTGAGGGCTTGTCGGCGGATCAGATCCTGGGAGTCCGCCCATTGGGCGAAACCTGTAGTTTGCAAACTGGAGAGTTGTGCCTGTATGTCGTCTACGGTCTCTTGGGACTGCAGAAAGGAGACAGGACATCTTTTGCGACGCTGCTGGTCGCAGGAGGCAGATAAGAGCGAAAAAACTACAGCCTTGTGGTCAGAGGAAGCCAAAAAACATGGATAGCATTCACGTAAAACAGAGACAAAGTTGTGCGGTACCAGGACGCGGTCAATCCGGCGTCTTCTGTCTGTGCTGATGTCCGTCATGTCCGCTTGGTGCTGACTGACGTCCGGTGGAGGGGCGTCCTTGGGGCATAAAGATGGGAAACCCCATGTCCACCCTTCCAGGGGGAATTCTTCAGTGCGGCAGGAGTGTAGCGTAGCAAAGGCGTCCACTAAATCGTGCTGGGCAATGAAAGATAACTCGCACTCTCTCGCCTCGAGGACATCCTTCCGTTCAGGGGAGGTTCTCAAGGAGGAGACATCTCGGGAGGGCAGGATAACAGAATTGTGGTCAGACAGAAAAATGGTATCAGAAGGAATGAAATGACGGAGCGATGCTAACTTTTTCCACTGGTGAGTTTTGATGGTGGCATCATGATGGAAATGGCAGACAGCGAAGGAAAGTTCGATGCCGTCTGGGTCCTGAAGCCTGACGAATAGGAACCGGCTGGTCCAGGTCCAGCTGTGGACGTGCGTCCATGTGGTGGGGAATAGGATCGCTACCCCCCCCCCCCCCGTCCTTTCGGGGACAGGTTGGTGAGTAACTTGATGTCCCGTTTGGAAAATTGTTCATGCAAGTTGAGCAGGGTTTGCTCATCCGGAATGTGAGGCTCCTGGAGCCCCATGACATGGAGTTTTGAGCGATGGAAAAATTTCATAATTTGTGTGTACCTGTGCTCGTGGCCTGTGCCGTTCGGGACCAGGGTGGACAAGCCGTTGGCGTTGAAGGTGCACGCCTTGAGGGAGGCGGCCACAAAATTGGGGGGGGGACAGACGTGGATTCTGGTGACCCCCATGGGTGGGTAGTATCTTAGTAGCGCAAGTCTTACTCATTTGTCATTGCGGGTTGCTCTCGCATACGTGGTTTTGCCAGCTGGTTGCTGGCGTTTCCGAGCCTCCATAGAGTCTCTCTTTAGGACGTTAAATTCGTTCAGCGGTATGATGGTGATTGATGTATTTTTCTGAGCATCATGCAGGATGACACTGGTCTGGGGCAGGTGCGGCGGCCCTTGCAGCTTCCATGCCGCGGTGCTCATGCGCCCTGGGTTCCAAGTGGATCTGGTTAATGTGTCAACAACAAAGCCATTCGAAGACAGGAAATCGCGCAGTGCGGTGTCACGTAGCCAGATAGGTACATTATACGCTACTAGGGCCTGGGGGGGGCTGGTGCCTTCTCCCTGTCCTGACGCGGATGACCTGGTCGAGCAGACGGAGCTGGCGTCAGACTGGGAGTCAGGATTGAACCAGTCTCGTTGTTTCTCGTCTTTAAAAAGGAGCCCGTTGGCTTGGAGTTTGACGTACGGTCCTTGTACAAAAGAGTAGAGATCCTCTGGAGCCTTGAGCCCCAGGCGAACTTTATTGGGTCCTGCGATTTGCAAGGACCACGAGGCCGGATCGGGCAGTGAGTCTGTCAGAATGGCGTGCAGGGTGAGCCATAGGTTCTTACTATACTGCTCTTTGTGGGTTTTTTTGTAGAAAACCTCCAGTACGGCCTCTTGATCGTGGAAAGCGGAGCCATCGAACTCTCCCAGTGACATAACTGAAAAGTGATCCTTCTTTTTGTGTGCGTCAATAAACTTGGACCTCTCCTGAGCGTTGAGGTCGAGCAGGAATATCTTTGTGTGTAATGGTTTGTTGGGAGGGCGGAGATTTATGGGTCCGGCCACATTAAAACACCGGGCTCCAGATAGGCCCATGTGTAGCATGGTCTGGGACATGTCGTTCTCGGTCATGTGAACCGCAAAAGTTGAAGTGGGGGGAGGTGGTAAGGTGGCATCCTTACTCTCTAGGGTCGAGCCCTGCGAGAGAAGCCTCACCGTGTTGTAGACCGGTTTGAGTCTCTGTGAGATGGACTGCTGGGTAAAACTGATTACCCAGTGTGTAGCATGGACAGGGGTAGGGGCAGGAGCGGGGGCAGGGGCGGGGGCAGGTTTCAGCCGGGGCTGGGACTTTGGTTTATAGGGCTTGCGCTGCACCTCCATCTCAACAAAGCCCTTCCACAAAGAAAATTGTGATGTGTAAAAGTCACCTACATCGCGCCACGCCCCCCACCGCGTACCTCCCACCAAAGGGGGAAAGGGGTGTAGCCATTTGGGTTCCGAGCATGATAGAACTTCACCCACTGGCGGCGGCGGGCACCATTTGTCTTTGGACGCACAAGGGAAGGAGACACGAATGAAATGAAAATTCCCCGACAAATTTGGGATGCACCCATAGATGTCGGTGTGCTTGGCCAACCACTTGCAAAAAATGAGGTGGTCAAGTTTCTCTAGCGGAATCCTCGCGGCCAAACACATAAAGACAGTGTCATCGGCAACGGTGTAACGGGCCTTTGGTGTATTGGCGACATGTACCAACGTGGGTTGTTTCAAAGTAGTCACGCGGGGAAAATCTTGCGCCATCGGGGTTTCCTTCATTTTCCCAAGCTTCCGCTTCTTCTCTCGTTTTTTGTGGGACTCCTGCGCAGAGAAATATGCATTTTGAAAATTTCATATAAAATGGGGTCAAAGAAGCGTACCCCATATCGCAGACAATGTGGATATGTGCTGCAAGCAAACGTCACATCAAGGGCAGCACCTTATTTTTCAGGTGGCTCTTATTGTCGCTCTCTTGCATCCGTCTGTTTCACCGTACAGGGTTCCTTGGGCTACACTGCGGCTCGAGCAGCAGGCGTCATCTGTGTGGCATAACGTGCCTTCTGGCCACCCTGTCCTTTTTTTTTTTGACTTTCCCGAAGTTCAAAGAGTACTCAAGACTGTGCTTGGAAAAGTGGGCGTCTCCAGCATATGATACAGTGGATCCCCGCAAAGCGGGGCACATGGCAAAGACCCACAGTTCATATGCGTATACCACAGGGCTCTCTGATGCGGTAGGCAAAACCGCCACGCCATATGGCAAGCCTATAACGCGCAAGATTTAAGGGGGTTCAGACATGCTGGATCACGCGTGTGCCATTCCCCACAGGTCCTCAAGAGTGACAAGCTTTCATCGCTTTGCAGGGGCCACCTTCTGGCCACCCTGTCCTTTTTCCACGCTTCACCGTCCTTTTGCCCTTGCCAGAATCACTGTCCCCGGAAGTAGACGACATTTTGGGAACACAAAAACAGAAAAGCGTCCTGCCACACAAATGACATGCAGGACACATGAGAACACATACGCGTACAGTGTGCCTAATGACAGCGGAGAGAGAGAAAATTTTCCTCAAGGGAAAATTGAAGTTTTTGAATCGAGGCATCACTGAAAATTGCGGTAAATTGCAGTAAATTGCGGACCTCAACCCCCCCCCCCCCAGCCTGTGCCCTCACAGCATGTATCAACGCGGCAAAGCTGCAATACCAAGAGCAGATGGCCATGTTTGGACAAGGGGGGTACCACGGTTTCAAAACAGGCCCAAAATAGCCTACTTTTCGCACACCGCACGGTGCACCCCCTAAACCTGAATGTCAACTGTAGCCTGAATTATTGGGGAAGGGCCCTTTTACCACTTACCACCAACCCAAGGACTTCCTAGTCCTAGACGTGAGGCAGCTTGGTGATCTCTCGCTTGGCAGGTGGCTGTGTGTTATTGGGAGGGCCTCATGGGCAAGCCTTTGATTACCCTGGGCTTCCAAAATGTCACAGGGCTCAGCACATGGGCCACGGGGAGACCCAGGTCTGGCCTGGAAATGGGCTCCACAGCCACGCTAACCGTGCAAAAATGGGAGGGGGGTGAGGGGTTGCCCTAAAGGCTGAGGACAAGGAGGCAGCGTGTGGTTGCTGTTTCTGGGTGTTTGCAGGTATTTGGGTTTCCAGGAGGAAATTGTCTGCGTTGCTGGGGTGGCGTAGAGGTTGGCCGGGCAAGGACCCCCCCCCCCCCCGCACGCCCGGGGCTACTGGTGCAAAGCAGCAAGGCAAGCACAAACATGCTCTCGATCACCAGCAAACCAAGGGTTTGCCCCGAAGCGCCGTCTGCCAATGTGGTTGTGTTTCTTTGAAAGTGCTCAGAAACAAGCCTGTATTCCTATGGCAGCCCTCTGACGGTCAAATCCGGTTATGTAGGTAGTTCTGCGCCCCGCAGGACGCATCTTGGTATGGATGATGCTATGCAAACCATTTTCCAAGCGTCGGGCGCAACAACACTTGCATGCCCCCTCCTGCCAACGTTCACGTCAAAGTGCCAAGGCACTGCGTCGAAAAACACGGGGGCTCCAATCTACGGCCCAACAGTGTGAACAATGGGTGCAGCGACCCGTTCGGATCGGACGGCAATGGGCTGACACGCCGTCGTTTTCATGCTTGCCCAGACCAACCCCCCGAAACTTGACCCCACCCACAGGGAAAGGGTCCTCCACCTCCACTGTGCTATTAACGAGGGCAGGCGGCTCGTAAGGTCCTGGACGCTCTTGCGAAGGGTAAGGGAGAGGGTTAGCGGGTTAGAGCCTGTACTATGTACGGTGAACGAGGGAAAAGGCTGCATAAGGTCTTGGACGCTTATGCGAAGGGTTAGAATGGGGCGCAGTGGGTTAGGGCTGGCTGACTGCCCATGCTACAGGAGGGGGGAGAATTTCGCGCCAAGTCAAATTCGCGGTGGTAAATTTCGCTGTGGGAAATTTCGCGGTGCCCCCTGGTTGAGTGTATTACCACCCGCCAGAGTCCACAGTGTGTACCGCTAGTGTGTACTGCCAGTGTGCGAGAAATTCGCGGAGAACCCTGAATTTCGCGTGGGAAATTTCGCGGTCAATTTGAAACGCGAAATTTCCCACGCGAAATTAGAAGTGCCACGAAAATTTCCCCCGCCCTGTACCCTCCCCCGCCTGCACTGCGGATCGCGGCGCGACGGAAGGACCGGGGCCTCCCAGTCGCCCAGTGAGCTTTCGGACTGACTCCCAACGCGAACTCTCAGGTACTTGCAAAGTGTCTGTGGGACTGCCAGGCGTTCAACAACGCGAAGGTCGCGGCGCTGGGTTATTATTTTCCAGCAGTGATGAGGTGGGGTTGGGGCCAGACCGAATCCTGACATCACAGCGGACATGAATGAGTGGGAGGGGGCGTAGAACGCCAAGACACCATGCACAACGTCGGGGTGGAAGTGCATGACGTGGGATGGGAACATCTCAGTGATAGAAAAGGGGGGGATGGGCTTGAAGCGTCGATAATATTCCAGGTACTCCAGCCAAGTTGGCCAAGAGGGTATTCCGTGAAGCCAAGCTGAACAACGGCCACTCTTGTACCCACCTTGTCCAAGGATCACCAAGCAACACTAGCCGTTGGTTCCATCCATTTTCGCACCATGCATTTTGGCAGTGCATTTTACGATTGGTCCTACTATGCGCTACGTGTGCTGTCTCATACGTGGGTTTTGAGATGCCTGGTGTTCATATTTTGTGTCAAGGCAGCTGGTTGGGGCATGATGGCCTGTGCAGCATATTTTGCTTCTTGGTTTCCAGAATAGTACACCATGTCGTTCCGCATGTCCGATCCGGCAACCGTTTTTTTGGGGGGGGGGGGGGGCGGCTGTGAGCAGCCATGAGCTGGCTGCTCACCAGGGATGTTAGAAGGGAAAGGACCTCCGAGGTGGCCGGAGAGCCGGGTAGAAAAGCGGTTGGAGGAGGTTGCCAAAGAGCTTGCCGCCGTAAACCGTACATTCGGCGGCCGAATCGGCCAGCCAAATGTACGCCGAGCCGAAATGTGCGCCGAGACCATGTACGGTTTATTTAATTGGGCCGCCAAAGCGGTTAGGGGCGGTTACTGTGGGTTACAAAGGCCATTGAAGCTGGCACTTGGCGTCAGGGAGACAGCGGCTGGGCATAGGCTGGGCGCCCTGGAGGAGGGGGGGGGGGGTACCCCCCCGTGTGACATTCCGTCGGGTTGTTGTTTCTTGACGGGGCCGCGGACAGTCACCCATTCTTCCCTTCGCATGTTGCGTCGGGTCGTTGCTTTCTGTCGGCCACTGCGGCCAGTGCTCCTGCTGGTATCGTTTCTGCGTTCGCGGAGCCCAGTGGTTGGTGTGCTGGGGCTGTGCTTGATGTGGCAAGATGTGCCACTTGCGCGTCAGCGGCGCCCAGTAGCCCCCCCTTCCAATTCATCTCTGCTGCTCACTGTGCAGTCCTCAAGATGACGTCTCGGGATCAAGGTTCGGAACTGTCCAGCATCGTTTTACACTTCAAGATTTCATCCCATCGTCCCATCTGTCCTCATCTCTTGACACACGTGCTAATGTGCTGTGCTGCCTTGCACTCCCTCACACGTGGCCTAAAACCCTGCGACGCCATTCTGCCGTTCGCATCGCGTGCCTGCACTGTATCCGCGCATTCGTCCTTGTTCTCGGTCCGATGCGGTGGCCGTCTTTGATAGTTTGAGTGCCGTACCGCCGCGTTGCATTCCTGTTGGTCCCCCCAAAAGGGCAGGTGCTCAGAATCTCTGTTTGCTTCACCGAGCAGCCGGGCACTGTTCGGGCAGGCCGGGTTTCAGGCACAGGCTTTGCTTATAAGGGCTGCAATTGGTCAGGTTGCATTAACCTCCGGCCGCGCCTGCTCCCCACAGCTTTCACCGCTCTGTCCACTGTTTGAGCCAATGCCCGCCGATCGTCCGCGCAGCCAGTTTATAAGGGCATCAAATGGAGCCAGTTTATAGGGGGGGGGGGGGTCCTTTTAGCTCTCAGACCCACCCACCTAAAAAAAAAAACTTGACCCAAAATTTGGCCGAGGGAAAATCAAGTTTGAATAAGCGGCCCCTTTGTGAGAACAACCCAGACCCCGCCCCCCTTACATATTAATTCCTTGTAAACAAAGCCTGGTCAGGCACAAAGCTGGACGGCGGTAGCAGCTGTGTGCGTGGGCTGTGTCCCCAAAACGTGGACCAAAACTGGCCTGGGGATGAACTGGGGATTAAGCGGGCCGTCGACCGCAGAGATCCCCTCGCGATCATTCCACGGAGAGGGCCACCGATTTGTTGTACACCATCCCGTAGCTGTGGTAGAGGGCCGCGCGCGCGTAGGTGGAGGACAGCGTGCCGAAGAAGTGGTTGCACTTGGTGAGCACCATGAGGTCCACCAGCACCGTGTAGCGGACGGCGTCCCGGTCGGCGTTGCACTTGATCAGATGCTTCTCGCGAAGGCAGTCCTGGCCCCCCTTCGCGCGCGTCATGTTGAGGTCCAGCGAGGAGAACGCCGTCATGCCGTTCCGGCGCAGCTCGCGGATCAGGCCCTGCTTGATGTACTCTGTGTCACTGACGACCAGCCAGGCGGCCTGAGGGGTGCCGCCAGGGTGTGGCCCAGCGGTGGGTGTATCCACAGGAAGGGCCACAAGGGGTCAGGCTCTGATCAGACGTGCCACTGGCGTCTGGCAGGGAAACTGGTTATCAGTAGGAATTGGCCCCGTACCAAATGTCACTTAGTGATACCCGCCCCCCGCACCACCAGAACTCGGTAGGAACGTGCTGCGTCCACTGTGTGGCTCAGTAGGACCCTGCTCCATCTGATCATGTCTGAGCTGGCAGACGCCAGTGGCAAGTCTGGGTTTGCTTCTCCGCAATTCGGTCCCACCGTGCCTGCCCCCACGGTCTTGATTACTCTCAGTTCAGTGTTCCAGAATGCGTTCTCTGTGTCCGCTGTCCGAAAGCTCCACGGCTGGGGGTAGGGGCCAGGACCCTTCCTCCCTCCTCCACTGTACCAGGTCAGCTGTCGCCTGTTGGGCCTGTGGTTACGCGAACACTCGGCGAGGCTCGCACCCTTTAGGCCTTGCCGATCGGCTGTTCGGGCCCTACCTCCACTGGGCGAGGGGCGTACATGCGGGCAGAGGTCACAGGAAGGGGGGGGGGGGTTCAGAGACCCACCCATCCAGATGTCTGAGACAGGCCAGGGACCCAAAGATGTCCCAGCCCCACGGGTGGGGGATGGGGGGGGGGGGGGCTGTGGGGGGTCACCCACCTGCTGCCCAACCTCACCCAGAGGCAAAAAATGGGGGAAATTTTCTTCAAAACCATTCAAAATGACCCATTCCCATGGAGGTCGGGCGGTGGTCTTCCAATACCCACCTACCCAGCCACCCACCCACCCGCAATTTCCCAAATACCCCCCCCTGCCCCCCCCCTGTCGGGTAGGCCAAGCACATGCTAGTGCAGCCAGGATGCCACATGGGGGCAGGGGGGGGGGGGTGCTTTTGTTTGTGTTTTTTTGCGCCAACAACGTATTTGGTATACCCCTCCCCCTTTGGGGGGTCCAAGGATGTGCGTGAGGGGAAAAGGGGGGCTGAAGTAGGGTTTCAAAGAGGTGGTTGTGAAAGCGCTTACCGGTGGCTGGAAAAGGTGGTTGGCAGGCAATGCCTGGCGGGTACAAAGCGGTTGGGGTGCCGTTGGGGGCAGTTGGCGGGGCTGACCATCACCGCCCCCAAAAGGCAGTCCGATGCCCCAACAAAAAGGGGGGTCACCCCCCTGCCTTCAAGCGCAAGGGGCGCCACTCAGCATCACCCGTTCTTCGCCCCACATCCCCTTCACCTCCGTTGACCCAGTGCCAAGTGCTGCCCCGGGGCCCGGATTTCCGATCGCGGGCAGGGCCACTGTCCACTAGTCACTCGACCAGACCGCCCCATGCGGGTGGGGGGAGCGGGGGGGATTGCCCGCGAGCTCGCATTCACCGGCAGACCTTTGAAGGCGGACCGGGCCCTGTCCACAGGCTTCGTCAATGAGGTGATGTGCAACGCTTTTGGATGTGGAAGGCCGGGCTGCACTTGAGGGCCCCAGATTTATTGTTGATCTGTTTTCGCTGAGGCCGTCTTTAGGCGGGTTCTACCTGCCAATGGCCAGCCAACTGGCGGTTTATGGCTGATTTCGGTTGACCGCACACAAACTGCTGCCAACTGCTATCAGTCACATGTCGTTTGCCATCAGGGAATGGCTGGGCACCCTCTGGTGTTGATTGGCCCGGCACCATCAGTTGGGCTGTTGCACGGATTAAGTGCGGTTGTGTGTTGAAAAGATAGTCACGTATTGTGTCCAAGACGCGGGGTGAGGGTTATGAGGGTGGAGGCAGTAGCACATGGGCCAAGGTACCGCGCACGAAAGGAAGAATTTCCCCTGTTCCATGATAAGTACCCCAATTGCGCG
This sequence comes from Eutreptiella sp. 'Long Island Sound 2002', assembly GCA_964036045.1. Lineage (NCBI taxonomy): Eukaryota > Euglenozoa > Euglenophyceae > Eutreptiales > Eutreptiaceae > Eutreptiella > Eutreptiella sp. 'Long Island Sound 2002'. Next base: position 179,480,572 of record OZ038380.1, on the reverse strand, counting down.
CCGCAGGTGCCGCGGGATTGGCGTTCCCCATGTTTCTTCTTTCGAGGGCGGGGGGGGGTGTCCATTGACACGCGCATGGGGGGGTCCATTGACATGGGGGAGGGGGTGTTATGACACTTATCTGCCTGGCCTCAGGCCTTGGAGCTACAAGCCCAACAAATCAGGACGATTGGGCACCCCGCAAAAAAAACACTCTTGTTGCTTGGCTCTATCCCCCCCCCCCCCCACAGTAGTCGTGGGGAATACGCCGGCCGTTCCCGGGACCTTCTGAGGAGCTGTGCGCCACGCAGGTACGCCCCCCTGGGGCACCGCATCCGCCCTTCGCGGGGAGGTGGAAGAAAGCGCCACACAGGCCCAGGCCCTGGCTGGGGCCAACGCCTTCCCAAGTGCGGCCGTGCGGGCTGGGGTGGACGGCCAGCGGCCTGCCGGTGGGGGTGCTGTGCGTGCGTTGTGCCACAGTGTGTGTGCGCTGCCTGTCAAGGGGGGAGGGGGGCAGGGGGGGCTGGGGATGCAAGGCAGCGCATCACCACTGCACAGCTGCTGGACAAAGCAGTTGCAAGGCATCACATCACTGCACTCGTGCAACTAAGCCATGAACCACGCTCAGACTGCGAGGTTCGTAATACTGACAGCAAACCAATTGTTCACAGCATTTCCAAGAAAAAAATTTTCCGACAAAAATTTTTCAGACAACTTTTTTTGTTTTTCCAACAAAAAGCTTTTTGGTGGAAAAAATTTTTGATAGAAAAACCGTGCAGTCAGGGGGGGGTGGTCAGGGCTGGACGGGCCCTTCATCAGTCACAATGAAATGCGTCCCCGAAGGAGGCCCCGAAGGAGATGTATTGGGGTTGCAAATGGTCAACACTGGGTTCTCACTATTTCCCTCCCTCACCCCCTCCCTCACCCCCCCACCCTCATGAAGACATCCCAGGCAGAGGGTAACCTGCCAGACAATGAATGCACTGTCGCTCCTTCCCGCCCCCCCCCTCCCGCCCCCCCCCCTCCCGGGTTGCCCCCCCGGTGCCGCCCACCGCGCGCGCGCGCCGCACCATGCGCTCCCTCTCACACACCTCGCGATGACGGGGCACGGCCGTCATGTCCAGGAGCTCATAGGCGTCCGCCACGTGCCACCGTTGCATGGGGTACGGGCCGAACGGGATGCTCGTGGACCCCGTGCCCCGCTCCCCTTGGCGGATGTACACGCACATCAGCTCCCGGCCCCCGGCGTCCTGCTGCAGTTGCCGATGCGCCAGCCCCACGTACTTCATCATCCTGTCGCTCGGCTTCATGATGTACCGCAGCAGCTGCCCGTAGACCCAGCCGTACCCGAACTGCGTGAACTCTTGCGGCAGAACCTACAACCGCATCATCAGCACTGCCAAGGTCGGGGGCAAAGATGCATTAGAAGAGAGGACGATGGAAGGAAATCATATTAAGGAGCAATAGTCCATGGGGCTTCTGCCCATTCCATCACCCGGATTCACCCAAGGGGCAAGTCGTGCAGGTATCAGGAGAAGAGAGGACGATGGGGGAGTGGGGGTCTGGGACCCAAAATTTTGCGTACCACAAATGGCCCGACAAGATTTTCCCAACGGCAAATTTCGTTGTTTCCCGAGATGGTCACTTTGGTCTTGGGGGGGGGCGGGGTCCTCTTACGGTTGTCAGCCGTTCGAATGCATCCTGGTCTGGTTTGGTCTGGGGTCTCACTGTACTGACGAAGGCATGTGGCCGATCAGAGAGGGCGCTCTCGACCGCTGTCGGGGGTACCGAGGGGAATACGATCCGAGAACGAAGCAAAACCACTGCGTCTGGGCAACAGACAATTTGAACAACTTGGGCACACATTTCGATCAAAATGAAGGGGGGCCGGTTTGATTTTTGTGGTCCAGACCAGATGAGCTGCAGCCTGCTCACCACATGTTACCCGAGACAACTCCTCGGAATCGCTGTCCATTTCTACGATGATCCCCCCCAAAAGTACATGTGTTGCTGTTTGTTGTACGCTTTCTGCCAAGCCACAGGGCCGCTGCGGTTCCGCGGAATAAGTAATGCCTCGGTACCCGTGGCTCTGTCCTCAACGAACACGCCCATCAACGCCGCCCAGCCTCCCACCGCCGGCGGTTGCGATCCAACCGCCGTTGGTCACCCGCCGGCCAATCCCCGACCGCCGGCCGCCGGCCGTGCGAGACACAGCCCCGATCCGCGTTGTGGGGGGGGGGGGGGGGGTGTTGCCCTTCCAGGCCCCCCAGCCTGAACCTGATGGACCGTCACACACCGTGAGAACATGATCAGATCCCATGGGCTGTTTTCGTGGTGCCCGTGTTGCTGTCTGGGGCTTTGCTGTGAGGGTCCGTTTGGCAATTGCCCAAAGAGGCGCGCACCGTGCACCCGTCCCCCTTACATCACATGTGTTGAGCAAGTGCAATTCAGCACCCCCCCTCCATGTCCAATCCCCCCCCCCCCCCGAGGGACGACGGTTCCCCCCCACCCCCGGGGGAACTGTCACCAAATGACGGTTCCCCCCATCCCCAAGGGGGGGGGGGACGGACACCACACAACCGTCACCTGAATTCTAGTATACCCAACTAAAATTTTTCTTCGGCACCTTCGGCGCCTGTGATTCCCTATTGATTTCTTATTGTTCAGGGGCCAAGTGACGGTTCCCCCCCCTGGAGGGGGGATGGACCAGGGGGGGGGGGGGGGTAGCTTTGGTCTTATGTTGTGTCCTCTGCAGGAAAGGGCTCTGGTCTCCTTCGGGAGCTTCTCTAGCGGAGGGTAAAACTGGGGCTAAAGCGGGTACTCGGTGCAAAAGTAGCGCGCCGGGCGTGTGCCAAGCAAACACTCGCCGCCTGGGGGGGCAGGGACAGGGCGAGACCTTGTCCCAGTCCGGGGGCGGGCCGCTCTGGAAATCGTGAAACTTGGCCTTGGTCATGAACTTGCTGATGTGCGGGTGATGGAATCCCGGGGGGCGCACCCCCTTGTTCAGCAGGATGGTCTCGCACCGGGACAGCGGCTTGAAGATCTGCTGCCAAACGGGCGGGCGCAGTCCCTCGGCGTAGTTCCAATTGAACACGGGGATCAGCACGCTCTCGTTATGAATCACCTCGAACAAATGCCGCGACATCATCATCAGCTGCGAGCCCATGCCCGTGGGCTCCAGATGCCCCAAGAACACGATCGAGGCCTTCTGGCAGTCGCTGGGGTTCTGGCGATGGTAGATGTAGTCCTGGAATTTGTTGGCGAGCCGCTGCTTCTCCGCTGTGACGCTGGGGGGCTCGCCGCGGGTCATTTCCGAGAAGCGCGTGAAGAAGATGTTGGTCTCGAAAACGTTGGCGTACTCGCGGTACCACTTCTTGTTGGCCCCCGCCCGCACCACCGTCAGGCGCCCGACCCCGCCCATTGTCTTCTCCTGCCCCCAGTTGACCAGCGGCCAGAACCCCGCCAGATGCCACTTGGCCAGCGGGTGGGTGTTGTTGACGGTGCACAGCAGCTTGCCGTCGACGATGCGGCTCGTAATGGACCTCCGGTCCTCCCACGGAGTGGACCACAGGCACGAGTACTTGGAGCTGTCGACGAAGTGCAGCCCCTGCACCGTCAGGGTCACGGGCTCGATGCCCCGCATCCGGTTGTACCGGTCGCGGTAGATGGTCTGCTCCTGCAGGTCAAATATCCGGGGCCGCACGGAAATGCGGCCGTGCACGACGCAGACGCAAAGCCAGACAAAGGGGACGGCCCATGACAGGCCAGGAGCCATGGGGCAGTGCACTGGAACCACGAAGGAGCACGGGCAGGCAGGTGCAGGGGCGCCGGTATGTGTGGTATGGGTCTGGGGTCGGAGTGCCACGGGTGTTGCTTCGGCCGATGTGACATACCGCGCCCGATGAGCCTGGCCAACTTCAACTCCATGCTCCCTCCAGCCGGTGGTGCTGCTATACGATTAACGTGATGGAGGCTGTGGATGTTTCAGCGATTATGGGGTTGGCTGCGCACCACGCACGCACCGTGCTTGTGATTAGATGAAATGCCCCATCAGAAAGCTTCAAAATGGTGTCCCTTTGAGGTCCTGCAAATACGGTATACCACGGGCACATCCGCACAAAAAGCTGCCTCCGTTGCAACTGCGTGGATGCTATCACAATCCTCTTCCAATACCTTGGCCACATTCTGGCTCACATAGCGTTGGTGGCACATGGCAAAAACCCAATTATAAAGTGAATGGAGAGCAGACTTATTCATGTGTTTTGGTGTACATCTGCGGAATCGCGTATTGTTGCCTTGGTATTGGTAGGTTTCCTAGATAGACACACTGTTCATTCCCACCGATGGTATGTTTCATCGTATCAATGAGGTTGGCCTCGAGTTGGTGGCCGTGGCCAAACAAATGGAACATAGGGGGAGTCACAGGCGCGGTGCGTATCGTGGGGGTGTTCCAAGGGCCCACACACCCAGTTCGGGGGGTACTGCTTGCGCATGACTGGTCACATTGGTGCAAGATATGTCCCCTAATGTGCAGCCACTGTTTGCCGTGGTGCCCATCTTTGCGCCCTACTTTTAGCCAGGGGTTTTGGTGGTGATGCACATGAACGGAACCAACAGCCTGGTCCCAGCCGCCAGTGATATGATACATACCCCTTTTCAACGAAAATGCCCACATTTTCAGCAAATGCACGTGATAATCTTGGAGAGGAATACATGTCTCCATTGATAACAAGGAAACTGCCAGGAAGACACAGCGAAGTGGGATGCAAGGGTAATCCCATTCATGCAGTGCCCACACAGTGCGCACGCAGCACATTTTGCATGACGGCGACAACCTGAGCCCTAGTTTTGGGCCTTTTCCACAAGCTACTGGGTTTCTTGGGTGAAAAGCGAGCCTAGGGCCACTGGCAGGTGACAGTGTGTGTGGCTACCACTGCAATGCAGGTGCGCTTCCAGGTGCATTCTCACAGAGAGGCATAAACGGCGACCTTGTTGCTTTGCAGCCCCTGCTGTGGATGGGGGAAGATGATCACAGCTTCCATCAACAAACAGGAAATGGTGCAAATTATAGATGTGGCAACTCACCAGTCCATTCCAGTGATGGAATGGATGGAACGCAATTTCGACATGTGTCCATGTGTGATATTCAAAACTCCCTTTTGGGTTCTTCTTATCCTTGTGCCCCATTTAATCAACTCTGTTGGAGACAGATCAACAGAGATGGAGACACGCAGCGATGCATATGTGATGACTTTTGATGGCTAACATTGACCGTAGATGCTGCAGGTAATTCAATTCATGTAAGTTAGTGTGCTGATCCGACCAACACCTTGGTGTCATCGTAGCCCACACTACTAAGGTTTCGCAATCAAAATTTTTTCCAATCAAAAATTTTTGAATGGAAAATGTTGGTGTTAGTTGCCAGCGATGCCGAGCCTGGAGGTTCCGACCCCAACATAAACGCTCAGACATGAGCGCACAACCCACAACCGCCATGACAAAGCAAGAGCCGGGTGCAAGCAATCCTGCAGTACATGTCCAATCCTGTAGTACCCTCTTCAGTGACAACCGTTGAACACAGCAAAAGGAAATTCCCGCACAGTGGCCAAACGAAGTGCGATGCCACTGTCTTTGCAAAAGCGATGAAAACCAACAGGGGTAAGTGAGGTCCCCAACACAAGGGACCTGCATCTCTCCAAAGGAGACACAGCCATGAGCTCTCTCACCTGGGCTCCTTGAACAATCAGGATGGATCATATATAACTAGTGCCCTGTTCGCACACACCTCTGCACCCAGGTAGCAAAACTGGCCCTGCTCTGGCCATGCCCAGGAAAAGGAAGTCAAACCAGGTCTCTAGACCCCACTCACAAGCACCACCTTCAGAATTGCATTGTATTGAAAAATGCATTGAGGAAACAGAATCAGAAACGCGTAGCGCCGACACAGCGGCTGGACGAAGAAGGTACAAGTAATAATCATTACTGCACTTGCCAGGCTTCAATGCAACAGCACTGAGGCAACGCAGCCCCACAACCAGGGAAGACCGCTATTGTTCCTGGTCCGACCTGGTTGAACCTCAGTCATGTGTGTGTACGCGTGCGTGCGAGGCCGATGCCATGACGGCGACGACAAAATTGGAAAAACCCTGGGTGACTAACACTAACTGCTCAAAACTAAAAGCCTTTTGGTACCAACACGAAGAGGGGGGGGGGGTTGCATCCTGCAAAGCTTTGGCAGGGGACTCAGCAGTGCTGCATTCTGAACCCTGTGGGATGGGATTTCGGCACATGGGTTCTGCTCGTCCTGCCTGCCTGCCTGACTTGCACGTCTTGCTGTGGCAAGTTTCTGGGCACGTTTCCTGCTATCTTTGAACCACGGACGCCAACATGGCACAATGCAAAACATTCGTCATCTCGAAGGGTTGGACCAGTGTGTATGCGTTGGGTGTCTCAAAAGCAGCCTTGGACAAAGAGAAGGAGGGGGCTGGCACTCGGCCAGTGCTGCGTACACGTTACGTAGGACGCAAAGCTCTGGGAATTGCCCCTCCCCAGTGAGCTGGGAGCAACCAAGTCGCGCATGCGCTGAAGTACCCAAATTTCATGTGTCGGGCCTGCTTTCAGTAGGTGCCGCGAAACAAATTGCGAGCCATGCAACAGCAGTGGATAACAACAATAGCAACATTAAGTAAGGTCCTCACGGCCTGCATCTATCCATCTATCCATCCATCCATCCATCCATCCATCCATACAGACAAACATACATAAATACATGCTTACATACACGCATACATACACGCACACATCCATCCATCCATCCATCCATCCACCCATACATACATACATACATGCATGCATGCATGCATGCATGCAGACATACATACATACAGACAGATAGACATACATACACGCACTCTCAAGAAGCGACACTCCGAAAGATGCAGTCATGAGACTCCTCACCTGCGTGGTTCTTGTGTACTCATACAATCAGAATTGATGCTATATAGCTGGCGCCCCTGCACATCCCTGCACATCCCTGCACAGGGGTCGTAATGAGGGGGAGGAGAAAGTGGGACCCTGCCATTGCCAACCACTGAGTTTCAGCCGCGCAAAGGCGCAGGCAGAGGCCGGCACCTGTTTGCTCCGCCTCAGAATGGCTGCGTAGGACTGCTGCAGTAAAACGGTACTGAAGGTCCCTTGCACACCTGCCCAAGGGACGTGTTCAGATGTGTTCAGATGTGCAAATTTTCTCCGAGCCCCCACAACTCCTCGGGACCGCACACCCCGAGATTTAGCTTCCGCCAAAATCTGAATCAGCAGCGGGCGTGAAACTTGTCCATCAAAATTCGTAGGACAGAATGCGAAGAACGTGGCATTGAACGCCCAGCATGTCGGGCGGAAGACCGCGCTGTGAGGGGGTAATAGGGGGTGCACCACATAGACTGTCTTGGCAAATTGGCCGCGAGGGTGTACCCATCAAGCTGTCCTGACGGCACTGCAGCCAAAGTACCTTGCGCACACGACGTGCCCTGCCACCAGGTGAACCAATGGACAAGACGGCGGCGCAGCACATGGACCGATTCAATTTAGGACGGGGAATGAAATGGTCGCACTCGCATGCACACAATACTCCGGGGGCGAAAGTTGTCGGCCATCCCAAGAAATTTGACTTGCGCCCAGATTCATCGAATGAAGACATTGCCGATGAGTCCCGCGCTCAACCCCACACCCATGTCCCTGGGGAGAGGGGGATGATTGCCTTCCGTGCTGTACGTCAACGCAGGCGGTTCCCCTCTGGGGTAAGTGGATCTGGTGTGAGGAACTACTGGACCCTGCTGGAGGACCCCGCGCGCGCATCAGGTCGCATGTGCGCAGCCCGACCCCGGCCCCGGTGCAGCGGGCCCCCAGCAGCGGCGCAGCCGGCCCTGGGTGTTTGTGCAGTGGCTCCCCAACATTTGTACAGCGGGCCCCCGGTGTTTGCGCAGCGGAAAGGCTGGGGCGAGGGGTGGTCGCCCGGACGATCTCCAGACTCTAGCTTAGCCGCGCCCTTCAGCCCTTGCAGCGTACCGTCCTGCTCGCGGGGCATCCGGGCGCCCGACGAGGGTGCGTTCCTGCTCATGCCCCCCGGAGGAGGCCTGGGCTATTGCACGTGCGCACAAAAGGCGATCAGGACAAAGCGCAGGAAGAAAATTGGCTCGTTGGTCGCCCAAAACACCATCGGTACCTCTCTGTCACAAGAGATGGCGACACAAAGATACCCCGTGGGTGGGACGCCAACAAGGCTGCAGCAGCCCCGCAGCAGCACGCAACTGAACGTGCCACCACCAGCGCACCCCCCCAGGCAATCTGGCGGGCACTTTGGCCCGCGCCTTTGCGGGCACGGGACCCGCCGTGCGACGCAATTAAGACGTAACTAATGGAAATGCCCCCCCGGGGCCTTGAGCCCGGGACTAAAGGGGGCCATGCCGCCCAATTCCGACGGCAGAGAGGGAGGGGGCACGGGCCATTGAAGCGCTGTCTGGGCCTTCGATCCAACAGCAGGGGTCCGATTTCATCGGCGCAACCGCTGCGTGGGCTCCTATCGGGCCCTGTACAGTGGGTGCCCGACGACGGCCTTGGGCTCTGGCGGCGTGCGCTACGACAGCCGAGCCCCTTGCCCTCGCTGCAGAGGGGAAGGGGGGCAGAGCAGGGGGGGGGGGGGGGGGGCTCACAGCACCCCGAGCAGGAACTTGTACATGACGAGCCCGATGCGCGTGCCTGCGACGTACCCGACCAGGCCCACGGTGATGGCCGGGATGGTCAGGTCCGGGCGCTTGATGCTCTCGGCCATGCTTGCGGCCGTGGCCGCCCCGCCCGCGCAGGCGTTGCTGGCCACCAGCATCGTGTCGGTGTCCATGCGGTTGGCCGCGCAGCGGTTGTACACGTACCGGCCCGCCATCAGGATCCCGAGGTGCACCGCCAGGACGCACGACATGGACCCGATGGCGGTGGCCCCGAGCCGCTGCAGCTCCTGGATCGTGGCCGACGCGCCCAGCGTCGCGAAGAACATGTTCATCATCATCTCCGCCGCGGCCTCGACGGCGTTGAACACGCGCGCCTTCCAGGCGGCCCAGAGCGTGCGCTGCAGGACCGCCCCGGTGGCGTAGGCCGTGAAGATCATCAGCACGAGGGGGACGGAGGTGAGGGGGATGAGGTGCGCGAAGACCTGCGCCAGCCCCGCGAGGCACAGGCCCGTCAGCCCGGCCCCCAGCAGCAGCGCCACGTCGTGCACCTGCGAAAGCACCAAGCCACATGCGGCAGCCACCAATGCACCCACGGCGGTCACGCATGACCGCACCACCACATCAAAAAGTACGGTGCACAACATTCCCGCGTACCCCCCAAAACAGCCAGCACTACGGGCCAGATCAGTCACACGCACGGCCAACCCACCCCGCCCCGCCCCGCCCCGAAATCTGGAAAAATGTACCGGCGGGGAATCGGTAATTCTCAGCCTGTACTTTTTTTGGGGGGGGGGGTCAAATCATGACGAGCTGCCGGATCATGACGGCTTGCTCATTAGAAGGCACCCGAGAAATCTCTCGGAATCAAGGATCAGAGCTGTCCAGTGCTACGATTGTCCCACAAGACGGTGTGGTAGCGGGCATCACACGTAGTAGGGACCTGCTGTATCTGATATCAGGAAATGCGGTGGGAACTGCAACACCGGAAAGCATCCCAGTGAGCTAGTGATTCTCAGCCGGTACATTTGTCAAGTTTTGGAAAAATGTACCGGCCGCCCCGCCCCGCCGCGCTCCGCCCCGCCCCGCCGCGCTCCGCCCCACCCCATCCGCAACGAGCCCACCGCCAGCTACCACCACAGAAGACCAACGAGACAACCGGCGCCAACCCGCACACACCGTCCGGGGGTTCGTGGCCACAATGTGCTCCTTCCCCTGGGTGTCGTGGTGGACGTACGTCTCCGGGGAGAACTGGTGGATGAGGCGGAGGACGAAGAAGTACAGCCCCATGACCGCCACGTCCCCCCCGGCGAGCACCGTCACGTACTGCAGGCCCTCGGGGTCGGGGTTGATCATCCGGACGGTCTCGAAGAAGTTGGCGGTGCCGCCGATGTACGAGGCGGTGAGGCAGCCCATGGAGAGGGCGACGAGGTGCCCGGGGACGTTGAGGCCGAGGAACTGCATGCCGAACGCGGTGAGGAGGGACCCGGAGATGGTGCCCACGGCGCCGAAGCACAGGGCGGCGAACATGGGTGTCAGGCGGTTCCCCTCCTTCTTGGCGGGCGGCGTGGGCTTGAGCTTCTTGACCCGGGACGAGACGAGCCCGACCGGCTTGGCTTTGGAGGGCTTGGGGGGCTTGGGGTTGGGCTTCTCCGGGGCCTTGGGGGCGGGCGCCTGCAGCAGGAGGGAGAGGGCGAGGGAGCCGGGCAGGAAGTAGTCGAAGGCCAGGTCCACCTCCACGGGGATGCCCGCCGCGAAGCCCAGGGAGGCCCAGACGGAGGTCGCCAGGAAGCAGAGCAGCTCCGGGGAGATGCGGCGGGTGTAGGCGCTGCGGTTGTGGAAGATGGTGGTGGCGGCCGCCACCCACCCGACGAGGTAGAGGCCGTAGAGGTGGGGGTGCCACTGCAGGTTGAGGGCGAGGGCCACCACCGACAGCGCCGTGAACCCGTACGCCGCGATCTTCCCCAGGATGTCGGCCCGCCGCGAGGGGGGGGGCGCGTCGGGGGGGTGCTCCAGGGCCTCCTGGGGGCTGAAGGCGTAGATGCGCTCCTGGAGTTCCTGCGCGCGGCTGGTGGGCGTGGACGCCTTGGCGGAGCCTTTGGTGAAGCCTTTGGTGGAGCCTTTGGGGGGGTTGAAGATGAAGAGGCGCTCTTTGGGGTACCGGGTGGCCTCGGGTGAGGGGCTGCCTGGGGGCGTTTGGGTGGGGCTCGTGGGCTCGGATGTGGTCGTGCCGGTCTCCAGCTCCGCCTCGGGGTCGACTACAAGGGCCTTGTCGGGGTTCGCGCGGAGGGCCAGCGGCGGTCGGCAGTCGGGTCCGAGGCACGGGGTCGATTCCTGGGGGAGCCCGGAGGCCCGGAGACGCCTCCGCCGCGAGACGTAAGTGGCGAACCCCAGGAACCCGCAGGCCACGAGCGCGTTCCCGACCCAGAGGCTCTGGGGCTGGTACGCGGGCGCCGCGTGCGCGGCGCTGTCCGGGCCATGGAGGGCGGACTGGCGCGTGGCCGCCGGTTGGGATTCCGAGGGATTGGGCCCCAGCAGTCGCGACGAACTGCGCGCGGCCTCTTTATGAGAAAGCGAAGGCACGTGGGGCGCGGCCGGGAGGGACCGTGTGGGATGGAGTGCCTGGCTTGGGACAAAGAGATGCGACTGATGCGGGGCGTACGCTGGTGACGTCATGACCAGGACCCATAGGGCGAAGAAGCCCCCGAAGACTGACAAGGGGTACTGCCACGATCTTGCGTGGGAGGCGGACATGGGGCTGGCGGCTGGTTCACAGGAGACTTGCATTCTGACTTGGAGTTTAGGACGAGGGAGGGAAGGGCATATATCAGCACGGGTCCATCAGCGCGTAAGCAAATCCTGATGAGAAGGGGTGCCTGGGTCAGGGAGGAGGTTCGGGCTGTAGTTTGTGCCATTGGCGCCTTTCGCTTGTGACGGATGAAGTGCCCTGAGAAAAGGACCCAGAATTGTCCTCACCCCACCCACCCACCCACCAGGCCCCCTCCCGGAGGTCTGGGGATGGTTGCTGTCATTTCTGGGGGGCTCTGGGTGGACAATGTTATTTCCAGGAGATTTCCTGGAAAAGTGCAAATGTTGGCTTTCTGTGAGACATGCTAACAAGGTCACGCCTAGGAGGGTACACGCACAGCATGCACACAGTGCGACAAGGTGTTGATGTTTAACCTTGTGGTAACACCTTTGGGCGGACACAACATGGTGCAGTGGAACATGAGTTAGGGACAGATTGAGTGACAGAGCCATCGGAGGAAGTTGTTGGAGCAATTCGACGAGCTTTCACCGTGCACTCCTTCGGACCTCGGGCTATATCTCTGTCCGTCAAGAGAAGGGCAAGGAGCAGGAGACGACAGGCTGACAGAAGAGTTCAAGTGTGCCCTTTCTTTTGTTTGGGATTTTGCGCATATGGGTGTGGGAACAGTGGTGGCAGGAGTGTTTCAGAGCGCGCTGACTCGCTTGTTCCAATTTCTGCCACAGCTGCCTAGTGGAAGGTAAAATCTGCAGGTTTCCCCATTTTATCATACAATGGCTTTGTTCAAAACCACTGCCGCATCTGCAAGGAGGTTGTTGGGGGGGAAATCATATTTAGGAGTGGTTGCCCATGCAAGGAGGTTGTTGCTCAGTGGCGCCTCAGCAGGGCATGTCTTTCTTTGAAGTCTTTGAAGCCTTGTGCTAAGACCTTTAAAGATGATAGCGCTTGCTGCTCCACCCTGCAATTGGAGAAACCATGTGCCCTGGGTGTGCCTGCCCTCCCCTTGTGGTGGTCTGCAGGGCTTTGGTCGCACAGGCTGTACCCCCCCCCCCTCCCCTTGTGCCAACCCCCCCCCATCCCCCCTGAAAGTCAGGAAAACGACGGTCAGATGGGCTCCCGTGCTTAGCCATAATCCGGCGATGGCTGTCACCCCCGGTATCCCATCGGCAGGAAATCACTGTCCACAGGTCCAGCAAACGCGGCAAAGCCGCGCTCATGAATCGTCCAAACGCGGCAGAGCCGCGGCCACAAGTACAGCAAGGCGGCAAAGCCGCCACCATGTGTACGTGCACTTCTCGTGCCACTGTGTCCCACCCTTGGTCTCACACGAGGTTTTCGAACGCTCCCCTCAGCCCCACCCTTGGGCTGCAAGTCTGAGCACCTTTGGGTGTTCCGCTCCCTTGATTAACCCCTGCCCATCAATCTCATGCCCTCCCACGCATTTGTCTTTTTCTGAGTTTTTGTCCCTCACTTACAACCCCCAGCTCACCGACTCAACTTCTGTGCTCGATGATTCCACCCCCAATAAAAACTCTGAGCTCGATGACACTGAGCTGCCACCGGAGATGCTGGCCCTCTGTGTTGAGGGGTTGGACTCGGATGATGATACCTATGACCTCATTGGACAGAGCCCCAACTCCACCCACACCGGCTCACTCTGTCGACGTCTCTTATCATGTGGGTGTAGTTTCCTCCCCTCTTCTGCCAAGGTATCTGCTTCATTGTTTCCCCGCACGTTCATATGGGAAGGGGTCCACACCATTTTCACCTGTGAACCTGCCGCTTGTCACAAGTCCCAAATCTCCTTCCAAAGGTCACTGTGACCGATCTCTAGGTGTATTCTTTTGTTGGTATGAGCAGGAGGAACTACCATAAGCATGATCCAGCCCCCTTTTCCCTCTACAATTGCACCACAACCGCGTCCCGTTGCATTTCTGACCACAAAACACGTGGTCAGAAAAACCAGGAAAACGATGGTCAGGCTCCCGTGCTTGGACCACGCAGTGCTTGCACAAGGGGGGGTTAGGACTGCGTTGCCTTGGGGTTATGGTTTTGTCCTGGTTCTGGGGCTGTTGGGCTAAGAGGCTGCGAGGCTCTGAAAGCTGGGGCGCATCCGGAATGATATATTGCTGCTGCTTCTTTGCGGCTTTGTACACTTGGAATTCATGTTTCAACGCCTGTTCTTGGCAAATTTTCTTACAAGTGCCATGAAGGCATCACTGATTGCCACAAGGCTGTGTTTGTTGGTAGTACCTTTCGAAGTGCCAATGTCTGTCCTCTACTTGTGCTCCAGTGTTGGAGAAGAGTGCTGCATAAATCAAGGCAAAGCAGCGTTATATATGGACGCCATTGCAATTACTTTGCTAAGTACATTTTCACGCTAATATCCAACCCTACGTATTTTTTTGCTCACACGAATGAGTGCCGTGTAAGTGCTCGGTCACACGGACTGGATCTGTGTGGCAGTTAAAGTACAACATACTTTATCCGGGATTCGAACCCATTCCCCCATTCTGTGCGACAAGGTGTGTGGCCACTCTACTATGATGATGCTGGGTAGGAAAAGGCGAAAATTAGCCAAAGCGCAAAACATGCCATCAAAAATCACGCAAAAACTGATAACTCGTGCCAAACTGTAAATCAGTGTCGTGGGGATCGTGGCATACCAGGGGACTGGGTAAACACACGGTGGAATCTCGCAGCGTGTCCCATCTAACACAAGAACCATGTCAAATCTCCAACTTAGGTTATTTTCGAGCCACTAGTCACTTCTAGTTTACAGCGCTTGGGCCGTAAAATTTTACAACTAACGCGCCGTAAAAGCAGCAGTGGTGCACAACACAAGTAGACACATGCAAGCAATACAACCGATTGAGTTGGTTGTTGAAATGAGTACGGCACTGTTCTCCACATTGGCTGAAAAATGGGACCCCAATAGAACAACACTAGGTTCGAAGAAGACCGGGCACAATTGCTCCGGCTGAGTTGCCCCAAGAAGATGGCATACTGAGGCAAGGCCACCCTCTGTGTGTACCAGTGACCACAAGTCAATGTCCTTGGCCATCTCCCTATGATCTTCCGCTTCCCCACCCACTATGGTTGATAGTGGTCAAGGTCTTCAGGGGATTGGCCAATCACCGGGTGCTCGTCGTTTCCTATCTTCTCAGGGTCGCTGTTTGTGGGACACTTGTCAACAGTGCACCGCAACACTACGCGTCAAGCGTTCCAGCGGAATCTGACATTACAAGTTTGGCCTCGTGTTCCCGACAAGCCACTGCCACTAGTTGGGACTGAACTGCAGGAGATGCGGCCAGTGCTAAAAATTCCGGGGCACAGAGGCAGTCAGAATCTTGCACTCTCAGCAACTCTCGCACTTCTGTGGGGGACTCAAGTGAGCCAGTATTGGGCACTGTAGGTTCAGTCAGCTGCTGAATGGTACAAAATGGAGCGTAATGATTTGCTTGCAATGTTGGCGCTGGTCCTCTGTTACGCCCTTATCAGCCCCGTCCCAAGAGAAAGACAGCACTGCACTCGTTACTGGGGAGCTGTTGTGGTTCAGTGCAGAACATGATAACAGCGCCAGGCCTGTGCGGCCTTTACTCAGGCACAGCCAAAGGCAGAAATGCAAAGCGCCCACACAGGCGAAACCACTGAGGGTCCGGCCCTCAAATCGAAAAACACATCAAGCTATGCACATGCAAGACAGGAACAGGGCACTGGCATGGCACAGGGTCAAATCCCTCCCCCTTGTGGCAAATCTAGGGTTATTGCTAACCTTAGATCAGACGTGCAGAGAGCGCTTGGCGGGACATGCGAGGGCGGGCGTCACCCTTTTCAGTGCATGCGGGGATAAGCTGAAATTATTTGGGTACAACCGGGAATAAGCGGTACTGTATGGGGTCGCAACGCAGCACCAGCAGCTACCACAATGCCCAAGATAGAGAAAACACACACATACACATCATTGTTGTGTGGGACAAGCGTTGTTGGTTTCTGGACAAATGGGGACAACCGTCCTTGTGTTCTGGGACAACCACTAGCTCCAAGTCCGGTAGTGATGTATGCTCACTGAGATGCTAAAGAGATAATGTAGGGGATGACGCAACGTTGCACCCATGCATATGATGCACGCGTGCATGTACAGGGGCATCCAACATGGGAAGGTGTATCGTCTTGCAGCATCATTTGCTGGGACGCTGGTCACCACATCCTCCTGATGGTCACCATGTGACCTCACTGTCCAGTATAAGGGTGTCTTTGTCGAGGCTGACCACCTTTTTAAACTACATCCTGAAAATCACCTGCCGAAACCCACGTTTTGCGGAGGCATGGGGGTGGGTGGGTTTGGGGGGGCGGGGGGGGCTGGACAGAACCAATGGTGGCAAGCCCCAACCCCGCTGTCCACTTTTCCATGCCCCCTCTTATCTAAGATAGAGCAAGGCCCCCAAGTTGATGTTCAACACACGCCCCTGCGCCTGAGACGGGCCGTTTCCTGCGCGTGTACGGCAGTCAAAACCGCATTAACGAGCCAGCACCCCACAAATGAATGGGGCCCAAATGGGTGGAAGAGAACGGTGGGGGAGAACGACTGGCACTCAGTAAAACAATCAGAAATGCACACGGACGGGGCATCTTTGCTCACATCTACAGACCGGGACCGACTCAATATAGGCCCCGGGTTAATGTGGTGGACACGATTGTAGCCCAATTACTCGCACAACTTTGCAAATCGGAAACAACAGGAATCACTCTCTGGAACGGTTGCTCAATTTCGTCAGGCTGAAGGAGACAATAGACATCCGCATTGGCGGTTGCTGGGCTTTGGCCTTCAGAGGTTGTGCAGCAGGTTGTGTTGTTGCAATCCTATCCTTTTTTGAACTGCTCCATATCACAGCACCCACCAGTGTCTACCTGAATGCTGGAGATGAAAAGAATTTCAGTTTCCCCCTGTAGTGCATTCAAACATCCTTGGGTTTCTGAACAGCCTGGCTTGCGCATCTGACATGGTGCTTCCCTCCAGCAACTCAGCTTCTGATGGTTGCCATTTTCCTACTATACGGCTTCCAACAGTGGACCTTGAACCTGATAAACCAAAGGCACACTAAAACTTGTACTATACAGCTCGCAACAGTGGATGTTGAACCTGATTCGCGAAAGCACGTACATGCGTGTACTATGCAGCTCCGACTTTGCAACCTGATGACACAAACCTGATGAACCACAAAGCGTTTTTGGTTGGGTAGACTTCGTCCGATGTTGCTTTGCAGCATCCTGGACAGCAGTGAAACGGGAGGCATTTGTAGGCAGCCCCAAATTGAAAGGACCCGGCTCCACCGACATGTTCATCTGCGACAATCTTGTTTTGAAGGAGAATGGTTACTCGGTCATCGTCAACTTGCTTCGGCAGCGGTGAGATTACCTTTTCTCCCGAAATGATCACGCCCCATCTTGCGCAGCAGTACTGCCAACCCTGCCCCCTGGCTGCACGAAGGGGAGAGGTTGTGTGTGTTTGGGGCCGGTGTGCCATTTGCCTTTGTGTCGGTCCCCTCAGAGCGACACCTTCCCGCTGTGCCCAATCACGGCGATGAAACGTTCAAAAGACGGGGTCGGGTGTTTGGGTGTGGCTGTAGTGGGGGGGTGGAGGGGCGAGGGTGCGGGAGAGTTCGGCCTCAACAGGGCTGTCACTAACTAAACAAAAAAAAACGAGGAAAGTGGGTGAGTATCCACCCAGTCACATGAGGGTGGTAACCAACGGGGGTTGGGCAGGGGGCGACGTGGACACAACAACAACAGCAGCAGCACCACCAACACAAAAGCACCTGACATTTGAGCCCTGGGGCAAGGTTTGAATCTGGAAGCTCCTTCTCTTCATGGCCCAGGCCTGCCTCTGCCTAGCGGGCCTTGTGTTAAAAAAAAAAAGTACCCTTGTAAGTGTGCAGCGCCGCAGGTCTTGTTGGGGTGAGTACAACAGGCGCTGCGCCACATCCTGACACTGCTCTTCACCCCAGCCCCCCCCCCCCCCCACCCCCCCCCCGCGCGCCCACTGTCGTGCGTCACTACAGCCCCACAGAGAGTTGGAGTTGCAGGGCCACTGCAAGCCCCCAGGCACGCCCGACACACACGGGTGCGGCGGTATTTCCCCCCGCCCCAGCGCAGCCAATGCCGGGGTCACAGGAGCGCGGGAAGGAAACGAAGGGCCTTGCCCTCGCAGGAAGCCGAGACCCCCCCCCCTGCCCGCCCACTCTCTTGAGACCCGGGGTGCTCCTTAATCACTTCATCACTCCGTTTTTTTTTTGCGTTCATGAGCGCCCTCCAGGAGGGCCCAAAACAACCGCTCAACCGAGGTAGCTTGCCCGCCACGTTGTTGTTGCTGCTGCTGCTGCTGCTGACAGTTGGTATTTCGGTGTTCCGCATGCGAAGTTGGCAGAACTTCATCCGTCACCCGATTGGTACCCTTGATACCCCCGAACCCAACATTCAAGTCGATGTTCTTGGATGGCGGACATCGACCCCTGCGACATCCCGCATAAGAAGGACCCCGTGTGTGGCACGTGCCACACGCACCAAATCGTCGACGCCATCGAGGTTGCAGACCTGTGCCTCGGGCGGGGCTTGGGAAGTATCGGTCAACTACATGGCCGCTACTTGACCCCCACCCGCGCGGCTTGCCAGGAAGATGCAAATCCTCTGCAGTGGCGAGATGGAGACGGCAAAGGATTGTAAAGCCACAAAGACTTGTAGTTTGACGGAGGGCGCCCCCCTATTGTCTAAGATACGGCCCGGTCCCAAATAAATAGACTACATACCCCGCGGCCTTGTATCTTAGACAGGCCGTTTCCCTGAGCACGGCCGTTCAGACTGTATTTTCGAGGCACTGGGATGCAACCGGCGGCAGTGCCACTTGTGTTTCATTGTCATCACCCCGCAACAAAGTGAATGGGGGCCAAAGGGGTGGAGGCCAGTCCGCCAAACCACAACAGAACCACCGTAACTCAGTAAAACAACCGGACATGCACTCGAGCACCATCGCCCACATCTACAGACCGGGGCCGCATTAAATGCGGTCTCAAATGAATGCGGTCCACATGCCCTCTCTGCCTTGGACAAGCCGTATCGTGGCCATCAATCGATGATGGTCAGCACCCTCCGAAAGTACTCTGGCATGCATCACATGTACCCGGCCGTATCTTGGACACAGGGGGGTACGTGCTTTACGGGCGGCCAGAAGAGCGTTCCTGGGCCCGGGCCGATCAGAAAACCACAAAGAACACAAAGGCATCAGGAGGCTGAGGAGTAGGGAAGGCCGTAAGAGGGAAAAGGACGGGCTAGTGCCCAGCAAAGAGGGAGAAGAGAGGCGCTCGACACCAAAGTACCGGGGGAGTGTCTTTGGCGCCACCTTAGCCACAAAAAGGGCAGGCGGTAGCTGCACGCTATCAAGAAGTGGGGGGGGGGGGGGTGCTACTTGCGCCGCGGACTGTGGCCAAAGATCGATGTGAGCGCCTGAGTGGGGGATGCAATGGGGGATGCAAACGGGGATCCGAGGGGCAGTGGACAAGGGGACGGGACCACCTGGCAGTGACTGAGTGACTGAGCCCGCCAGCGCCAGGACCGTCAGGGGAGTGGACGCCGCGGGGGCAGTGATGCTGCGACGGTGAGCGGCGGGAATGCCGTACCTCCAAGCCTCCCCCGTCTGCCGCCTGGAACGCCCCCAAGGCACAGCCAAGCGCGTCAAACCGGCAGTACCCCCTGGCAAAACCCGGCGACCCTTCATGCACACAGGGCGCACGATGGCGGGTCCCCCGTTGCGCGGATCCCAAAGACGCGACCGCGAAAATTGGAGGGTGCCCTCCACCACAAACGATGTGGGGGAATGCAACACAGGGACAGAGGGTTGCGGACGTGCTACTAACGTTCGGCAGGGCCACTGATTCCCGCCAGGAATCAGCCCTGTGCCATGTGCCAGCCAGGAACAGCTGCTCCTGTTATATCCACAATTCAGTGAAGAAACAACCGCATCCAGCACACAATTCAGCACAAGTCTGGTCGTTGTGATCACGTATGAGCTTGCGAGGCTAATGGCACGTCGGGTTCCGGAGCACCACGTGGTACGCATCACTGGGGCGCTGGCATCAAGTGGGGGGTCGGCAGCGGCGGCAGGGTGGGTGAAGGAAGGAGTTCATTTTAAGGAGCAATAGTCCGTGGGACCATCGCCATATCTACACCGAACCTGACATCGGAAGGGTGGGTGATGGGGGGGGGGAGCCCATGGGAGGGGCGGGGAGGGGTGCATTCCGCTCGCAACAGCCTCAACGGACAGAGAGTGCCTTTGCAACTGTTGTCCAGAAAAAGGGGCGAGCGCAGGGCCGCAGGTGGTGGTGCAGGGAGGTCACGCCACTTGATCATGACGCAGCGGGAGCACAGGCGGGACTTGGGGGCTGGGCTGCGGCAGCCGATTCCGGAACTCAGCGGTTGGAGGCAGTGTGTCCTTGGCTCCACGGATTGCCTGTTCGCAAAGGAGCGCTGCATTCAGGTCTGTGATCATGCACTGGAGGCAGGTCGTGTGAGTTGAGGACAACAGACAGAATTCGGAGTAGTAATCTTCAAAGGGCTGGTCAGTGGACGGCTCAAACACCTCGTACCCCTGTTCCGGGTCCGTCCAAAAATCAACCCCACTTTCAGTTGCATGCACCAACATAAATTCCACTTGCAAAGTCCATGCGTAGGGCTTCAGGACAGCATTCAACAGCCGCTGGCAGCCGTTATTTGTGTTCGCCTCGCATCTTCTCGATGCGAACAGGAGAATCTCGAGAAAATGCAGGGGCTTGTTCCGACTGAATTGCTTGTGTCGACGGAGGGAGGCGGCCGACATCAGGAAGCCGTTCTTTCGGAGCCCCACATGGACGACATCAGTGAAGTCCAAGGAGGCATCCTCGCCGCTTGCATTCTCGACGATGGGCTGAAACACCCCCTTCACATAGCGGCAGCTCTTGTAGAAGGCGCACAGGTCACGCTTGTCCGCCTCATCTGCGAGCAGCGCCACCTCGAACACATCACGGGTCGATGGCGGGCCGCTCAGCCGGGAGCGTTGCCTTGTTCTCGGGGGCGACTTGTCCTCCTCAGCCTCCTCAGCCTCAGCCTCCTGCGCCTCCGCTACGGACGGCGGCGGCGGTGGCGGTGACTCCGACCTCGCGGGCCGCGGGCTGCGCGGCAGCGTATCCTCGGGTGCTTCCTCTTCACTTTGTGGATTGCTCGCGGGGCGGATCATGGGCCTGTCCCCACTGTCCGACATCACTGACGGCTCTGCATGGGGCAGCAGGGCCTCCACCAGAGCTGCACCATTGCACAGTGCTGGTACACTGCTGTCCTGTGCCTCGGCGGCCGCCTTGGGTGTCTGCCTCCGCGCGCGACGGGCGGCAGACGCCCCGCGCGCCCCAACCTTGCCCCCACCGCTGCCCAGGGCAAGTGCGGCGGCGACTTTCCTCACCACCCGCCTGGCACCAGCCCTGGCACTCGTGCTGTGTCGCTCCCGCAGAGCGCGCTTCAATGCACGCTGCACTCGCCGAACGCACCGTTCAGCCTTGGCGGCCCTCTTCCGGTGCTGATCGGCGCTCTTCCGGTGCTGATCGGCGCTCTTCCGGTGCTCCCCCGCGCGCTCCGTCCGCTCCTGCAGCAGCAGGGCGTAGTGGCTGTGCAGCATGTCGTCCAGCACGTCTCGCTTGCAGTCCAGCGACTGCCGCACCCACAGGCTCGGCGCCCCCTCGTCACGCTCGCGCGACAGCCGGAGCCGCGCGGCGGACTCCCGGATCTCGAGCGTCCTGCGCGCCCGGTCCTGCGCCTGCTGCTGCGCCCGCCGGACGTAGTCCCGATGCTCCTCGTCGCGCAGGCGCCGCCAGTGCCCGTCGCCGCAATCCTCCAGCTCGGCCCGGCGGCGGTCCTCGTGCCGCTCGAGGCTGGGGGACACGGGCACGTTCGGGGTCACCCGCCGCTCGCGTGGCGGACTGGCGGGGGCGGCGGGCGGGGGCCGGAGGGAGGCGGGGGGGCTTGCGGGACGGCGTTTGAGGGCTGGGGGCGGCGGGGCCTTGGGGGGCGGGGCGGCGCGCACGGCGGGAGCGGGAGGGGCTTGGGGGACGGAGGCGGACGGCTTGGCGGACGGCATGCCCACAGCGGGTGGCACAACAGACGTTGGTGGTCCGAGAGGAGGAGGAGGTTGCTTGGCAACGGCGGGTGTAGGAGCTGGAGGGGTCGTGATGGGAGCTTGCGGGACGGGAGCTGGTGGCCGCACGGCGGGGGCTGAGAGCCCGGGGGTCGGCGCAGACGTTGATGGCGTGGCGGTGGTCTGAGCGCATTCCGCAGTCGCTCTCGGGGGACGTGCCAGGAGAAGTGCTCTCCACGTGCGGTTGCGAGGGATTGGATCTACTGCGTTCCGCCCTCCAGTGACCACCGGACGCGGTTGCCTGCAGCCTCGCTTCTGTTTTGGCGGCGGGGCTCGGGCGGCCGTCGGAAGTCGCTTGCGCCGTGCATGATGGTCCATCGGCGCTGCCGTGATGCCATTGCATTTGTCCGCACCATCAGCCGAGGTTGGTGAGGTCGCCACCCCCCCCACTGGAGGTCCACTCGAGTGGCAGATTGGGTGCAAGCGCCTCCCCTGGGCAGCATCGCCAGCATCCTCAAGAACACCGCCTGATGGCGTTGAAGTGACGGTCTCACCGGGGCTTGGCTTTGAAGATGGGGCACTCCGAGGAGGGGGTGGGCCATCCGGCCGGCCTTCTGTGTGGCTGTGCTCCAGAGCCGTGGGTTCGGCCTGGGACACTTGCTTGGCAGCGGGCTGAAGGGCGAGTGCTGCCGAGGCTCCACCACCAGACTCAACAAGGGGACTGCCTATGGACAGTGCCGTCACGGAGCCCACGCGACCCTGCTGCGAAGCAGGTCCAGCCGAAGGGGGCATCGAGGGCCTCACGGGTGCATCATCGAAAGACGGCCACGTTGTGGTTGCCTGTGCAGACCCCTGCTTCCCAACAGCGGGTCTGGGGTGCGGGCCTTTGTCATGATCCTGTGCCGGCATACTGCCTGGGGGCAGCACCACGGCAGCGCTCTTGGGCACCTGCTCCGCAGCCAGCCCAAGTGGAGGTGATGCGAAGGCATTCACTGTGACATCGTCATTGCTGCGTGGCCCCATGGGACAGCCTGGGGGCAGCGCTGTGGTCCAGCCACCGGATCCGTCGTGATCGAGTGGAGGTGATGTGGTGCACTCCATTGCAGCGCCATCGCCCTCGCCATCGCCCTCGGTGCGTGACGCAGGCACAGACCCCTGATTCACAGCAGGTCCACTTGGAGTTGATGGCGAGCGTTTTGTCAGGGGCCTGCCCTCAAGACTAAGACCAGTGCCGGGGGGCAGTGTTGTGGTTGGGATTGCGGAGCCCTGTCCTGCGACCGAATCATCGGTAGACTCAGGGGCACCCTTCGAGGGCAGTGTGGCCATTGCTGTACAAAGTCGCTTTGCAAGAGGGTGGCTTTGATTAGGCATTGGGCGCTTCTTGGGGGCGGTGCCACCGGCCGCGTCAGGAGGAGACGTAGGGACGTAGGGACGAGAAGGATGTAGGGAGGAGAGATAGGGAGCATCATCACTGGTACTTTCAGCTGTGTCCTCAGCCTTGCACGCAGTGGTCTTGGCCTTCATTTGACTCAATCCAGTTGGAGAGCAAACTTGCACCTCTTCCACCTCGGACTTGCCGAAGGTTTTTTCACCACCACTGGTAGCCCCAAAGACGTTGGCGGAAGAGTTCGGATTACAGCAGGTCGCTTTAAGCCTCAAGGCGGTCTCACATGCGATGTGGCACGCCATTGGTGGGATCGGCAGGTGTGGTGGGGATCGGTATGCACTGGCGGTCATGGGCACCGGAGGTATTGGCATCGTGGCTGGGTCCCAGGCGATGGGCGGCATCGGGCGCTTCGTTGGGGCGGTGCCACCGGCAGCAGCAACAGTAGACTGGTGGAGAGCATCATCACCGGTACCTTCAGTCATGTTCGCAGCCACGCAGAAGGTGGTCTCGGCGTCCATTCGAACACATGCAGACGGGGGCGACTGGGTCACTTGGGTTGTGGAGGAGATCGTAGTGGTGGGTGACGCGTTGGTGGCATGGGCCACCGTTGGGAAGGGTGTCGGCATCTGCCGGTAGCCTCTCAGCTTGCGCTTGGACATTGGGATGCGGGGGGGCATGTGCTGCACGGGTCTTGGTGTGCCGCAGAATGGGAAGGGCCACCGGACGCTGTCCACGGGACGGGATTTGCCATGGGTCTCTGGTCTGGGCTGAGACCTCGCAGAGGGCCATCTGAGCTGAAGCTTCTCTTGGGGGCAGGACATGGCAGTGCAACCGAAAAAAAATAGACACTCAGAAAGTGGACGCAAAAGTACGCAAAAGTACCAAATTAATATAGTCCCTACGCCTACTGCATGGGGGGGGGGGGGATGCGGCCGCCGGGATTGGCAAAAAATGCGGGAAAATGCGGGGAAAATGCTGAAAATGCGGCAAAAAATGCGATAGAAAATGCGGTTTTCTTAGAGTGGTGTATCCCCCCCAAAAACCCTAAGTTTATCAAAATGCATGTTGATCTGTTGACACCATCACTCCATCAATGTGAAGACTACGGCCCCGGCTCAACATGCAAAGCGTGGTAGGGAAGTCCCACCCTTCTACTGTGGTTTAGAGGGAGGGGCGTTACACCCTCGGCAAGAAGCACCAGAGCCCCAATACTGCCTCCGCCCCATACCCCATTGAAGCAACCGACTATTCGCCCCTCAATGGATAGCTTGACCTCTTCTTCATAGTATCAATGGCCACTTGGTGTTTTTTGCAGTCCAAATGACCTTGGACTGTGCTCTTCATTGTGTGGGTCACGGTGCATCCACACACATCGCACCATGGTACTTTAATCCCAAGATCATTGGTGCGGACACTAAGGGGATTACCAGAGAACTATTCCTTCCGTTTCCCAGGGCTCATGGTGCAATACTTTGCACCGGCACCACCTTTCCCCTTACCACGTACTTTGTGGCAGGGCGGACTATTTCCATCATCAGATTTGGGCTCACAAGGAGGGCAAATGGAGGGCACAACATGTGACATGTCTATTGGAACGGGAACAATCTAAGGAACAAAAGTGGCAGTGTTGGGCACGTAAGCAAACACTTTCTGACTACAAGACTACCCTTTAGTTGAAGTGCACAATGCCACTAGAATGTTTCCTCTTGAACATTACACAAAGGGACCTGCCCAGAAAATGCGAAAAAACGCGAAAAATGCGAAAAAATCCTGGCCGCATCCCCGCCCCCCCCCGCCTACTGCAGCTTGGACAAGGCCGCAGACACCCAAGTTCAAAAAGAGAAGATTGCATGGTGAGCTGGTGCAAGAAAGGGGGATATAGTGCACAAATATCCCCAAAATCAGAGCTATGTGGGTTCGAGTGGGCAAACACTCACAACAAACGTGTCCACGATACAATGTAACTAGCAAATTTCCTTGGGCATCAAATTGTTCTAATGGGGACTGAGGTGACATTCTCCAAAGGGTGTTCAGACACGAACTTGGAACCTAAGAGACACCTTATTGCTCCCGCACCGTTTGGGTTTGAACCTGCTGCACATGCACATACCTCCAAGGTGGGTGTACATTCTTCCTCGGAGTACTCTTGTTGCAGCATGGATCATGACCGTCAGTTCCCTATTTCTTGCATCATTTGCTCTTCTCCACCGAGTGTGCACTCTAACTGATTTCCCTGATCCACCAAGCCCTCGTTATTGCCCTGTCTCCATGAACAGCTGTGGCAAAAGTTGGAGGCACCAATCACCTTAATATGGCAAAGGATTAGCCCGTTATCACAAGCATTGTCACGTGGAGAGACAGTAGTTGCTGAGAAAGGCAGGGTTGGATATTAGGAGCAATGCCTTGCAAGAACTGTGGGGTATGAAAACCAGTGCCTCCCCCCTTGTCAGGGCTGTCCTTAACGCAAAAAAAAAAAGTCCGTCCAGAACGGGGTAATTTCAAAAGAGCCCGCGGACAGTACATGTCTTCACCCCGGTGTTCCCAATTGTTCAACCATGAGTCCCTAGCCCCAAATTGGTCTCAGCACACAACCATATGATCCTAGCCCCACATGTGTTGCATGACCCTACCTCACACCCTGCACAATTCAACATGAACAAGAGCAATACTTTTTCTGATCAAATACAGTGATGCAGCGTTCGACCACCCGAATGTTCCAGCGCCGGTGGCACAGCTGAAAACAAACTCCCTACTGCTGGTACAACCTCTGGAAGTGCACCCTGACACGCTCCATAAGCTCACCCTTCCCCCCGCCCACACTCAAACCATGCTTCCTACAAATGGCCTTAAACTCAACCTTCGTCCACTCATGCAACCTCCCCCTCTCCATTGCGTTCAACACCGCCTCATCCACATCATACCGAAACACCAACTGCGCGGCAGGGTTAGAAGAGGTGGAGGGGACAGCTCAGGGGTTACGAAGGTCAGAAGAGGAGCTACTGGCAACTGCACCTACCTGCTCCATACCCTCGTCCTCACTGTCTTCGTCCTCACCCTCCAACTCAAACCCATACACATCGCCAATGTCGGCGTCACGTGTCGCCCTCTTGGGGACAACCCACAAATCTCGAATGTCCAACGGAACCTCTGCCTAACCATCCTCTTCCAAAAAAACTGCCAAATACCTCACCCCTGCCGTATCGGGGATCCCCACCGCTTCAGAGCGGGGGGCAAAATCAGAAGTGGCCCACAAGTGGGCAAATTGGCTACCTGACCCCTGCCGTATCGGGGAGCCCCACCGCTTCAGAGCGGGGGGCAAAATCAGAAGTGGCCCACAGGTGGCCAAAATGGCTACCTCACCCCTGCCGTATCGGGGAGCCCCACCGCTTCAGAGCGCGGGGCAAAATCAGAAATGGCCCACAAGTGGGCGAAATGGCTACCTCAACCCTGCCGTATCGGGGATCCCCACCGCTTCAGAGCGGGGGGCAAAATCAGAAGTGGCCCACAAGTGGGCAAATTGGCTACCTCACCCCTGCCGTATCGGGGAGCCCCACCGCTTCAGAGCGGGGGGCAAAATCAGAAGTGGCCCACAAGTGGGCAAATTGGCTACCTCACCCCTGCCGTATCGGGGATCCCCACCGCTTCAGAGCGGGGGGCAAAATCAGAAGTGTCCCACAAGTGGGCGAAATGGCTACCTCACCCCTGCCGTATCGGGGATCCCCACCGCTTCAGAGCGGGGGGCAAAATCAGAAGTGGCCCACAAGTGGGCAAATTGGCTACCTCACCCATGCCGTATCGGGGATCCCCACCGCTTCAGAGCGGGGGGCAAAATCAGAAGTGTCCCACAAGTGGGTGAAATGGCTACCTCAACCCTGCCGTATCGGGGAGCCCCACCGCTTCAGAGCGGGGGGCAAAATCAGAAGTGGCCCACAAGTGGCCAAAATGGCTACCTCACCCCTGCCGTATCGGGGAGCCCCACCGCCTCAGAGCGGGGGGCAAAATCAGAAGTGGCCCACAAGTGGGCGAAATGGCTACCTCAACCCTGCCGTATCGGGGATCCCCACCGCTTCAGAGCGGGGGGCAAAATCAGAAGTGGCCCACAAGTGGGCGAAATGGCTACCTCACCCCTGCCGTATCGGGGAGCCCCACCGCTTCAGAGCGGGGGGCAAAATCAGAAGTGGCCCGCAAGTGGGTGAAATGGCTACCTCACCCCTGCCGTATCGGGGAGCCCCACCGCTTCAGAGCGGGGGGCAAAATCAGAAGTGGCCCACAAGTGGGTGAAATGGCTACCTCACCCCTGCCGAATCGGGGAGCCCCACCGCTTCAGAGCGGGGGGCAAAATCAGAAGTGGCCCACAAGTGGGCAAATTGGCTACCTCACCCCTGCCGTATCGGGGATCCCCACCGCTTCAGAGCGGGGGGCCAAATCAGAAGTGGCCCACAAGTGGGTGAAATGGCTACCTCACCCCTGCCGTATCGGGGAGCCCCACCGCTTCAGAGCGGGGGGCAAAATCAGAAGTGGCCCACAAGTGGGTGAAATGGCTACCTCACCCCTGCCGTATCGGGGATCCCCACCGCTTCAGAGCAGGGGGCAAAATCAGAGGTGGCCCACAAGTGGGCAAATTGGCTACCTCACCCCTGCCGTATCGGGGATCCCCACCGCTTCAGAGCGCGGGGCAAAATCAGAAGTGGCCCACAAGTGGGCAAATTGGCTACCTCACCCCTGCCGTATCGGGGAGCCCCACCGCTTCAGAGCGGGGGGCAAAATCAGAAGTGGCCCGCAAGTGGGTGAAATGGCTACCTCAACCCTGCCGTATCGGGGAGCCCCACCGCTTCAGAGCGGGGGGCAAAATCAGAAGTGGCCCACAAGTGGGTGAAATGGCTACCTCACCCCTGCCGAATCGGGGATCCCCACCGCTTCAGAGCAGGGGGCAAAATCAGAAGTGGCCCACAAGTGGGCAAATTGGCTACCTCAACCCTGCCGTATCGGGGATCCCCACCGCTTCAGAGCGGGGGGCAAAATCAGAAGTGGCCCACAAGTGGGCAAATTGGCTACCTCACCCCTGCCGTATCGGGGAGCCCCACCGCTTCAGAGCGGGGGGCAAAATCAGAAGTGGCCCACAAGTGGGTGAAATGGCTACCTCACCCCTGCCGTATCGGGGAGCCCCACCGCTTCAGAGCGGGGGGCCAAATCAGAAGTGGCCCACAAGTGGGCAAATTGGCTACCTCACCCCTGCCGTATCGGGGAGCCCCACCGCTTCAGAGCGGGGGGCCAAATCAGAAGTGGCCCACAAATGGGCAAATTGGCTACCTCACCCCTGCCGTATCGGGGAGCCCTACCGCTTCAGAGCGGGGGGCAAAATCAGAAGTGGCCCACAAGTGGGTGAAATGGCTACCTCACCCCTGCCGAATCGGGGAGCCCCACCGCTTCAGAGCGCGGAGCAAAATCAGAGGTGGCCCACAAGTGGGCAAATTGGCTACCTCACCCCTGCCGTATCGGGGATCCCCACCGCTTCAGAGCGCGGGGCAAAATCAGAAGTGGCCCACAAGTGGGCAAATTGGCTACCTCACCCCTGCCGTATCGGGGAGCCCCACCGCTTCAGAGCGGGGGGCAAAATCAGAAGTGGCCCACAAGTGGGTGAAATGGCTACCTCACCCCTGCCGAATCGGGGAGCCCCACCGCTTCAGAGCGGGGGGCCAAATCAGAAGTGGCCCACAGGTGGCCAAAATGGCTACCTCACCCCTGCCGTATCGGGGATCCCCACCGCTTCAGAGCGGGGGGCAAAATCAGAAGCGGCACACAAGTGGGCAAATTGGCTACCTCACCCCTGCCGTATCGGGGATCCCCACCGCTTCAGAGCGCGGGGCAAAATCAGAAGTGGCCCACAAATGGGCAAATTGGCTACCTCAACCCTGCCGTATCGGGGATCCCCACCGCTTCAGATCGGGGGGCAAAATCAGAAGTGGCCCACAAGTGGGCAAATTGGCTACCTCACCCCTGCCGTATCAGGGAGCCCCACCGCTTCAGAGCGGGGGGCAAAATCAGAAGTGGCCCACAAGTGGGCGAAATGGCTACCTCACCCCTGCCGTATCGGGGAGCCCCACCGCTTCAGATCGGGGGGCCAAATCAGAAGCGGCCCACAAGTGGGCAAATTGGCTACCTCACCCCTGCCGTATCGGGGAGCCCCACCGCTTCAGAGCGGGGGGCCAAATCAGAAGTGGCCCACAGGTGGCCAAAATGGCTACCTCACCCCTGCCGTATCGGGGAGCCCCACCGCTTCAGAGCGCGGGGCAAAATCAGAAGTGGCCCACAAGTGGGTGAAACGGCTACCTCAACCCTGCCGTATCGGGGATCCCCACCGCTTCAGAGCGGGGGGGGAAATCAGAAGTGGCCCACAAGTGGGCGAAATGGCTACCTCACCCCTGCCGTATCGGGGAGCCCCACCGCTTCAGAGCGGGGGGCAAAATCAGAAGTGGCCCACAAGTGGGCGAAATGGCTACCTCACCCGTGCCGTATCGGGGAGCCCCACCGCTTCAGAGCGGGGGGCAAAATCAGAAGTGGCCCACAAGTGGGCGAAATGGCTACCTCACCCCTGCCGTATCGGGGATCCCCACCGCTTCAGAGCGGGGGGCAAAATCAGAAGTGGCCCACAAGTGGGTGAAATGGCTACCTCAACCCTGCCGCATCGGGGATCCCCACCGCTTCAGAGCGGGGGGCAAAATCAGAAGTGGCCCACAAGTGGGCGAAATGGCTACCTCACCCCTGCCGTATCGGGGATCCCCACCGCTTCAGAGCGGGGGGCAAAATCAGAAGTGGCCCACAAGTGGGCAAATTGGCTACCTCACCCCTGCCGTATCGGGGATCCCCACCGCTTCAGAGCGGGGGGCCAAATCAGAAGTGGCCCACAAGTGGCCAAAATGGCTACCTCACCCCTGCCGTATCGGGGAGCCCCACCGCTTCAGAGCGGGGGGCAAAATCAGAAGTGGCCCACAAGTGGGTGAAATGGCTACCTCAACCCTGCCGCATCGGGGATCCCCACCGCTTCATAGCAGGGGGCAAAATCAGAGGTGGCCCACAAGTGGGCAAATTGGCTACCTCACCCCTGCCGTATCGGGGAGCCCCACCGCTTCAGAGCGGGGGGCAAAATCAGAAGTGGCCCACAAGTGGGCAAATTGGCTACCTCAACCCTGCCGTATCGGGG
Organism: Eutreptiella sp. 'Long Island Sound 2002'; assembly: GCA_964036045.1. Taxonomy (NCBI): domain Eukaryota; phylum Euglenozoa; class Euglenophyceae; order Eutreptiales; family Eutreptiaceae; genus Eutreptiella; species Eutreptiella sp. 'Long Island Sound 2002'. Next base: position 179,450,368 of record OZ038380.1, on the reverse strand, counting down.
AGCCCCACCGCTTCAGAGCGGGGGGCAAAATCAGAAGTGGCCCACAAGTGGGCGAAATGGCTACCTCAACCCTGCCGTATCGGGGATCCCCACCGCTTCAGAGCGGGGGGCAAAATCAGAAGTGGCCCACAAGTGGGCAAATTGGCTACCTCACCCCTGCCGTATCGGGGAGCCCCACCGCTTCAGAGCGGGGGGCAAAATCAGAAGTGGCCCACAAGTGGGCAAATTGGCTACCTCACCCCTGCCGTATCGGGGAGCCCCACCGCTTCAGAGCGGGGGGCAAAATCAGAAGTGGCCCACAAGTGGGCGAAATGGCTACCTCAACCCTGCCGTATCGGGGATCCCCACCGCTTCAGAGCGGGGGGCAAAATCAGAAGTGGCCCACAAGTGGGCAAATTGGCTACCTCACCCCTGCCGTATCGGGGACCCCCACCGCTTCAGAGCGCGGGGCAAAATCAGAGGTGGCCCACAAGTGGGCAAATTGGCTACCTCACCCCTGCCGTATCGGGGATCCCCACCGCTTCAGAGCGCGGGGCAAAATCAGAAGTGGCCCACAAGTGGGCAAATTGGCTACCTAACCCCTGCCGTATCGGGGAGCCCCACCGCTTCAGAGCGGGGGGCAAAATCAGAAGTGGCCCACAAGTGGGTGAAATGGCTACCTCACCCCTGCCGAATCGGGGAGCCCCACCGCTTCAGAGCGGGGGGCAAAATCAGAAGTGGCCCACAGGTGGCCAAAATGGCTACCTCACCCCTGCCGTATCGGGGATCCCCACCGCTTCAGAGCGGGGGGCCAAATCAGAAGCGGCCCACAAGTGGGCAAATTGGCTACCTCACCCCTGCCGTATCGGGGATCCCCACCGCTTCAGAGCGCGGGGCAAAATCAGAAGTGGCCCACAAGTGGGCAAATTGGCTACCTCACCCCTGCCGTATCGGGGATCCCCACCGCTTCAGAGCGGGGGGCAAAATCAGAAGTGGCCCACAAGTGGGCAAATTGGCTACCTGACCCCTGCCGTATCGGGGAGCCCCACCGCTTCAGAGCGGGGGGCCAAATCAGAAGTGGCCCACAGGTGGCCAAAATGGCTACCTCACCCCTGCCGTATCGGGGAGCCCCACCGCTTCAGAGCGCGGGGCAAAATCAGAAGTGGCCCACAAGTGGGTGAAATGGCTACCTCAACCCTGCCGTATCGGGGATCCCCACCGCTTCAGAGCGGGGGGCAAAATCAGAAGTGGCCCACAAGTGGGCGAAATGGCTACCTCACCCCTGCCGTATCGGGGAGCCCCACCGCTTCAGAGCGGGGGGAAAAATCAGAAGTGGCCCACAAGTGGGCAAATTGGCTACCTCACCCCTGCCGTATCGGGGAGCCCCACCGCTTCAGAGCGGGGGGCAAAATCAGAAGTGGCCCACAAGTGGGCGAAATGGCTACCTCACCCCTGCCGTATCGGGGAGCCCCACCGCTTCAGAGCGGGGGGCAAAATGAGAAGTGGCCCACAAGTGGGCGAAATGGCTACCTCACCCCTGCCGTATCGGGGATCCCCACCGCTTCAGAGCGGGGGGCAAAATCAGAAGTGGCCCACAAGTGGGCAAATTGGCTACCTCACCCCTGCCGTATCGGGGAGCCCAACCGCTTCAGAGCGGGGGGCCAAATCAGAAGTGGCCCACAAGTGGCCAAAATGGCTACCTCACCCCTGCCGTATCGGGGAGCCCCACCGCTTCAGAGCGGGGGGCAAAATCAGAAGTGGCCCACAAGTGGGTGAAATGGCTACCTCAACCCTGCCGCATCGGGGAGCCCCACCGCTTCAGAGCAGGGGGCAAAATCAGAGGTGGCCCACAAGTGGGCAAATTGGCTACCTCACCCCTGCCGTATCGGGGAGCCCCACCGCTTCAGAGCGGGGGGCAAAATCAGAAGTGGCCCACAAGTGGGCAAATTGGCTACCTCAACCCTGCCGTATCGGGGAGCCCCACCGCTTCAGAGCGGGGGGCAAAATCAGAAGTGGCCCACAAGTGGGTGAAATGGCTACCTCACCCCTGCCGAATCGGGGAGCCCCACCGCTTCAGAGCGGGGGGCAAAATCAGAAGTGGCCCACAAGTGGGCGAAATGGCTACCTCAACCCTGCCGTATCGGGGATCCCCACCGCTTCAGAGCGGGGGGCAAAATCAGAAGTGGCCCACAAGTGGGCAAATTGGCTACCTCACCCCTGCCGTATCGGGGAGCCCCACCGCTTCAGAGCGGGGGGCAAAATCAGAAGTGGCCCACAAGGGGGCAAATTGGCTACCTCACCCCTGCCGTATCGGGGAGCCCCACCGCTTCAGAGCGGGGGGCAAAATCAGAAGTGGCCCACAAGTGGGTGAAATGGCTACCTCACCCCTGCCGAATCGGGGAGCCCCACCGCTTCAGAGCGGGGGGCAAAACAGAAGTGGCCCACAAGTGGGCGAAATGGCTACCTCAACCCTGCCGTATCGGGGATCCCCACCGCTTCAGAGCGGGGGGCAAAATCAGAAGTGGCCCACAAGTGGGCAAATTGGCTACCTCACCCCTGCCGTATCGGGGAGCCCCACCGCTTCAGAGCGGGGGGCAAAATCAGAAGTGGCCCACAAGTGGGCGAAATGGCTACCTCAACCCTGCCGTATCGGGGATCCCCACCGCTTCAGAGCGGGGGGCAAAATCAGAAGTGGCCCACAAGTGGGCAAATTGGCTACCTCACCCCTGCCGTATCGGGGATCCCCACCGCTTCAGAGCGCGGGGCAAAATCAGAGGTGGCCCACAAGTGGGCAAATTGGCTACCTCACCCCTGCCGTATCGGGGAGCCCCACCGCTTCACAGCGGGGGGCAAAATCAGAAGTGTCCCACAAGTGGGCAAATTGGCTACCTCAACCCTGCCGTATCGGGGAGCCCCACCGCTTCAGAGCGGGGGGCAAAATCAGAAGTGGCCCACAAGTGGGCAAATTGGCTACCTCACCCCTGCCGTATCGGGGATCCCCACCGCTTCAGAGCGGGGGGCAAAATCAGAAGTGGCCCACAAGTGGGCAAATTGGCTACCTCACCCCTGCCGTATCGGGGAGCCCCACCGCTTCAGAGCGGGGGGCAAAATCAGAAGTGGCCCACAATTGGGCGAAATGGCTACCTCAACCCTGCCGTATCGGGGATCCCCACCGCTTCAGAGCGGGGGGCAAAATCAGAAGTGGCCCACAAGTGGGCAAATTGGCTACCTCACCCCTGCCGTATCGGGGATCCCCACCGCTTCAGAGCGCGGGGCAAAATCAGAGGTGGCCCACAAGTGGGCAAATTGGCTACCTCACCCCTGCCGTATCGGGGAGCCCCACCGCTTCACAGCGGGGGGCAAAATCAGAAGTGTCCCACAAGTGGGCAAATTGGCTACCTCAACCCTGCCGTATCGGGGAGCCCCACCGCTTCAGAGCGGGGGGCAAAATCAGAAGTGGCCCACAAGTGGGCAAATTGGCTACCTCACCCCTGCCGTATCGGGGATCCCCACCGCTTCAGAGCGGGGGGCAAAATCAGAAGTGGCCCACAAGTGGGCAAATTGGCTACCTCACCCCTGCCGTATCGGGGAGCCCCACCGCTTCAGAGCGGGGGGCAAAATCAGAAGTGGCCCACAAGTGGGCGAAATGGCTACCTCACCCCTGCCGTATCGGGGATCCCCACCGCTTCAGAGCGGGGGGCCAAATCAGAAGTGGCCCACAAGTGGGCGAAATGGCTACCTCACCCCTGCCGTATCGGGGAGCCCCACCGCTTCAGAGCGGGGGGCCAAATCAGAAGTGGCCCACAAGTGGGTGAAATGGCTACCTCACCCCTACCGTATCGGGGAGCCCCACCGCTTCAGAGCGGGGGGCAAAATCAGAAGTGGCCCACAAGTGGGTGAAATGGCTACCTCAACCCTGCCGTATCGGGGATCCCCACCGCTTCAGAGCAAGGGGCAAAATCAGAAGTGGCCCACAAGTGGGCAAATTGGCTACCTCACCCCTGCCGTATCGGGGAGCCCCACCGCTTCAGAGCGGGGGGCAAAATCAGAAGTGGCCCACAAGTGGGTGAAATGGCTACCTCACCCCTGCCGAATCGGGGAGCCCCACCGCTTCAGAGCGGGGGGCAAAATCAGAAGTGGCCCACAAGTGGGTGAAATGGCTACCTCAACCCTGCCGTATCGGGGATCCCCACCGCTTCAGAGCAGGGGGCAAAATCAGAAGTGGCCCACAAGTGGGCAAATTGGCTACCTCACCCCTGCCGTATCGGGGAACCCACCGCTTCAGAGCGGGGGGCAAAATCAGAAGTGGCCCGCAAGTGGGTGAAATGGCTACCTCACCCCTGCCGTATCGGGGAGCCCCACCGCTTCAGAGCGGGGGGCAAAATCAGAAGTGGCCCACAAGTGGGTGAAATGGCTACCTCACCCCTGCCGTATCGGAGAGCCCCACCGCTTCAGAGCGGGGGGCAAAATCAGAAGTGGCCCACAAGTGGGCAAATTGGCTACCTCACCCCTGCCGTATCGGGGAGCCCCACCGCTTCAGAGCGGGGGGCAAAATCAGAAGTGGCCCACAAGTGGGTGAAATGGCTACCTCACCCCTGCCGTATTGGGGAGCCCCACCGCTTCAGAGCGGGGGGCCAAATCAGAAGTGGCCCACAAGTGGGCAAATTGGCTACCTCACCCCTGCCGTATCGGGGATGCCCACCGCTTCAGAGCGGGGGGCAAAATCAGAAGCGGCCCACAAGTGGGCAAATTGGCTACCTCACCCTTGCCGTATCGGGGATCCCCACCGCTTCAGAGCGGGGGGCAAAATCAGAAGTGGCCCACAAATGGGCAAATTGGCTACCTCACCCCTGCCGTATCGGGGATCCCCACCGCTTCAGAGCGGGGGGCAAAATCAGAAGTGGCCCACAAGTGGGCGAAATGGCTCCCTCACCCCTGCCGTATCGGGGATCCCCACCGCTTCAGAGCGGGGGGCAAAATCAGAAGTGGCCCACAAGGGGGCAAATTGGCTACCTCACCCCTGCCGTATCGGGGATCCCCACCTCTTCAGAGCGCGGGGCAAAATCAGAAGTGGCCCACAAGTGGGCAAATTGGCTATCTGACCCCTGCCGTATCGGGGATCCCCACCGCTTCAGAGCGGGGGGCCAAATCAGAAGTGGCTCACAGGTGGCCAAAATGGCTACCTCACCCCTGCCGTATCGGGGAGCCCCACCGCTTCAGAGCAAGGGGCAAAATCAGAAGTGGCCCACAAGTGGGCAAATTGGCTACCTCACCCCTGCCGTATCGGGGATCCCCACCGCTTCAGAGCGGGGGGCAAAATCAGAAGTGGCCCACAAGTGGGCGAAATGGCTACCTCACCCCTGCCGTATCGGGGAGCCCCACCGCTTCAGAGCGGGGGGCAAAATCAGAAGTGGCCCACAAGTGGGCGAAATGGCTACCTCACCCCTGCCGTATCGGGGAGCCCCACCGCTTCAGAGCGGGGGGCAAAATCAGAAGTGGCCCACAAGTGGGCGAAATGGCTACCTCACCCCTGCCGTATCGGGATTCCCCACCGCTTCAGAGCGGGGGGCAAAATCAGAAGTGGCCCACAAGTGGGCAAATTGGCTACCTCACCCCTGCCGTATCGGGGAGCCCCACCGCTTCAGAGCGGGGGGCAAAATCAGAAGTGGCCCACAAGTGGGTGAAATGGCTACCTCACCCCTGCCGTATCGGGGATCCCCACCGCTTCAGAGCGGGGGGCAAAATCAGAAGTGGCCCACAAGTGGGCAAATTGGCTACCTCACCCCTGCCGTATCGGGGATCCCCACCGCTTCAGAGCGGGGGGCCAAATCAGAAGCGGCCCACAAGTGGGCAAATTGGCTACCTCACCCTTGCCGTATCGGGGATCCCCACCGCTTCAGAGCGGGGGGCAAAATCAGAAGTGGCCCACAAGTGGGCAAATTGGCTACCTCACCCCTGCCGTATCGGGGATCCCCACCGCTTCAGAGCGGGGGGCAAAATCAGAAGTGGCCCACAAGTGGGCAAATTGGCTACCTCACCCCTGCCGTATCAGGGAGCCCCACCGCTTCAGAGCGGGGGGCAAAATCAGAAGTCTCCCACAAGTGGGCGAAATGGCTACCTCACCCCTGCCGTATCGGGGATCCCCACCGCTTCAGAGCGGGGGGCAAAATCAGAAGTGGCCCACAAGTGGGCAAAATGCCTATCTGACCCCTGCCGTATCGGGGAGCCCCACCGCTTCAGAGCGGGGGGCCAAATCAGAAGTGGCCCACCGGTGGCCAAAATGGCTACCTCACCCCTGCCGTATCGGGGAGCCCCACCGCTTCAGAGCAGGAGGCAAAATCAGAAGTGGCCCACAAGTGGGTGAAATCGCTACCTCAACCCTGCCGTATCGGGGATCCCCACCGCTTCAGAGCGGGGGGCAAAATCAGAAGTGGCCCACAAGTGGGCGAAATGGCTACCTCACCCCTGCCGTATCGGGGAGCCCCACCGCTTCAGAGCGGGGGGCAAAATCAGAAGTGGCCCACAAGTGGGCAAATTGGCTACCTCACCCCTGCCGTATCGGGGAGCCCCACCGCTTCAGAGCGGGGGGCAAAATCAGAAGTGGCCCACAAGTGGGTGAAATGGCTACCTGAACCCTGCCGCATCGGGGATCCCCACCGCTTCAGAGCAGGGGGCAAAATCAGAGGTGGCCCACAAGTGGGCAAATTGGCTACCTCAGCCCTGCCGTATCGGGGATCCCCACCGCTTCAGAGCGGGGGGCAAAATCAGAAGTGGCCCACAAGTGGGCGAAATGGCTACCTCACCCCTGCCGTATCGGGGAGCCCCACCGCTTCAGAGCAGGGGGCAAAATCAGAAGTGGCCCACAAGTGGGCAAATTGGCTACCTCACCCCTGCCGTATCGGGGATCCCCACCGCTTCAGAGCAGGGGGCAAAATCAGAAGTGGCCCACAAGTGGGTGAAATGGCTACCTGAACCCTGCCGCATCGGGGATCCCCACCGCTTCAGAGCAGGGGGCAAAATCAGAGGTGGCCCACAAGTGGGCAAATTGGCTACCTCAGCCCTGCCGTATCGGGGAGCCCCACCGCTTCAGAGCGGGGGGCAAAATCAGAAGTGGCCCACAAGTGGGCAAATTGGCTACCTCACCCCTGCCGTATCGGGGATCCCCACCGCTTCAGAGCGGGGGGCAAAATCAGAAGTGGCCCACAAGTGGGTGAAATGGCTACCTCACCCCTGCCGAATCGGGGAGCCCCACCGCTTCAGAGCGGGGGGCAAAATCAGAAGTGGCCCACAAGTGGGCGAAATGGCTACCTCAACCCTGCCGTATCGGGGATCCCCACCGCTTCAGAGCGGGGGGCAAAATCAGAAGTGGCCCACAAGTGGGCAAATTGGCTACCTCACCCCTGCCGTATCGGGGAGCCCCACCGCTTCAGAGCGGGGGGCAAAATCAGAAGTGGCCCACAAGTGGGCAAATTGGCTACCTCACCCCTGCCGTATCGGGGAGCCCCACCGCTTCAGAGCGGGGGGCAAAATCAGAAGTGGCCCACAAGTGGGCGAAATGGCTACCTCAACCCTGCCGTATCGGGGATCCCCACCGCTTCAGAGCGGGGGCAAAATCAGAAGTGGCCCACAAGTGGGCAAATTGGCTAGCTCACCCCTGCCGTATCGGGGATCCCCACCGCTTCAGAGCGCGGGGCAAAATCAGAGGTGGCCCACAAGTGGGCAAATTGGCTACCTCACCCCTGCCGTATCGGGGAGCCCCACCGCTTCAGAGCGGGGGGCAAAATCAGAAGTCTCCCACAAGTGGGCGAAATGGCTACCTCAACCCTGCCGTATTGGGGATCCCCACCGCTTCAGAGCGCGGGGCAAAATCAGAAGTGGCCCACAAGTGGGCGAAATGGCTACCTCAACCCTGCCGTATCGGGGATCCCCACCGCTTCAGAGCGGGGGGCAAAATCAGAAGTCTCCCACAAGTGGGCGAAATGGCTACCTCAACCCTGCCGTATCGGGGAGCCCCACCGCTTCAGAGCGGGGGGCAAAATCAGAAGTGGCCCACAAGTGGGCGAAATGGCTACCTCAACCCTGCCGTATCGGGGATCCCCACCGCTTCAGAGCGGGGGCAAAATCAGAAGTGGCCCACAAGTGGGCAAATTGGCTACCTCACCCCTGCCGTATCGGGGATCCCCACCGCTTCAGAGCGCGGGGCAAAATCAGAGGTGGCCCACAAGTGGGCAAATTGGCTACCTCACCCCTGCCGTATCGGGGAGCCCCACCGCCTCAGAGCGCGGGGCAAAATCAGAAGTGGCCCACAAGTGGGCAAATTGGCTACCTCACCCCTGCCGTATCGGGGATCCCCACCGCTTCAGAGCGCGGGGCAAAATCAGAAGTGGCCCACAAGTGGGCAAATTGGCTACCTCACCCCTGCCGTATCAGGGAGCCCCACCGCTTCAGAGCGGGGGGCAAAATCAGAAGTCTCCCACAAGTGGGCGAAATGGCTACCTCACCCCTGCCGTATCGGGGATCCCCACCGCTTCAGAGCGGGGGGCAAAATCAGAAGTGGCCCACAAGTGGGCAAAATGCCTATCTGACCCCTGCCGTATCGGGGAGCCCCACCGCTTCAGAGCGGGGGGCCAAATCAGAAGTGGCCCACCGGTGGCCAAAATGGCTACCTCACCCCTGCCGTATCGGGGAGCCCCACCGCTTCAGAGCAGGAGGCAAAATCAGAAGTGGCCCACAAGTGGGTGAAATCGCTACCTCAACCCTGCCGTAGCGGGGATCCCCACCGCTTCAGAGCGGGGGGCAAAATCAGAAGTGGCCCACAAGTGGGCGAAATGGCTACCTCACCCCTGCCGTATCGGGGAGCCCCACCGCTTCAGAGCGGGTGGCAAAATCAGAAGTGGCCCACAAGTGGGCAAATTGGCTACCTCACCCCTGCCGTATCGGGGAGCCCCACCGCTTCAGAGCGGGGGGCCAAATCGGAAGTGGCCCACAAGTGGGCGAAATGGCTACCTCACCCCTGCCGTATCGGGGATTCCCACCGCTTCAGAGCGGGGGGCAAAATCAGAAGTGGCCCACAAGTGGGTGAAATGGCTACCTCACCCCTGCCGTATCGGGGAGCCCCACCGCTTCAGAGCGCGGGGCAAAATCAGAAGTGGCCCACAAGTGGGTGAAATGGCTACCTGAACCCTGCCGCATCGGGGATCCCCACCGCTTCAGAGCAGGGGGCAAAATCAGAGGTGGCCCACAAGTGGGCAAATTGGCTACCTCAGCCCTGCCGTATCGGGGATCCCCACCGCTTCAGAGCGGGGGGCAAAATCAGAAGTGGCCCACAAGTGGGCGAAATGGCTACCTCACCCCTGCCGTATCGGGGAGCCCCACCGCTTCAGAGCAGGGGGCAAAATCAGAAGTGGCCCACAAGTGGGCAAATTGGCTACCTCACCCCTGCCGTATCGGGGATCCCCACCGCTTCAGAGCAGGGGGCAAAATCAGAAGTGGCCCACAAGTGGGTGAAATGGCTACCTGAACCCTGCCGCATCGGGGATCCCCACCGCTTCAGAGCAGGGGGCAAAATCAGAGGTGGCCCACAAGTGGGCAAATTGGCTACCTCAGCCCTGCCGTATCGGGGAGCCCCACCGCTTCAGAGCGGGGGGCAAAATCAGAAGTGGCCCACAAGTGGGCAAATTGGCTACCTCACCCCTGCCGTATCGGGGATCCCCACCGCTTCAGAGCGGGGGGCAAAATCAGAAGTGGCCCACAAGTGGGTGAAATGGCTACCTCACCCCTGCCGAATCGGGGAGCCCCACCGCTTCAGAGCGGGGGGCAAAATCAGAAGTGGCCCACAAGTGGGCGAAATGGCTACCTCAACCCTGCCGTATCGGGGATCCCCACCGCTTCAGAGCGGGGGGCAAAATCAGAAGTGGCCCACAAGTGGGCAAATTGGCTACCTCACCCCTGCCGTATCGGGTAGCCCCACCGCTTCAGAGCGGGGGGCAAAATCAGAAGTGGCCCACAAGTGGGCAAATTGGCTACCTCACCCCTGCCGTATCGGGGAGCCCCACCGCTTCAGAGCGGGGGGCAAAATCAGAAGTGGCCCACAAGTGGGCGAAATGGCTACCTCAACCCTGCCGTATCGGGGATCCCCACCGCTTCAGAGCGGGGGCAAAATCAGAAGTGGCCCACAAGTGGGCAAATTGGCTACCTCACCCCTGCCGTATCGGGGATCCCCACCGCTTCAGAGCGCGGGGCAAAATCAGAGGTGGCCCACAAGTGGGCAAATTGGCTACCTCACCCCTGCCGTATCGGGGAGCCCCACCGCTTCAGAGCGGGGGGCAAAATCAGAAGTCTCCCACAAGTGGGCGAAATGGCTACCTCAACCCTGCCGTATTGGGGATCCCCACCGCTTCAGAGCGCGGGGCAAAATCAGAAGTGGCCCACAAGTGGGCGAAATGGCTACCTCAACCCTGCCGTATCGGGGATCCCCACCGCTTCAGAGCGGGGGGCAAAATCAGAAGTCTCCCACAAGTGGGCGAAATGGCTACCTCAACCCTGCCGTATCGGGGAGCCCCACCGCTTCAGAGCGGGGGGCAAAATCAGAAGTGGCCCACAAGTGGGCGAAATGGCTACCTCAACCCTGCCGTATCGGGGATCCCCACCGCTTCAGAGCGGGGGCAAAATCAGAAGTGGCCCACAAGTGGGCAAATTGGCTACCTCACCCCTGCCGTATCGGGGATCCCCACCGCTTCAGAGCGCGGGGCAAAATCAGAGGTGGCCCACAAGTGGGCAAATTGGCTACCTCACCCCTGCCGTATCGGGGAGCCCCACCGCCTCAGAGCGCGGGGCAAAATCAGAAGTGGCCCACAAGTGGGCAAATTGGCTACCTCACCCCTGCCGTATCGGGGATCCCCACCGCTTCAGAGCGGGGGGCAAAATCAGAAGTGGCCCACAAGTGGGCAAATTGGCTACCTCACCCCTGCCGTATCGGGGAGCCCCACCGCTTCAGAGCGGGGGGCAAAATCAGAAGTGGCCCACAAGTGGGTGAAATGGCTACCTCACCCCTGCCGTATCGGGGATCCCCACCGCTTCAGAGCGGGGGGCAAAATCAGAAGTGGCCCACAAGTGGGCGAAATGGCTACCTCAACCCTGCCGTATCGGGGATCCCCACCGCTTCAGAGCGGGGGGCAAAATCAGAAGTGGCCCACAAGTGGGCAAATTGGCTACCTCACCCCTGCCGTATCGGGGAGCCCCACCGCTTCAGAAGCGGGGGCCAAATCAGAAGTGGCCCACAAGTGGGTGAAATGGCAACCTCAACCCTGCCGTATCGGGGAGCCCCACCGCTTCAGAGCGCGGGGCAAAATCAGAGGTGGCCCACAAGTGGGCAAATTGGCTACCTCACCCCTGCCGTATCGGGGAGCCCCACCGCTTCAGAGCGCGGGGCAAAATCAGAGGTGGCCCACAAGTGGGCAAATTGGCTACCTCACCCCTGCCGTATCGGGGAGCCCCACCGCTTCAGAGCGGGGGGCAAAATCAGAGGTGGCCCACAAGTGGGCAAATTGGCTACCTCACCCCTGCCGTATCGGGGAGCCCCACCGCTTCAGAGCGCGGGGCAAAATCAGAGGTGGCCCACAAGTGGGCAAATTGGCTACCTCAACCCTGCCGTATCGGGGAGCCCCACCGCTTCAGAGCGGGGGGCAAAATCAGAAGTCTCCCACAAGTGGGCGAAATGGCTACCTCAACCCTGCCGTATCGGGGATCCCCACCGCTTCAGAGCGCGGGGCAAAATCAGAGGTGGCCCACAAGTGGGCAAATTGGCTACCTCACCCCTGCCGAATCGGGGAGCCCCACCGCTTCAGAGCAGGGGGCAAAATCAGAAGTGGCCCACAGGTGGCCAAAATGGCTACCTCAACCCTGCCGTGTCGGGGATCCCCACCGCTTCAGAGCGGGGGGCAAAATCAGAAGTGGCCCACAATTGGGCGAAATGGCTACCTCAACCCTGCCGTATCGGGGATCCCCACCGCTTCAGAGCGGGGGGCAAAATCAGAAGTGGCCCACAAGTGGGCAAATTGGCTACCTCACCCCTGCCGTATCGGGGATCCCCAGGACGCTGAAATTTTGGGTACCCAGGTTCAAACCCCTTTGAGGGTACTTTTGTGACCTGGACCCAGAGTCAAAGACAGGTTTTTCCAAGTGTCCGGGGGGTAACTTGGGGTAACTTGGTCCCACCGTTTCGGTTTGTGGCGCTTTTTTTTGCATGTGCACGGGACGACTGTGCACTTTCTGAATATCCAAAAAGCGCCGATTGCTTCAACGACATTTTGGAAAAACGGCACCGTTTTTGGGCGGGGTCACCCAGAAAAATGGCAAAACCTGCCCACAGTCAAATAGGGGTTTTTGGAGGTGTCCGGGGGGTAACTTGGTCCAACCGTTTCAGTTTGTGGCGCTTTTTTTTGCATGTGCACGGGAAGATTGTGCACTTTCTGAATATCCAAAAAGCGCCGATTGCTTCAACGACATTTTGGAAAAACGGCACCGTTTCTGGGCGGGGTCACCCAGAAAAATGGCAAAACCTGCCCACAGTCAAATAGGGGGTTTTGGAGGTGTCGGGGGGGGGAACTTGGTCCCGGTGTTTCAGTTTGTGGCGCTTTTTTTTGCATGTGCACGGGAAGACTGTGCACTTCCTGAATATCCAAGAGGTGTGAATTGGTATTACGACATTTTTGAAATCTGGGCCTGTTTCTGGCCGGGGTCACCCAGAAAAATCACAAAAAAATGAACAACAACAAGAGCACACTCCTTTGGCACTGCACCCAACCCGCAAATGCAGAGAGAGAACAAAGGCACACAGAAACAAATGCACAGAGATTTCTCAAGCAATGAAAGTCCGCAGTGGGAATGACTGCAATCGCAGTCTCAGAGTCCGGAATCCACTGATTGGGGGCCTGTTGATGAGCTGCCCGAAGAACGGCGGCTGAAGAACGCACTGGGCCGTGCAGAGCGAACACAAAATTCGCAAACTGCCCCCTCACCGGCATCAGGATACTTGTCCCCAAGCAAAGCTTGATCAGCGGAGGACAACGAATCCCAGCGTCCTTGTGTGGACAGTAAAAACACTGCATGGTGCCAATCTGAACAACCAATGTAAAAAGAAAAGGTATTATGCAGTGTCCCAAAGTAAGGGATGCCTCCAACTCAGGTGACCCAGAACCCATAAACCCCAACAGGTCGGCAAAACGAGGCGGCAAAGTCCCAGAAACCTAGTGATTCGGCAAAACAAATCGGCGAAATTCAGAAACCGAACAATTCGGCAGACCAATTCGGCAAATTCGGCCAAATTCGGCCGCCGAATTGGGGGGGGGGTTGGCATTGCTTCAAAGGCCAAGCTGAGGACAATTTGCAGTGCAATGTCAGATTGCAGTGCTACACGCAGCATTGTCCGGTCATCGGATGCAGGCGGGGCGGTTTGCGCCGCGCCCCACACAGCACCAACAATAGGCTGTTACCACGTAGTACAATCAGCGGCAGAACAAAAAATTAAGACTGAATATCTTTGGCGCACACACATCATGAATGCCTGAGGTAACGAACAATTCGGCAAACCAATTCGGCAAATTCGGCCAAATTCGGCCGCCGAATTGGGGGGGGGGTTGTGCCTTGCGACTGGAGGGCGTCACCGTCTTGGCACGTGTTAATCCCGACGAGACTCGCATGACGGAACGTCACGAGTGTCACGCTGCAAAAGGGGGGAGGGGGCCCTGTTTGCAGGCAGCCCAAATGAGCCCGTGCCGAAGGGGGGGCAGGTCCAAGAAAAAGGCGCGTTCCTCGCCCACGACGCAAACTTGACAGTGGCCCTGCCTTCGTGGCGGCGACCCGTCGAGCGCTATTGTACGGGGCGGCGGCCAAGGGTCGTGATTCGGGCCCCATTCAGTCCCACGGCGGTCCAGTCCCCCTCGGTCCAAGGGACCGGCTTCTGGGCCACATGACGATGCTGCAACGCGGACACGGCCACGTCTGCCCCACGGAATCAGAGTTCCGCTGCTCCCACTCGGGGGCCCTCATTCCGCGGTGCACATGAAAGTGAGAGGGAAGTCCGCCCGGGGGATCAGCCCGAACACGTACTGCACGGCGCCGTCGAAGGTGGCGAGGCCGCACCGCGTGGCGTGGCTGTCGCACACGAGGAAGGCCTCGCCCTCGCCGGCCGACCGCGTCCGGATCAGCGTCATCGCCTCGATGTGCCGCTCGAGCACCATTGCGCCGCCCGCCGGGAGCGCCCGCAGGGCCGCCTCGAAGTCGGCGCGCGTGGCCTCCGGGTGCCGCTCCTCGTCCGACGCCGCGAGGACCCGGGCCGCCAGCTGCGGGTCGGGGATCATCTGCGCGATGAACGGGCGCTGCTGATGGAACACGGAGCCCGGCGAGGCCCGGACGATGCGCGGCGGGCTCAGGCGGGGGTCGGTCGCCGAGGGGTCGTCGCGGAGCGTCTCCTGCGCACTGCGGAGCACCACCGGGTCATCGATGTTCTCGCCCACCGGCAGCGCAGTCCCGGCGTCGCAGCTCCGCTGCCGCTTCGCGGTGCCGGCCGCCATGCACGCGCGGTACCCCTGCACCACGTCGGTGCCCGCGGCCATCGCGTCGAGCAGCGCGCCGGCCCGCAGGGCGAACTGGTGCGCACAGAACGCGCACTGGTTGCCGCGGTCCCCCATCGTGAACTCGTCGAACTGCGTTGGCACCCGGTGCTCCTTCGTCAGCACGACGTCGGCCACCCCTGTCGCCGGCGTGTCCATTTGGGATTGCACGCAAGCGGGATGCAGGAGAAGGGAGCAAAAGAGACGACAATCTGTGGGACAGTGGACGGGTGTAGGCAACTGCCGTTAGTAATTTCAGGCTGGGCATCATGCTGCGGCATGCTTCAAACCCTCGAATCTACGGCAACACGGGTTGTGCAGTTTGCAGACCTGGCAAGACAGACTACACTGATGGTGAAAGCAGAGACAGGGGATGCTCCGGTACCCCAAGGTGGGCATCTGCCCATGAAGGCCCCTTGCAGGACTGCGAACCTTCCGGTTTTCCAGCCCCTTGTAGCTCGCTCCCCAGCTGGGTCCCAATATTGAATCCTGGGCCCTATGGGTGAATCGGGTGAAACGGGTGAAGGGGGCCCTATGGGGCGTTGGAGGCCCTCTTTGTGGCCCAAAACAGCCAGAACAGGCCGTTGTCAGTTCAACATGGCTTTTGAGACGGGCTTTCAGGGGTGCCAGGCGGCGGTCTACTGGGAGAGCTACCCGCAACCTTGTGTTGGTCATGCCGAAAGCAGGTTCATGTGCATTCTTGTGCCTGGAGCTTGCAGTATGATGAGGGAAACGGTCAATATTTCAAAGACCGAACTTTTCCAGATCATATGCAAACTGGAGGTTGCGTCACTTGGTCTGACCAAGCAGTCAGGGGGACGGGGATCTGATGGGGTGTTGGGCACCAAAAGTTGGGGTCCTGTGCATCTGCTTATGTGTAGGCACCACGGGTCGGGGATGGGGGGCCAACTAATTCCCCTTGGGGTGGATGGGCAGCCCCACTTGTTCAGGGGAGGCAACAAATTGACCAGATGGTGGTCCAAGGTGGGGTTTCCTAATAGGGATTCTAGTTACTGTGCATCAACCTACTCGTGTTTGCAACACCTGCACCCGTTTCCAATGTGGGACTTTGCTGCATGTTGCACGGCGCGCGCACGGAGCGGCACTTTTTTGATCTTTCTAGAGGTTTTACCTGGCGGAGAGCCTCTCTAAAACCCATTATGGTGGGTAGTGCTAGAGCCTCCTAGATGGTTGCTAGCACTTCCAGGATGGTTGCTGGTACGACATGGTAAATCCACGCTGAGGGACAGCGCAAAAAAAAATGTATTCTGGCCATGTGGCACAGAAACATGCAGGAATGGGCAAAAATGCACTTCCGGACTGTACACTGTACTGCAACACCGTGCCTCTTGATCTGAAATGGGGACAAACGCAATGCCCATGGAAATCGATATACCAAAACTTTGCACGGTGCACACGGAACGCATGGAATCCCATTCTTGTGCCCGATCCTAAGTGAGAAGTATGTGCAAGCTCCATTTTGGTGCCCAAGAGATAGCCGGAGGCTTGTGGAAGCCCCATTTTGGTGGTCAATACCAACACTAATAGTCAGATGCATCTGGAAACCCGTTGGGGTGTCCAAGGGGGCGTTTTCGCACAGCGCGGGCACAGCGCCAATTATTACGGTGATTATCCAGGTAAGAACCCTGAAAACCACCCACCTGCGGAATCATGCACAATCAATTCAAAACTCAAAAATTCAAACATCTGATGCTTGCCATGGGTCCCAGGGACCTAAATTCTGCCCCTAATAGCCCCGTCCACTGCAGCAGCCATTCAATGACGCCCTTTCAATCTTCTGAACTTACCGAACTCCCGGTGGTGGAGAACAGCCAACTTTTTGCACAGCGCGTGCACAGCGCGCGCACAGCGCACGGTACGCCCCCCAAGGCCCCATGTGGGTGAAATTGTCCGCCTCTGGAGAAATTGCCGGGTGCTATGGATCGCAGTCGTGTTCACTTTTGCATCTACCCATGTCCCTGGCACTTTTCACTTGCACCTGTTGGTAACCACCTGAGTACCTCTCCTGGTCCCCATGTGGCATGCCCTGTAAAGGCATATGCGAGCAGAACAGAAATGTTGCCATAATGCCTGGCCCAGTAGCAATCCCGTCGCTGTCACGACCTGAGGGACCCTGACCCCATTGGCAGGAGAAGTAGCAGTGGGGCATTCCCAGAGTAGACAGTGGCTCAGCAAAAGCGTGATTGTGTCCTTTGACTTGTCAATCCCCACCCTGTGGCCCGCATGGTTCCACACAGTTACGAGGTGCCCACAGCCCCAGTTCTCTCGCCCATCCTCCAATCAAGACCACGCTGCAGGTTCCTGCCCTGGGATTGGTGTCAACTTGGTGTCGACTGCAGCTGGTGTTAACAGAAACTCAAGGCATCGGATCACCCTACCCAGTACCCCGCAGCAGCACAGCTGCCTGTGCTGCCCCGAGCCCCTGTGGGTGCCCGCCCAGCAGGGGGGGGGGGGGGGGGCATCTCGTCCCCTCCCAGCCCTGGTGCCAGATCCCCCGGCCTCCCGTTGGCCTTCAAGGCCGAGGTGCGGCAGCTGCACTACAGAACTGGGAGTAGACCACCGAAATGGGTGCATTGTATGCTACACAGCTGTAGCCCCATGCAAACCTGTGCAGTGCACCAGAAAAATGGGGGTGCACCACTCAAACATGTGCAGTGCACCACAAAACTGTTCCCTCCATCAAACCCACTCACCCACCCACCCACTGCTCAATAACCGAATCATCTCGTGCCGGCTTTGCTGGCAATTCCACGGCAGCTCCACTTTGGGGCTGTGTGCCAAAGGGAATACGACCTCCAGCCAGCTGGCAACAAACCACCCCTCCATGCCGTTGATCCCACCCCAGCCCCAACCCTTCCCGCGGCCCCTGTTGACTTCCACAGCCACTCTGCGACCGGGTTTTGCCTGCCATGTGTGTTGTACTGAGGATGTAACACCCAAATCTGGGTTCAAAACGACAACATGTGCCAAGCAATGGAGGTTTTTACAACCAATTTTAGGGTCCAGGGTGAGTGCTATATTTTAGCAGCCAGCAGCAGCAAGCAGCAGACGGTCAAAAAACTATTTGTGCCGACACCGTGGCTCAAAATCGTGATCCGAGTTGCTCAAAACAAACACCAGTGTGCCCCTCGAACTATGCACCCCAAGCCTTGACACTATGTACCCCAACGCCACAAGAGCAGAACACAGAACACAATGCAATGAAGTGTTGCTGCGCCAATGTCCATAATTACATGACACACACAGCACTGGTCTTGTGGAATGTGCAAGAGGGTAGAAAGCGGTGCTGACACACCCACAGCCTAGAGGAGGACAGGCGCGGAGGCGCCATGAGGACAGATTTGGCATCAGAGATGGCCAAGAACACGATGTAGCCCGAAACGCGGCCATGTTGGACCCAATATCTGTGCCACATCTGACCAAATATCTGCTGAGTGTGACATGCGGCAGCAGCGGCTGCGGCAGGAGAGAAGCATAAACCCCCCCTACCTATAGCCCCCTCGGGGGCTATATGATTCTAGATGAATGCCAGAGCTGGGGGGGGGGAGGGTTATAGGTGTTGGTGGGGGGGGGGGATGTAGGTCAGGTCAGGTCTTCGTGCCATCTGTTGTTTGCTCAATTTGGGGCCGCCGAGACGGACAATTTTGGTCAATTTGGGGCTGCCGAGACGGCCTATTTTGGTCAATTTGGGGGCTCCGAGATGGCCAATTTTAGTCAATTTGGGGCTTCCGAGACGTGCCCCACGCCGTGCCTGATGACAGTGATGATGACAAGGGTAATGACCCTTTTGATGAACTTTATGATCTTGGCGATGAAAAGGACGTGAATGATGACATCGTCACTGTGGAGCAAACCATTGCTGCGGCCCCCGCTGCCGAGTTGATGTTTAAATTGCAGTGTTTGGATGCTTTGGAGAAAGGGGTCAGCAAACGCAACATTTTGCAGGAGAACACCCTTGACAAGAAAACATTGAAAGGTTGGATATCCCAGGAGGAGTTTCCCGCGATGCCATCAAATTTGGGAGGAGGATCAAACGAAAAAGTCGCCTCAGTTGGATGCAAACATAATGCAAACATGACCAACCTCCAGCAAAAAAAAAGGGGGGCACAGCCCTCTTCGATGCAAATGTGGAAGAAGTCACTGGTCACAAACTATCTTGGAGTTGTGGCCCACACGCTTTGCTGCGCTGTATCTTTGCATAGCTCAGTCTTTGAAGTTTGGTGAGAAGGGGGGGGCTATAGGTCCTTGGATAGATGCAAACAACAGAGGGGGGGGGGTTACGTCGCGTACGAAAAAAATGATGTAAGTCATGTATTGGGTACACAACTTACAGCAAAAAAAAACTGCTGCAGGATATCCGTCAACTTGATAGACCATGGGCAAAGGTACAGACATGACAAAGTGAAAGGCAGAGTTCACTACTTGCCATCCAGTGCCTGCAGAATAGACCACAAGAGAGACCGCCCCCAACATACTCACGTCCATCCGCTGGCGTTGAACATACCTCTGCAAATTCGAATGTTGTAAGGAGCACAATCTGCGCAGCTGGGCCCTGCACCATCGATTGCCCATTCCATGGGAGGCACTGGAACCTAAAGCCCTGGAACAAGCCTTTGCCAGCACTGGGCTACTCCAAATGCAGCAATTCCAAGCTAATCCAAAGGCAGCAATGCCGAAACCCGCAAGCAGCTGGTACGCATGGAGGTGGGCACATGCAGGCATCCATGCAAAGGTCGTGGCATGGGAGCAGGGACTGTGCATTAGGACTGTGTTCAGGGGTAGAGGCAGGATGCACGGGTGCATGGATGGGTATATGCAGGGATCGATGCAATCCAAACCAGCAGCGGTGTGATTGCATTTCTAGGCTTTTGCGGTTGGTCATGGTGGGGAATGAGCGCCACGTGGGCAGTGGCACTGCACAAGTGAGCAGGGGGACTGACACATCACTCTGACCCTTTCCCACTTTCCTTCCCCAACTCCCCATGGACAGAAACCCCCTGATCAACAAAGCATATCACACGAAAGCCATGGCACAGGGCACCAACATGGTTCCCACCAGCTGTTATGGCACACACACACACATGCCGCTTTAGTGATGTGGGGTGCCCATGCCAATCCTTTTGCCAGGAGCGTCTGTAATATGTGGCAATGCAGATGGGAACACGCCGTACACCACCCAGTGCATGCAGATGAGATTGTGGATCACGGCAGACGTTCGGGCCTCAGTGTGCCCGTCGCTACTGGCGCCTCATTGACGGGACGGAGATATTTGTGACTGGTCTCGTAAGATGCTTCCTACATTTGCTGCGGCGCCCCACAACAGTTGTAGGCTAGAAGACAAATAGTAGGGACGAAACCTCCGACAGAAACACCTTGTTTGACAAAAACCGCAAGCACAGGGCATCAGAATAGGAACCCGCGGTGCTGCGGTGCTTGACCGACAGCGGCGATAATAACCGACAACGACTGGGGGTCGAATTGGCGGCTGTTGGATTTTTTTCGGACGGTACTACGAGGTTGATGGATGCTGCCTTTCAAATATTTCGTGCGTCATGCGTCATGCAAGACGAAAGGGCTGATGTCCGATGCCTTGGCAGAATGGTCAAGTCACATTACACTGTTTCAAAAAAGAATTACCCACAAATCGGGTGGCTCAACCCCAAACCCCCACCCTCGTTCTTGGACATGACGTAGCCCCCATGCAACAAACGTATCATGGAGGCTCGGCAATCCACCCCCCATTCTGCGGCGCAGAACAGCTGCAGCGTTGACAGCTACAGCCCAGCCTCAGCGGGCCCACCCACCCTGTGTGCGAGGCCTTGCGCGTCGCCGCTTCCCGGCTGCACCCTCCTGAGGCCCAGGCTCAGTGGCAGCGGTCTGTGTAGGGACAGTCTTGGGAACCTCCGCCCGGGCTGCCTCGTGCTTGACCGCGGTGGTGGGGTCCGTGCTGTAGAGGATGTCGGTGCGGATGGCGTACTTAGTCCCTGAAAAGAGGCAGCAGGCATTGGGGCATGGGGGGGGGGGAGGGGGGCATCATGGCAAAACTCTGTTGTGAAGGGGAATTGTCTGCGAAATTAGCGACCAGATTCCTGCGCCCTCCAACCCACGTAGCCATCCCGTTCGAATACCATTGCAGAGTGTACAAGGAGGCCTGGACCCCCCACCCCCCCACCCCCAGGCTACCACATGCCCACCACATACCCACCACAAAGGACGGCATGGGCCCCTTTCTTGGACGAACCATTATATTTAGCCCCTTCTGACTATGCGTTTTCGTGCAAAATTTCTTTTATTTTTCATCGTATGCAAAAGGAGGGCTGTAGACCTGATTTTTGTGCTTTGCAGACCAAAATTTCGTCAGCGACAAGGCGTTTTTTTGGGGTGGACACTTGGGTTGTCTACGCCTTTGTAGGGCCTTGGTGAGACACACGTCCACCACAAAAGACTGCCTGGACCCCACTGCAAGGCCTTGGTGGGACAAACCCTGAACAACCCCGAAAACGCTCGCAAAATGCCGGAACATGCTGCGCACCTCCAAGGATTACCCTGGCTGGGCGTAGGCTGGGCGCCCTGAAGGTGGGGGGGGGGGGTACCCCCCCACCTTCCAATGCATCCCTGGCTGGGGGACATGGGGCCGGAGTGGGCAATGAGCAGCCAAATGCATCAAACTTGATATCCAGACGGGATGCCATCCGGGGCACTGCGCCGTGGATCATGTGGATGGAGCCACAAGGTCTTGCGGTGGGGTGTGGCACTGCACACTTCTCGAGAAAGACCACCGGCATTGCCCAAGACCCGCCCTCTTGGGAGCGGCTCTGCCCCCATGGCATGGGCATGGGCTCCGCCTACAGCTGAGGCCCCTTCTCTTCGAATGCATCCCTGCCCCCAGCCACCCCGCCCACCTCCTTTTGCCCCCCTATCCCTGGCTTTTCTCCACATTCCCAATCCTTTGCTTCCCTGCTTCGTCGCCACTCCGACGTGGGGACTCTTGTACCTGGTCTCTCCCCGAGGCCAATCTGGCATTTTCTTGGCAACCGCTCCCTCGTCTCACATGCGCTGCTTCTGCCCCTCGGCGTCCCTCCCACGCGGGCGCCAGCAATGCTTCACATTCAGTCGTTCCCATGGCAGCGACGTTTGGAGGTCCTGGGTCACTGTCTCCCTGACGGCAAGCGCCGCCTTCCATGGCATTTGTAACCGACAGTAACCGCCCCAACCGCTTTGGCAACCTCCTCCAACCGCCTGTCTAATCTCTTCTGGGGCCGCCTCTGCCTCCGGCTCCGCCCCCCCCTGCGTGGGCATGGGCTTCGGCTCCGGCCCCTTGGCTGCCCTCCGACCGCATGGCCTTTGCTGACCTATGCTCCGCACTCTGGTAACGGACGGCCATTTCTGTGTTCATTTCTGCCTGTTCACTTGCGGTATGTCTTCCTGCACAGGCTTCCCAAAGACACGAACGACCTCAATCAACAAAAGCAGGTCAAACAAGAAGACATGGCAATGGCCACCGGTTGTACGACACGGCAACCCACCCGCCCTGCCCTCCGGACGAGATCGGCATCGAATCCTGCAGGGCGGTAAGGCAATTGCTCCGCGAGGGGGGGGGGGGAGGACCCAGCGAAGGAGGGCGGGCGGGGGTTGGGGAAATGGGCTTCCGTGCCGGCCCCATTGTTTTGTGGAAAAAGAGATGTTGAGAAGAGAAATTGTGGTCAAAATGTTGTTTCCTCCAAAAATACGCCCCTACATGGGAAATCGCTTTGCGGGCGGCGGGGGGGGGGGGGCGGACGCCCATTTGCCCCAACCTCATCCCCCCCTCCCCTCCTTGGCTGTCGTGCCGGGAGCCATGCCGGGAGGGGGAAGGAGGGGGGTGGGGTGGGGTGGGGGGGTCAACCCCAACAGTTATGGCTCAAAATGATCCCCACGTCACGCTGATCATTTTGACCACACCCGCCCAGGACCTTCATCAACCATCCTGCAGACTGGAGCAGCTGGACCCGCTTATGCTTCCCTGCACCTCAGCCACGTACCTTCGAGCACCATGCCCCCGCGGTGGTACAGCTCATGATCGAACACGATCGCACGGCCGGGGACGGGCTCCACCGGCACCAGCTGCTCGGACACAAAGGTCGTGCGCCCCCCCTCGTACCCATCGTTCAGGTACACCTGCAGCGTCAGGGCACTGCGAACGCCGCGCGCCGGGTCCGCGTACGATTTGTCTGTGTGGTCGCCCGCGTGATGCATCCCCGGCTCGTACTTCAGGAAGCGCAGCCGCTCGCTGACCCCAACGAGCGCACCCCCGGGGGCGTGGGGGGACTGCGCCGGGAGATGGGGCCTGAGCCTCTCCGTCAGCGCGCGCGCGACCGCAGGGGCGTCGATCACGCAGCGCAGCGCGAACCGCGTCACGGCGTTGAACCGGCCGGAGCCCGCGAGCCCGAAGCCGGCGTCCTCCGCCAGGGCCACCAGCCCCCGCGCCTCCTCGGCGCTCAGAAGGGCGTCCACTTGGCGGCACACGCGGCCCCCGAAGATGGACGGCCGGCCGGCGCCCTCCGGCGGCTGCAGCGGCACCGGGACCCACGAGGCAGGGGCCGGAAGGCCCGGGTCCAGCAGCGCATCACCAACGGTGGGGACCGGGGCGCGGTCCAGGCAGAGGGAGTGGAGACGGCCGTCCAGCAGGACCCCCCCGGGCGCCTGCTGGACACGGGGCAGCGACGGCGGCTCGGGGCCCAGCGCGGCGGCCACGGCATCCGGGTCGAGGGCCGTGCATCTGGCCATCGCCTCTCGCAGCGCCGCCCACTCCGACACGTCCAAGCGCTGGAAGTTCGCGGAGCTGGGGCGCCCACACGGGGCAACTGCAAAACACAGAGGCGTGACTTGCAGTGCACAGGGGATCGTTCCTGCACCATTCATCAACCCTTTTGCACTGTTCCTGCACTGTTCCTCTGAACCGTGGTACCGATCAAGCACACCGAGATCGTCTACACAGAGGAAACGTTAGCGCGCCGGGCGCGCGGGGCAAAGTTTCCCCCGATGTCACGAACGATGGCGCCACTCAAGTCAGAGGTTCCAAGGGCCGGTGCACCAGTGCACCCCAGCGCGTTGACGGAGTGGCGGGTGTGTCTCATGGACAGGCACACAAATCCGCTGCAGTTGTGTGGCATTTGAGTCAGAGGTCCCGCTAGCGCCGTTCCTCGGGCTGTGTTGCGCCGTTCCAAGGCTATTCCTCACATTTCTTGCGCCGTTCCTCCGCCGTTCCTCCTCCGCACTGAGCGATTTGTCCCTTTGTGATGGGTTTGTGGGTGCGGTTCCCCGTGTTTTGTGCCATTGTGTCCACTGCTCTGTGTTCCCAGTGTCCCCATGGCCGGAAAAAATGTGCACCACTGTTTTCACATTGCACACGCACAGCGCAGTCTGTGCGCTGCGGGTCCAAGATCAAAAGCTTTTCACGGGCGCCCTGTGTCTCGGAGTCCCTGTGGTTGCGCCCTACCCAAATGACAGTTGCGCTTTGCCTGCGCTGTTCCGCCGCCGGTCGGAACGGCGCTCGTGGGTGTGGGGATCCCGACGCATTCCGCAAGGCGCCCCCACCATCAGAAAACCCAGGATCGAGAACTCCAAATGGTCTCCAGAGACCTCCGGAGGGAAAGGGAGGGCAGTAGGGCGTGGGGATGGGAGGGCACACCCGGTGCATGCAGCAGGCGGACCAGCATCCGCTCTCTGCACGGACGGCCCTTGGAGTTGACATCCACGTGCTCTGTGCGCATGCGGTGTTCCCAGTCCGCCACCGCCGCGGGGGCCCCCGACACGCCGACGCAGATTTGCCGCCCGAGGAGCACGCAGACGGCGCCATGCAGCCCGCGGGCCGCGGCGAGGCTGCCCATGCGGTCCGCGTAGCCGGAGGGCAGCCCGTCGAGCAGGCACTTAACGGGCCAGTCGAGCCGGTACAAGGCCCCGACTGCGGCACACCCCGCGTCTAGTGCCCCATCGGATTCGGGCGCCCTCGCGGCGGCTGCTCCCGGCGCTACCCCCGGGGCTGCCGCCGCGGCCGGGACGTCGCCGCTGCTGAGACCCTCTGTCCGAAGTTCGGCGCGGAGTTGCATGAGCAGGTGCCCCATCCTGTTCTGCCCGGCCTGCGACGGGAAGTGGTAGCCCCAGATGAGGTCCGGGGAGCCCGAGTGCCCGTCGACCAACATCCGGGTGCCCGTGGCGCACAGGCCGCGCCGCAGCCCGGCGTCGCTCGTGAACTTGCTGCGCAGGCACGCGGCCATCACCGCCTCCTTCACCGCCGCCCAGTCCGGGCGCAGCGGCACGGCGCGCCCCTTGCGCTTGGCCTGCCCGAAGGTCAGGGCGCGGCTGCAGAAGCCGGCGGCGGCGCGGGCGGCGTTGTCCGGCAGCTTGGCGGCCTGGAAGGCGTGCTCCACGGAGGGGTATTGCAGGCCCTCGAAGTGCACGTCGGACCAAAAGAAGTTGGAGAGGAAGAGGTACTCCCCTGCGAACCGCGTGATGGCGTCCGGGGGCCACGCGCCGGCAGGACCGTTGCTGGAGTTGGGCATGCCGTCGGGGCTGGGGGTGGCACGAGATGCGGGGCGGATCAGCACATGGGAAGGCACAGGGCTGCGGGAACGTGGAAAGGATTTGCAAGACAAACTGCGTTGCACACTCTATCATCAGCCCCTTGCCTAGAGCCCTTTCGCTGCTCTTACCGCAGCCACAACCCCCGGGGTGGGGATTTGCAAGAGATCTTTGGATTCATCTACACGCAGAACAGCAAGGACGCATGGCATGTGCACTACAAAGCCAGAATGGGGTAGATTGCGCAGTGTGCAACATCATGAGGATCCGTGGTACTCTGGCTGTGTAGCATCTTATTCAGTGGCGGTGATTGCAATTGTTTTCTTCCTTCGTTCCTTACTGGTGTCCTTCCACACTGCTTTTTCGTTGTAAATGTGAGCAATTTTTTTTCCCGTTGCAAACGCGAGAGGCAAAAGTGTGTAATTTTTTTTTGCGGTTCATTCGAGTCCAAAAAAAAAAAACGGAACGTCGTGTAATTTTTTTTTTGCAGTGAACCTAAGGTACCCGTTTTTCCGGTGCTCACTTGTACAACTTTTTTGTAGTCACATTTACGGCAATAAAAAATTACATGGCTGACAATATACACCGAAATGACGTTGTGGGCTTTTTTGGCGTTGCACAACCGGTTTGTCTGGGCACCCACCCCCTGCCTATCCCATTGGCTTTTTCGAACAATGTGCAGTGTGCAGTGTGCAGTGATAAACCCAGGAAATTCTGACGATGCCTAGAGAATAAATGAAGAAAGCGCCCTGAGGTACAAAAAGTGCCTAAAAAATACCCCTGCGTGCACACTGCACAGTAGGATTCCTTCTTACACAAGGTAGTTGTTGTGCAAGAGGGGGGGATACTTACTGCTCAGTGCACACTCGGCGACCTGGGGTATTCCGGGAGCTTCCTTGGATGCAGGGTTCACCAGAACACCAACGAAAAAAACTTCGTTGCCTGCCTTTGGTGACCATTGGTTTGTGGTCCCTATAGAAGGCCCAAGGGGAGGTGAGCACAAGCTGCTGCCCCAAATCTGGCACCGTAATTGGTTCATTTTATGGTATGGTGAGTTTTGTGGGACGTGCACGACTATAAGAGTTACAACTGCTTGCAATGTGGACATTTTGTGGATTGGCTGTACATGGCATTCCGGCATGCAATGCCGGCTATATGGATTGGCTTATGGCACCTGTTCAATACGGTACAGGACAAAAGCCGCACAGAATGAAAACAACACCAGGGAAAAGGGGACCCCGTATCCTATACCCGCTTTGGGCCTCAAAATGACTTCCCGTACCACTCCTCTTCCGACGCAAAACTGAAATGGCGCCACTAGGGTGGCTAGAACGAAAGCAATGGGGAAGTTCTTGCACTGTGTGCGCACTGTGTGTGCACTGCGTGCATACGGCGCACACAGAGGCTAGGATACTCACCCAAGAATACCTGTCACCTGTCTAGTAGCACGGCGAAGCAGCAAAGCCCACATGAGAACAACAAAACTGCTTTCAACTTGCCCACTCTGAACATGCCCTTCTTCCATAAAGTCCAACTGGGACAAACCCAAAATCCATGCTTCTTGACCCCACTTCAATGCTTTGTTCGGTGGCAAGGGAAAGCCCACATGCCCACTCTGAACATGCCCTTCTTCCACAAAGTACTGGTGACCTGGCACCAGTCTAAAAACCCTCAGGATGGTAGCTGTAGGACGGATTGCCTACACGCACTGCCACGCTCGAAACCAGTCGTGAATCGTCGTGATAGTCGTGCCACCACGTGACTCAGCTCTGCCATCGTGGCCCCCTCTCCGCTCAGCTCCACCCGTATGGTGCACTCTCTCTCTCCCTCTTAATCCCGTGTCTCCAAGGGCTGAGTGCCGCACCTCAAGTGCGTCCCTCCCCCTTGCTAGCCGTTTCCTGCTCACAGTGGGCACGTCGTTCTAAGTTCGGCTCTGGCAAGACGTCGACCTCGCCGTGGCAATCTTCCAGGCCGCTACGCGGGGAGCCGCGACGGGGACTGCATTCGACGTATCCGCCGCTCAAGCGTGACGCCTTGTGCAGGGGTATCATCAGTCGTTCGATTCGTCGTCCCACCGTGGGGCCCTCTCCCCCGTGCGCCACTAGGGTTGCAGCACCACGCGCCAGCGCGGTGCTCCCCTCGCACCCCCGCCCTCGTGTGTCCTGGGACCCCCGCTCGCCGACCCGGTCCGCCAGACGGCCCCGTGTTCCTCCGCGCCATCGCGCCATGCTCTTTGTTTCGTCACACTATGGCCACGCCCGTGGTGCCCCTTGTTTCTTTCCTGCGCGCCCCATCCGGTTGAGGCTGCCTATGATGTCAGTGCACCTCCGTTTACCAACACCTCGATTTGTTACCCCCCCCGACACGTTGCGGCCACAGGCCACCCGCTCTTTTCTTGCCACAGCCTACCATGTCAGACCGCTCAACGCCGTCCCAGGACACCCCCTCTCCCGCCCCCGACACCGGTCGAGGTGGCGCCATTCGTCGGGGGCCGTTCCCCATGTTTCTGATGGACATCGCCCAGTCCGAAGATGCTGACCGTCTCCTGCGAGAGCTGGACATGCTGAAGGATGACGCACTGGAAGCAGCAGATACAGCTATCCGGGCCACCGACCCCGCCCTGGCTGACTTGTGTGATGCCCTGCGATGGACGGCTGCCAACGGCGACATCCAGGCTATTACAGCTGTGACGGGGGTGTGGACGCCGCGGGGGCTCCTGCTCACAGCCACCGTAACAGTCGCCGCAGGCCCGTCTGACACGAAGGTCATCGAACACGCCCCCCTGTCGCTGGTGCAAGGAGGCCCGCTGCTAGAGTATGTCTCCAAGGACCCTGAGGCCCTCACAGCGGCGCTCGTCACGCGGTGGAGTCCAAGCCATGTTCCGATCTCAGCGTCACGCCTCCGCAGCCAAGTCTTCAAGGGCCTGTACACGGCCCGCGAACAGCCGCC
The DNA here is from genome assembly GCA_964036045.1 of Eutreptiella sp. 'Long Island Sound 2002'. Lineage (NCBI taxonomy): Eukaryota > Euglenozoa > Euglenophyceae > Eutreptiales > Eutreptiaceae > Eutreptiella > Eutreptiella sp. 'Long Island Sound 2002'. Next base: position 179,422,247 of record OZ038380.1, on the reverse strand, counting down.
GCCCGTCGACACTGCCGCCCCTCCGGACATCCAAAGCCAGAAGGTCTCCCACAAGATCCACAAACCCATCAGCCAGTTCCTTGCCCCCCACCACAGGCCGTCATGGGACCGCCTCCGCACCCGAGAGGTGGTTGCGGCCTTTTGGGCGCTGCCCAACGACGTGCATGCGGTCCTACAAGCAGCCCATATCCCGACGGCAGACCTCGTCCCGCTGAAGTTCGGACTTCTGGCGTGGGCCTCCTCCGTCTGCCTCACAGGGCAGTACACGCCAGCCCCGGTTCCCACGCCCCCCGCCCTCGCCAACAAGGGCATGTGGACCCCCGAGCAGCTGCGGCCGCTGCTCGAATGCTCGGTCTTGCCGATCCGCAGTGTGGAGCTGCTGCATCAGATCGAGCAGGCTGGCGAGCATTCCTGGGCCACAGCCCCCACTTTCGCCCTGCTGCAAGCCGGCATCGCCGACACCGCCAGCCCGCCCCCGCTCACACCGCCCAGCCACGCACCTTACCTCACCAAAGGGCAAGCAGCGCCCAGCCCCGCCGGCACTCTGTTCGCCACGGCGGCGTTCACCCCAGCGTCAGCCCTGTACAAGTCCCAAGACAAGCCCGCCCCTTCGGGGTCCGAACCATCACCTTCATCACTGTTGCCCGAGCAGACAAGGCTTTCTTTCAATCTCCCAGAGCCCGCCTCCCAGGTGCCACCGGCTGCCGCGGACCCCACGCCTCCGGAGTCACCAGCCCCGGCCGTCAGATCAGCCCCCCCCAGTCCCTCCCAGATGGGGGAGCCTTTCGTCCCGGACCTGGATGTCACGGCCTACTCCACCGACTACGCTCAATTGCGTGACGAGTACGAGGCCCAGCAGCGGGAGCTGGCCGTGGCACGGAGCGACCTGGAGTCCCTCACGCGGGATCTGGACATGGTTCGCTCAGAACGAGATAATGCCCAGCAGCAGGCCCAGCGTTACGCCGCGGCACAGCGGCAGGCCGAGGCCGTTCGGCTCAACAGCTTCATCAGGTCGGTTCCCCCCCTCCTGTCCATCGCCACCAGACTCCACGGCCTCCAGTCCACGCCGCCGACGTTCGCCAACGCCGTGCGCAGTACCGTTCCGGCTTCATTCGAGCTGCCTCCCCCCGGCTCTCAGCAGTTCCTGGTCCTCGTGCCGGTCATACTCGCCGCAGCAGTTCTCACCTCGCCCCAGGCACCCAACCTCGAGGAGTTAGCCGACGTCCTCCGCAGGGCTATGGCCGCGCCAAGCGCCGTGCCGGTCCCGGAGACCCCTGCGCGTGCACCCGAGTTGTCGTTCGCTGTCCCGGACCCGATCCCTAAGCCCAAGGCGGTTTCTGCCTTTCGGGCGCCGGGCGCTACTGCCCAGCCGCCGTCGCCTATGGCGTCGCCTACGGATGCCGCCCTGGCCTCCCTGCTGGAATGGATCCCGGAGATCCCCAAGGGCTGTGAGGACGAGGTTGCGCACGCGCTCCACCTCCAGCTCTTCCGCCAGTACGGCGCGACCGTCAACACCCTCCCGCAGTCGCCGATTCGGGAACAGTGGGCCTGGGTCCACAGCCACGCGCCCAGCCTGCCCGGCATCGCGGAAGTCCTGCGCTCCTTCCTCTCCAACCCCCCTGCGGTCCAGCGGGTTACTGACAGTCCAGCCACCTCCCCAGCAGAAGCTGCAGCCGCCAACCAGGCACAGGGCGCAGCGAAAAAGAAGGGGTATACGCCCCACAAAATTGATCCGCAGATTTTCTCGAAAGCCCTGTGGGTCGGCTGGCAAGAAGTCGACGATCCGCCGTCCGGTGAAGTTGATGCAGGACTCCTCGGTGGTATCCTTCGGGATAAATTTGGCGCAGGCCTTTCCTCCATTACTGAAGAACAATTAAACCATACATCCAAATTCACGATTGTCGGAATCCGACCAGCAGAGTATGAGCGAGGCATGCGACTGACCAGGCAGCACACGGCTCGTGGCTGGCGAGTGACATGGGCCGAATCAAAGAAACAACCGTTCACGCCCTGGGTGCCTGACCCTGACCGAGACCATCCGCCCCGAAAAACTCATCGGGGAAGCCGCGGGAAGCAGCGCCGTCCACGGGACCCTGACGATCAGGTGGACCTTACGGCGACGTCACGATCGGAAGGAGAACCGGACTCCAAATATCAGCGCAGGTACAGCCCCCGCCGCTCGGACCGGTCCCCGTCCCGCCGCCGCAGCCCAGGCCATCGCCGCGACAGCCCGCCGCCGAGGCGTCGTAGCGCGTACCGCGATGAGCCCCAAGCGCATTCCAGCCGCCACGACCACCATGCAGCAGCCCCCCTCCAGCCCTACCCGTACTCGGGGGACCCCCACGACCCCCGGGTGGCCATGGCCCACAACCCCTACGCTCCCCCGCCCTGGAGCCCCCCAGCCGACCCCCACCGCTTCCAGCCGTACTTCGGTCGGCATGCGCGAGACCGGTAGCCCGGGACATGGCGGGGCGCAACGAGGACATCCCTGACGCTGTGTCTCAGCTCCGCCACTCCCACCTCGACGGCGTCCCCCACGTCCGGGACCTGCACCTAGGCGCGTACACTCCCAGCTCCCCCCCCAGAGAGTGGGGCCTGGTACCGGTGCCGGCCCCAGGCACTGCCCAGCTCATCCCGCCCCCCTACGCCCTCGAAATGTGCCTGCACCTGCCGGTGGGTGTGCACTATTACCGGGCGTGCAGCGGGGCGGACCCCTGGCCCCGTGACGTTCTGTCGTTAGTGGGCGCCGTACACTGTGTGCAGGTGGCGGGTTCCCATCAGTTGCAGCTCTGCCGCAAGGGCCTGCCCCCCACCTCCTTCATCTTGCCCGAGCACCACCACGTGGTCCTCCCACAATCCCTACACAGCCGTGTCTCCATCACAGCCACAGGCCTCACCCGGGCCAGTGTCTTGGCGATAGCGGCCACGTACCACCACCGGCACCTCCGCAAGTGGGTGCGAGGCCTGCCTCGCGCCCTCCCCGCAGCCGTGGACCGCAAGCTAACCCAGCACTCCGCCGCCGCCGGCTCCTGCCCTGGTCCCCCCCTTGCCGGCCACGTGTCACCCCGCCCGGACGTGATGACCCTCAACGTGCAGATGTCCCTGCGACCTAAGCTCCGCGCCCTGGACGTCCTGGTGCGCGAGTGCCAGTACCCGCTAACCCTGCATGTTCAAGAAGCGGGACCCCTGATCATCCAACGGGTGCATCCCCTATACCACACCATCCAGGCACCAGCAAGAGTGGCTAGGGGATGTGCCACTCTCCTCTACAGGACCCCGGACCTGGTCGTGACCAGCCACAGCGCCCACCCGTCGGGACGGGCCCTCGTCACACACTTCACCATGGCGGGCGTGACCCACTGCCACGCCAACGTGTATTTCCCCGCCGACGGGAACCTCGACACCCTCCAAGAAATCCTGGATTGGGTATACCCGTACCTCCTCCTCACCCCGGCTAGAGTGGTTGTCCTGACAGGGGACCTGAACGCCAATTGCCGCTGGGTCTCGCACCTCCCTGTCTCCCCTGCCTCCCTCTGTGACCTCGTCCTCCCCACGCTCGCGCGCCTTGGGATGCGCCGTCTGCGCCCCCTTGCGGAGGCCCCCACGTGGGTGAGCCCGCAAGGTTTCGCCGGTGCCCTGGACCACATCTTCCTCCGCGCCCCTTCGGAAGCAGCCCACACCACGGAGGTGCGCTCCGACTCCAGTTTCCCATGTGACCACCTACCCGTGACTGCCACCCTCCATGACCTCCCGCCAGCGCCCCAATTGGTGTGCCCTTCGAAAAAGGGCCGCTTCCCCATCTAACGGGAGCCCCTCGCCAGCTCCGCACCCTTAACGACACTTTTCGAGCCGAGCTCACTACGCCGCCCCCAGGCGCGCCCCACGCGCAGCCACGCTATACTGAGGTGACCTCGGCGCTATACGCCGCAGCTACGGCTGCCTACGGGCCCCCCGTCCCCAGCCAGCCGGTACCATCGACGATACGTGTCCACGTCGCCAACCTTCAACGCTACACCCTCGCCTACCCAGATTGAGCATCCCAATCGTCGCACCTCGTGGAGGTCGCCCGCCTCAAAGAACGCATCCGGGCGGCCTGGGACGTTCTCCTTCTGGAGAAGGATGTAGGGCTGGCGCCCCTACCCGCTGCCCCTGGCCAGCCCACCAAGGTGGACTACCGCCGCACGTTAGGGGCGCGCTATGTACCCCCGGCGGATCCTGTCTACGTGGTAGGCGTCCCGGTGCCTCTCCATCAACAAGCCGCCGTTGCGTTGGACCAGCTACGCCAAAGGCACCTTGCCCCTCTTGAGGCACTCTCACTCGCGCGCGTCCGGACCATCACGGGATGGGAGGGCAGGCCGCTTGGCCCACCACCCAACGCCACCATCGCAAACTTGCGAGCCATCGTCCGCCGGGCGGCGGCCACTGTGCCGTACCACGATTTACTGGAGTACCGGCTGTTCGGACAATTGGAGGATGCCCAATTTGCGACAATTGTGGACCTGATCAACAGTATTCTCCGTGGGGTACCCGTGCCCCAGGCGCACTCTGCGGATTTCATCAACCTTCCAAAAAAGACACCGCACGGCCCCATTGCAAACGGCAGGCCGCTCACCAATCTGGCCACGATATGGAAGCTCACGGCCGCCCTCATCAAAGACCACTACCAGCCCCGCCTGGTTCAGGGCGGCATCCTGCCGCCCTACCAGTTCGGGATGTCCCCGCACTGCTCCTCCGTGGAGCTACTCCGCGTCCTACACGATGTATGGTGGGACCGCTGGCGCCGGCACCTCGAGGCGTGGGTCCTGTCGGACGATGTCCGCCACGCGTATGGCTCCATCAACCACACCACCGAGTACGCCGTCCTAACCGCCGCAGGGATCTCCCCGGCCGACGCCGCGACCCTTTAGCACCATGACCGCGCCCTTGAGGTGCACATGGGAGGGGCTGACGGGCGCTCTCCGTCCTCCACCCGGCTGGGGGCCGGCACGGGGCAAGGGTGCCCCGTGTCCGGCATGAAGTACTGCATATATGGCGAAGTTCGGGGACACGAGGCCTGCCGTTCCGTCCCCCCCGCCGACACCCCCGCGGGCCCGCTGAACCGGGTTCTCCTGATGGATGATACCCAGTGGCTGCCCGGCGACCGTTGCCACTTGCCCGCCCTCGCCAGCGGCATTGAGAGGGCAGGCCGCCTCACCAACCTCCACTCGGACCCGACCAAGACAGTCTTGGTCGGCACGGACATGCGCGATGGTCAGGTCCATTTCCTCAACGACACGGTATACCTCAATGGTCACCCCGTGCGCTGTGCCACAAGCCAGGACTACGTCCGCGTCCTTGGCCGCCATGCCCTTCCCCACCACTTCCATCCCATCGACTCCAGGCGCCTGTTCTCAGGCACCCGCGCTGCGTGCCGGGCGCTCCGCGCCCCGCGACTTCCCGCCCACTACCCCCTCGCCATGTATGCCGCCAAGTGCCATGGGACGGTCAACTGGTTTACCAGTGTCCGCCCCCCCTCCTACGGGGCCCTGCGCGTGCTGGACGCCATGACCGCCTCGGCCATGCGCGCCACCGCTGGGTGGGCCCTCTCCGCCTCTGCCCACTTCCTCCGCGAGGTCCCCGAAGGGGGAGTCGGTATCCCCCCGGCACCGGTCATTGGGTTTGCTAACTTCTTCGGCGTCTACATCCGGCACCTGAACCACCCCAACCCCCTGGTCAGCCGGTCCACGCGCCACGGGCTCCTGACTGCCCTCTGGCGGTTCCATCCTTCCCAGCCCTGCCTCACCTCAGAGCTCGGGCTCCGGTGCACTGCACACCCCACGGATCACGATCTGTTTGTCGCCCTGTGCCACCAGTGCGACATAGCCGTCCACTTGCCCCCTGACAGCCATCTGCCACGCCACACCCCCCATGTGCTGGCCCTGTCGTCCCCCGGACTCGAGGTCCAGGACACCCATGCGTGGATGCTTGCAGGCCATCGCAGTACAGAGGACGCGCGACGGAAGGGGTGGCCCCGGGCGTCGCCCCGCCCCACTCCGCCGGTCGGCACCGCCCCCCCGGTTAGGCGTTGCCAAGCGGTGACTGCGACAGTCCCCACGTTCTCCTGGCTCCCTGAGAACTATGGGATCCTCCAGGACGCGTCGTGGTGCCCGAAGACCCGGCGCTGCGGCGGGGCAGTGGCGGTGTTCTGCCCCGTCACCCTCCGGTACCAGCTGTACCACGTCCCCATCCCCCTGAGGCTGGACAACGCCTACACGGCAGAGCTGTACACGGCATGGGTGGCCCTCACCGCCAGGGGGCCTTCAGCCGACCCTGCCTTCGGCTTCCGATCCGATACGTGGCACTTTGCGGACTGCAAAGGGTACATCACAGCCCAGGAGGGGCGCCGCGAGCCGGAGGACTCGCTACAGGGGGATCTCATAAGAGCGTGTCGCGACATGGCCCACGGTCACACCCCTCCCCGTCACCTCTATTCCCATATCGCCGGCACCTGGCTCGATGCCCTGCTGGACGAGGTAGACGAGGCGGCCGGGCAAGCTGCGGACACCTGCCCAGACACCGTGGGATGGCTCAGCCCCCTACAGCAACCCCGCGTCTGCTTCTCCCACGCGGGCCTCCAGGTCCACGACGCCGTGCCCCACGCGCGCCGCGCCTTGCTCGCCTCCCACCACGCCTACTCTGCATCCCCCCCGCCCCAGCGCCACCCCCCCCTCAACGAGTACGCCAACGTCGTCAGCCACGGCCTCATCACATGGGGGGACCACCTCACGGTCACCGGCATCCGCCTCTCCCTGTTCCCCCCGAGGGACACGCCCTGCCCCCTCTGCAACATGCCCGCCTCCGGGGACCACGTCCTGGCCCTGCCCACTTGACCCACTCATCCGCGCCCACTACCATCGGTGGCTTGCGGCCCGACTCTCCCAGAGGTGCCGTGCCTGGCGCCACTGTACGCCAACTGCTTGGGGCACCCTCGTCCTTTAGGGGGACGAGCCGTTCATGCTGGCTGTGGATGGCTCCCCGGCCCACCACACCATCGCCACCTACACTATCGGTCGTCCCGGAACCATCTCCACGCCGCACAGGGATGCCCTGCTACACAGGGGTCTGAGTCCTGCGCGTCTCCGTCGCCTTCTCTGCGACGTCGTTCTCACTACCGTCCTCCTACATAAGCGGCACGCGGTGCCCGTCCTACCTCTTGCCGACCACTTCTCCCCCCTGCCGCGGGTCCCCGTGAACCAGACCCTCGCCAACAACCCACCGCCAGAGTGGTATCACGTTGCCAACTGGGCCCCAACGCCCGGTTCGGGCAGGTGGCCGGCCTGGGACGTCCTCCTAGGACTCTGGCTAACAGGGGACCTCCTCCTGGCCCCTAAGGTGAAGTCCGCCATCTCCACCCGGAACAAGCGCAGTCCGTGCCGCGTCCTGTATGTGTACATCGAGAAGAACCAGATGCCGCCGGCCGTGCGGCAGGAGATTGAGCTGAAAGCCCATGACGTGATCATCTTGGACAGTCTCGGACGGCACGGGCTTGCCCCCCATCTCCCGGATCGACGCCGCCTCTGGGCCATCCATTACGGTGGCAATGGACGGAGCCTGGAGGCCGGCCTCTGTGGAGATGTGATCCCCTCGTGGTGTGCCGCACTACATTCCGCGTTCTCGGCCATCCTCACTGCGGCTTCCCAAGGACCCCGCACGGTCTTCAAGGACATGCAGGTGGCCCTGGGACGGCCCGCCCCGTGGCCTTGTCCCCGCCCGTGACCCGTCCTCGACCTCACGCGCCCGGACCGCTCCGGTGCAGCGCGCAGTCGTGCCGGACCGCACTCCTTGTCTGGCGGCGTTCTAAGTCGGGGGTGATGCCCCGGGAGACCCACATCTTCCGTGCCCGTTGATCTTGGAACGCTGACTCGGGTGGATCCAGGACAGTTCGGAGCGGTTGGTGGCCGGGACCGGAGAGCAGATCGGACCGTAGCGTTGTCGTACGCCGACGCTGTGACCCAGACGGCCTGCTGGGAGGAGCGTTCTCAGGTGTGCGACGAGATTCGTCTTGCTCTAGCGGAGGTAAGACGGAGGACTCCCTCGGCAGAGCCTGCGTGGGGCCCCCGAGGGACGACGCCACGGCTCACCGTACGTGGGACCACGGCAGGCGCTCCTCCTCCTCCTCCTCCTCCTCCTCCAAAGTCCAACTTGTACAAACCCCGGATCCACGATTCTTGACCCCACTTCAATGCTTTGTTCAGCAGCAAGCGAAAGCCCACTTGGCCACGCAACAAAGCGTGGATTGGATAATTGGCCCGGTTTCCTCAATAGCACCGGAAGGTTGAAGGCCCAAAATAACGCTCCCTCAAAAGATGCCCGGCGCGCACCGTGCGCTAACGCCCATGCAGGGGAGGAAATAGGGGGAAATGGTTGAAAATGGGCAAAAATGGTTGACAATTCAAATATGCCACATCCTAAATGCTTAGGAAGCTAAAAAAAAACCCTGGTACGGAACCAAAAACTTGTGAACAGGGGCGGAAACTAGGGTTCTAGTATTTGCCGACATCCAAAACTTCGCACTGTGTGCGCACTGCGTGCACAGCATTCCCAATGTAGGACTCCGGCAAGCAAATCATCCTCAGGACCGCAACAATGAACGGATGGGAGAGCGACGGAAACACACTTCAGAAATCAAAACTTACCAACACACCTGCCGGCATATCCTCAAAGCCTGACCTAGTACTCCATATATGATGCAACATCTGTCTACCCTTCACACATCCTACCTACCTCCGATGGGTGAGCTGCTGAAATATCTGTTCAACCTGGATACACTAAATGTTAATTAACCATTTTTTTCCACATCGTGTAGCGGTATGGGCCTGAGTTTGGTGATTGATGCTGTACCCGCCACCTTAGCAATGCTATTTAGCAATCCCATCTCCCAACCCTGCCGCAAGGAGCCTTGTTCAAAGCAGTGGCGTACCAGAGGATGCATTCTTGGGACAAACTGATCTGAAAACTTCTTGAAAAATTTTGCCCCAGTCCCATCATCTCCCGGTGAGGCATCACCGTGTAATTGGTCTTATGCAGAATAGACAAAATTCCTCGGTAAGAGGCTCGGTGAGGGGACTTTGGCCATACTTTTAAAATTGGGGGGGGGGGGTAAGCAGTTCAGAAACAGGTGCATCCAACCTCATTTTTGATCCCCAGGACCGACACACCATCACAATGCTGTAGGAGCGACTCTGCAATCCCCAGTGGGTTATTGAGGATCTTACCTCCTTTGCTCTTTACCCACCCTAACCGCAATCTCTGCTGTAACTCTAACATGAGCTTATCAATCTGCTTCTGTCTGCATTGCAGGGGGGGTATGTGGGTTCAAGTGGGCAAACACTCACAAAAAATGTGCCCATGACCCTATGTAGCTGCCAAATCCGTCACCAAACCCATGTCTTATGAGGCTGCACTACATTGGGTACCAAATTAAAAATTGGGTCCCAAATTTTGCCAAATCAATACAGTCCCTATGCCCGCTGTCGCCTAGACAGACCGTAGCTGAGACAAGGGGGGAATGTTTGCCCGGCGCGCTACCTTTCTATTAACTATCCCCACTTCAGCCCGAGATTTACCCTCTGATGGAGAAGGCCCCCAAATAGACCATGATGGACTGCGCACCTTCCCTACAAAGCATGTTGCATAATTAGACAATAGCTGTGAATTCAACAACTCCAAATGTCCTTTGTATTGTACTAAACAAACGGTACTTTGCCTTCCCCTTTCGCATAGATTTCGCTGTGGTAATGAGTCCCCAAGCCGCAAGCGGTTTGGACGGCGTTTCTGCCTCACGTCACAAGAACGAAGCGCAAACTCAGTATTCGCTACATCACCCCTGCCTTCTCGGGGTCCCCATGGTGGGGAGAAATCAATATGGCTACATTACCCCTGCTTTCTTGGGGTCCCCATGGTGGGTAGAAATCAACCTAGTAAGGAGTGGATGTGGTGGAAACGAGCAAAAAATGGAAGAAAATTGGTGAAACTGGGTGAGAATCCAAATATACCATATCCCGAATGTGAAAGAAGCATCAAAATACCCGTTGTCAAACAACAATAATGCCCATAGTATCACAAAGTATGGGGTTCTAGGATGGCTAGCCGTCCAAATAGTTGCACTGCGCACGCACTGCGCTTAGTGCACCCCCTAAAAGGTCACCGGTGGGGCACGGGTCAAAAAAGATGCCCGGCGCGCGCCCGGCGCGCTAACGCTCCCCCAAGGGGAGGGAGGGGGGGGCAGGTAACTTTTTGCAGTCCACTAGACATCCTGAAGAGTCTTTTGCTATGCTGTCCTGAATTAAACACTCGTGAAATACAATGCACGGCAAAGCGCAAATTAACAATGAATAATGTTGCACGTGTGTGCACCTCAATGTACTCAAGCTACACCATCTAAATGCCCACCATTAAGCCGATTGACAGGCTGCGGGTGCAGAATCAGTACATTCGGGAGAGGGAAATGGTCGGCGAGCACACGTACGATTTGGCATCAGGACGGCAACACGGGGGTGGAAGGGGAGGTGGTGGCAATTCAGCGGCTCCTTGCTCGAATGCATCCAGAAGCATTGACCAGGGTCCACTGAGGAGCTGGGAAGCTATCGCTGTGTTGTGTCTCATCAAGTGTGTCTTAATCGTCGCAGGGCTTGAATAGATTTTGTCTTGGTATTCAACTTCAGTCCAGGGCTACCAGGTAATACTTGAGATACCCCTTGGAATCAAAGATCAGAGTCTGGGTCGACGATTTGTGCCACGGAGCACCGTGGTGGCGGACACAACAAGTAGTGAGGAGAAGCTGGATCTGATCCCAGGATATGCAGTCGAAGCTGCGCATACGCAATTGTAAAAGATCGCAATGCACATGTAGGGCCTGGCAATGCTCTGTTTGGGCGTGCATCTGGAACACATTGCGACGCTGTTTTGTTGCATCCTAAGGCACCCGTAATAATTGTAATGTTTCTGTAGCACCTCTCTGCACCTAGAAGGGCAGTTCATAGTGGGGCAAAAAGATACCAGTTGGGCTGCTTGAAGGATCGTGGCAAAGTAAAAATGAATTCCCTCATGAATCAGAAACCCCATTGAAAGGCAACCTGTGAGATACTGGACACCGGCAGACCACCCGGGCTGGCTAAGGATTGTAGAGGTACTGAAATAGAGATTTCGAAAGATGGAGGATCTGAAAGAACCGCTGGGTGAGAATGCAAAAGCATGCATTGCCCAACTGGAAGACGTCAGTGGGTGGTCTCCGATTGGTTCGGGGATGGAGAAGGCCTGCCAGATTGGACAGCAACTTATAGTAGAGAATTGGCGCTTATATTTTCCTGCACTGCTTGCTTGCCTTCTTTTTTCTTTAGGCTCTAACTTACGTGTGCCTCGTGAGTGCTCAGTCAAACGGACCGGTTCTGTGTGGCAGATAAAATACAACATATAGTATCCCGTATGGAGGACCCACAGGCCGTCACTCCCGCAACCGTAGACTGTATGAGGCAGTCGGTAAAAGTGCTCAGAAATATCCGTAAAATCTAGTGCACCCTAATGTACCATGTAGCTTGGTCGCAACAGTGCAAGGCAGCGTTGAAGAGGTTTTTTTTTGGGCGTTCAGTATACAGAACCTGTCTGAGGTGAAGTCTCAGGCTTAGGCATCTGTTACATTTTGGTGCCAGACCAGAGTCATAAGGTACCTCTGAGACAGGCCTACCCCTCACAAAGAGAGGAGACAGTGTCTGCTTCGGATGAGACTGCAGAGTAGCGTTGAAGAGGATTCGCCCCCTCCGCTGGACCATACACTGGTTTGTGCTGTCCTCGAGTTTGCCAAGCATAGGATCATCGAGGTAGCCCTGCCCATGCCAAGACAGCGTCTGCATCGTTGCGCCTGCCCGGACATCACGGCGACACCCCTCATTCAGATGACCTTCGAAAAAGGGGTGGGGGGCGAGGGTTCCAGGCGTCCCCAATGTCGTGTGCTGGCGGGCGGTGAGGTCCCTTCGGGCAGGAAACCGCAATGAATTCGGACATGTACATATCTTTGTGCGACCATGAATGAATGATTGCTGATGGCGGGGCGGCCGTAGGAATGTAGATCGACTTGCACATCCTCAGCAAGGTCACAGTCCCTTTAAGGGGATGGAGGGCCATGATGTCAGCTTTTAGATCGCGAGCAAAAGCCTGAGCTCCTGACCGACGTTCTCCATTCATATTGCCTTTGAGGCATATTGCTTTCGTTGTTTGGTTTGCTGTTCAACAGAGGGCGAGAAACAGTGTCAGACCCGCTGCACTGGAGCCCTTGCAGAGAGGTGCCCCAGAGCCCTCTTCTTCTGATACTGCAGAGGAATGCTGTGTGGAGCAGCTACGCAATCAATGATGACAATCCGGCAGGTGCAGCTTCAGTTCGACCACACGGCATTACTAAGTAAACACAACCCGAAAACTCTCTGAATTGCATAGAGGTTCTCTAAGGCCTCTCATCCCCTGACCAACATGCAAAATAAATCTGTTCAGAACAAGTGCAATTAAGTAATACCAAATCCTGCTAAAAGGGCGTGAAACAACTGTTTGCAGTGGCACAACGATAGTCATAGCATGCGCTACAGGGTGCTAGTCTGTGTCCTACCTGCGCTGCTTGGTTGGTTTCAGAAAGTGCGCTTGGCATTGTGCTGGTATTGACAAAGCTGGACAATGCCCAGGGCAGGCCATTTCTTCCTGAGTACCAACACTGGGACCCCGCATCAACACTTGATCAGGCATGCGGAATGAGCAAAGGTATCAGCAACAGGATCAGGGCAGTACCAGCGGATGTGGGCTTTATAAGGCCCCGCTGTGGGCTTTATAAGGCAGCAACGCTCATGTTGATAATCCTGCCGGCATGCAGACACGGGTGGCTGAGTGCAGAATAATGTGGTGCAACTTGGCAGTCTATACCACAGCCCATCCACCTACTGCAATAGGGTTGTCAGTGCGCCCATTCAGTGCAAAGTGCAACAATCTGACTAGTAATATAACGGGGCTGGGATTTCCTGGTATCAGGCGGGGGCGCAATCATCATTTCCATTGCGGCAGTATTGGTGTAAATCGGGTATGTAACATTGGAATGGCGTCGGTATGGTACATTCCGCTTGTGGCCAACAGCCGGTGTAGTGTTCGGTTGGGTGTAATGAGGATCTACTCGGCAGCATCTGCAAGATACTGTCGGGGTCGTGGTGGGGGAGAAGGTAAGGTGAAAGTGTATGAAAGGTATAAGGCGCTCAATGAGCTGATCGGAATTTCTATTCTAGCCAGAGTCCGGCCCTGAGCTGCAGCCGCTGCACTCAGTGGAGCAGCAGGGTGAACAGCATGGCTGTGGAAAAGGTGCCTTCTTTGGAGCACCTCAGAAAGGGGGGGGGGGGGGGGCTCCTCAAGTTATGAAGAGGGATTGCGTGGGGTGGGTGGGGGGGCTAAAATGGTCAGGCGTCAGGTATGCCGCCACGCACTTCAGCCGTGCCTGCACCCCGTGACCTTCATTGCCATCATTAGGGCGGTATGGGGGGGGGTCATGTACCTACATTGAGGAGGCGCCCCCCAGGGTGCCTGGGAGTCAGGGTTTTGTAATGGCGCTGGAGTACAGGCTCACAAAAATGTGAGAACATCATAAAAACAAAAATTTCCATTTTTGGTTTCCGACTAAGATGAGCTGGTGTAGCGTGCTCACTTTACAATACTCGAGATAACTTCTCGGAATCAAGGTGCAGAGCTGTCCAGTGCTACGATGATCCCACGATGGTGCAATAGCATGGTTGAATGTCATGAAAACAACAATAATCTCTTACTCGTCAATAATGATCTCCGGTCATCGATTGGCCTAAAACCTCGTGCGTATTCCACAAGTATTTCTTTCCATTCTGGAAATAATAACCATCAGTAACACCTTCACGGAAGGAAATCATATTAAGGAGCAATAGTCCATGGGGCTTCTACCCATTCCAGCCCCCAAACTCACCCAAGGGGCAAGTCGCGCGGGTGTGCGAGGTGCCGCCCTGTATGACAAGAGGCTCCTCCCTCCTTCCTTTAGGTTGCCTCACGTGAGGCCCGTCCATGCTTCATGAGCCCTGCCGCGCTGTTGGGAGACAGAGTACTCTCCTGCATGTTGTACAGCATGGTGGAGTGTCGTGCATGGGGATCACGAACCCACCCCTGGCCCTGTCGGGCCATGCCAGGCAATTCCGTGCAGAGACGCTGTGCTCCGCGAAGAGAGGGAAAGGTAAAGGGGTTAGGGGGGCACTCCCCCACGGAGGGTGGGACAGAGTACTGGACTTCGTACTGACCCATGTCCTCATCGCACTCACGATGAGTGCTGCCCGCTCGTGGGGCAGACATCACGCTTTCAAAAAGTGGCGCCAGCAGGGTGGGGGGCAGGTCGGGGGGGGCAGAACACCGGACTGCGTATTGTTGCACGTCCTCATCAGACGCACTCTGAGTGCTGTCCCTTCGCGGGGTAGACATGGCGCTCTCAAATAGGGGCGCCAGCAGGACGGGGGGCAGGTGAGGTGAATCCTGCTGTCGGTTAGACCCCCCCCCCGGTGTGCATGCGGGCGACCAATGTTCTGGGGACACGTGCCGCACTGAGTGCCAGCTGGAAGTCACCGCCGGCGACCATGTGACCATGCGAAACCTCGTGCGTATTCCACAAGTATTTCTTTCCATTCTGGAAATAATAACCATCAGTAACACCTTCACGGTATGAGCGAAACCATCAGTAACAGGATCAGGGCAGTACCAGCAGCCGTGGCGGGAATGCATCGACTTGCAATCCCTCGGCAAGATCACAGGCCCCCATATATACACCTGCACTGCTTGAGTGGTTTCCCTCTTTTGTTGCTTTTGTGCTGGCACACCTGGTCCCAAGTGAGCCCTCGAGCAACAGCTCGGGCGAAAGAGTAGCACATGTAGAGTACAAACATGAGCCCCACACAGTGAGTGTGTCCCGGACCGAACCGGTGGATGTCCTCTGTTCACTGGAGGCCTGGCCTACCCCTTTAATGTGCAGTTGACAGTGCCACGCCTGACTGCATCATTCATGACTTTGTTTTTTTTGGGGGGGCATCCAGAAGTCCCCCAGAAGTGGCCCCTGTCGGGGGATGGTCCATAATGGTATTACATGCTGGCCTGTCTAGGGACTATCTCGGCCCACTGGATTTCCAGTAGAGGTATGAGAACGACCATCAGGGTATGCCTTAAGTCCACATGTTTGATACTACAGAGACAGTGTTGAAGAGGATTTACCCCCTCGGGTTTAAGGGGTACCTTCAACGGGTCCCTGGCATTACCCAAGAATGCCGTCGTCCAAGCATTCACAGTCTGTGGGCTGGCTGGCGGGGCCCACGCTGGTGTCGCATGATGACGGTGTCATTCGACCGTCATCATCAGAAACGTTGTCCGGACACTTGTCGACAGAGGTTGTCGTGGAGGCCAGGGACGCGGGATTGGCCACGAACCGACGGTACGCTTCGTACAGCGAATGGGCGCAGGGAGACACGTCGGGGACCGTGCGCTTGGTCACGGCCACAACCTGCATCTTCCAGCTCTCAAATGCATAGCTGTCGAAGGCTCCGTTGATGTGCACGAGGTGGCCCGCACATTGTAGAGCGGCTGCTGCCAACATGGACGGGGCGTAAACCAGGAAGGAATGCTGCTGCAGCGCGAGCCCCAAGAGGATGATGGTGAAGCGATGGACGTCAGGATGCATGGGCTGCAACTGAGACATATAAAGGGTGAGTAGACAATTGGGGGTGACGGCGTTCACCTTCCAGTCCAACCACCTCAGTACAGCTTCCTCTGCGGCCACAAGGGCCTGCAAACTGTAGGCGTAGTCGGCATAATGCACGAGGTGCTGCCCAAGGTCGCTCCCATCTTCGCCTTCAGCAAATTTCATGGCAATCCGGATGCATGCCATGGCCAGAAGCTGGAATTTCCCCCGGTAAGACACTTGGTCGAGCTCTTTCCTCAGGAAGAACAACCGGTCCAACAAATAACACGCTTGAAAGCCGATCACGTTCGGGTTTGAGGCGATGGCTTCGCAGACTTCAATCACCCAAACGACAAGCATTTGTCGGCAGGGTGCATAGGCGCTCGTTGGTGGGAGCATCCAGGTCGCTTGAAGGCGCTCCTCACGAACCAAGGCCATGCGCATGTCCTCCAAAAAGTCCTTGTCCATTGATGTGATGGCGGCAACAGAGGACATTGTGGGAATTAACAGACACTAAGCTGTTTGAAAACCAATAGACACTCAGAAAATTTGTGAGTACTTGTATTGTAACCACTTGTAACCACTTGTACCCACTTGTACCCACTTGCAGCAGCAAGCAATTGCAGGCTCCTTGCAGCGCTCTTGTGAGAATTTGTGAGGACTTGCAAGCATCTGTGGCAGTGAAACCAATGGCTGCCTGGGTCCGCCATGCTTTCATTTCTACACCGCGCGTGCACTGCGTCCAGTGCTCCACCTTTGGCCATGGTGGGGGATTCCGTACCCGACACACTGCATCTTTGCCTCCCGGCATCATGCATCGGACCCACATGTGCCGTTTTGTTCCCACTGCTGGATCTCACCTTCAGGCTGCTCTGATCCATCCGTGTAACTGCCTCAAGTGATTCTCATTGCTGCCCGTCCATCTGTTGCCCATGCAAATCCTGGGCGCAATGTGAACATGGGGTCCTCAAATTCTAATTGGTGCTGGCACCACCAAATGTGTCTATGCTTTTCAAGGCGCCCCGCTTTGGTGCATGGAGAATTTCGCCTATGAAATGTTTTTTTTCTTCATCCACCAGTCCTGAGTTCAGTCCCTATCGGGGAGCGGAGTCATGGCCAAGCCACGGTACGTAATGGGAGTACATGCTGGTCTGTCTAAGGCGTTTGATAAAGCGATCCTGCAGATTTCCGGTCGTGGCACATACAACCATCAGGGCATGCCTTCTGGCCACGCATCTACAGCAGACTCTGGGACGAGCTAGTCTCTGTATAGCATCATTGCCTAAGCTCGTTGCCCTACTCCCTCCTCTCTGGTAGCTACCTCACTGTTGTGGTCCCCTCTCTAGTCTGAGCCTACCTTGTCCCTTTTCTGTGCACTGTTCGGGTGTCCCTGTTGGCCGTGACCCACAGTGCTTCCTTTTGACCTTTGTAGTACCCTGCTGAGGCTTGCATCCATTGTAGCAGCTTAAGCGTGTTTCTAGTCCATACATGTCTCTACGCCCCCGCCCACAATGCGGCCTCCGCCCTGTCATATTCATCGCTCTGTGCCACTCTGCCCCTACCTGCTGGAGGCGGCACATTTGCGTTGTGGCTGTGTTTTCCTCATGGAGAATGTGGCCTATGAAATTGGTATACCTCGGTCTTGCCTAGGTTGAACTCGATGCCTGTCTAGGATCACCATGCGGGAAGGTTGGTGAGTAGCATCTCTAATTCGTTATAATCTTCAACATCTGCAGCAATATCTTCGACATAGTTTGTGTACTTTCAACCAACACATACATGCTCATACATTCCATGGAATTCAAACACACCACAACACGTGGAAGTGTGATGGATTGTGGCTGAATGTGAGTAATTCTTGATGTTGTATTCACAACAGGAATTTGTTTTGGATGTTGGCGACATTTGAAGTCGGCTTTAGTGACATTCCGTTATCCTTCACATGGATATCATGCACCATCATGTCAATGGATGGATAGAGACAAATATTTGAAGCCACAAGCGCGCAACAGGAAAGTGGTGCATGTAGTGAGAGTGCCATTTCATGCATCTATGCCTATTCCGTGGACCGCAATCGTTTCACCCTTGCAAAGCAGATTCAAGAAAGCAATTGCGGACCTTCAAGTTTGTGTGACATTGAAACCCTCACCCAGTTTAAGGCTGCTCCTTCATTCACGCCACATGCGTGCACTTCGTGAGGAGTGAGCGTGTGATTGGAAACTTGGTTGTTTGTGTTGTATGGACCTAATGGTATCGTTGAATTCCATTTTTGACGATTTGCCCATTTGTGGTGTATTTCACGCGATTTCCGCTAAATTTGCCGATTGCAGCACTAGCACCACGCATGCGTGATTTTCTGCAACTACAATAGTAGCACACGCACGTGGCAGCAGTAGCGAGCACTCTTCTAACATGCTTTTGCTCATTTTGGATAGGTAGGTTGTGTATGGTCAAATCGCGTGCCCAATCCTATGGAGATATCCAATTTTGGATTTTTTCACATCATTTTTTGGTGGGGGGTGAGTCAATTCCCAATTAATGAATTGATTAATGTCCCTATGTGTCGATAGGTTGGATTTTAGGTCTTTTCGGAGCACATGGCGCATAATGTAGAGGCAGTTCTTGTGCGACGCACAAGAAACGTAAAATTTTTTTATGGAACAACCAACTAGTGAAAAAAAGCCAAAACTAGGGTTCAAGTGGTTGCCCACAAGCCGGTCACCCAAGGCGAATGCCAACACAATGCATGCCAGTGTGGCAGTAAATTGCACTCTCCATTTGCGCAATGCCACACATATCTCCGAGGGACAGAAACCGGAAGCATGCATGGCACACTGATAAACTCCACATTCAGGGCACGTGATGTGGGTTGTGTCGTCGCAAAAAAAGCACGACGAACAGTTGGGTGAACAATAGGGCGTAGCATACATCCGTGCCAAGGCCCAACTGGGTGTGGTCTCTACACTGCCAAACTCACCCAAAAACTTGTCCCACCTCTTCTGCGCCCTTGCCTCAATGCCTTCTCGTTCGGCAATGAGGTTCACTATTGCCTACCTCTCGGTGTTTGCACCCGCTATGTACGGCTTGTTGCACAGCGGATCGAACACGAGGCACAACAAAGTACGTGAAAGAACGTACTTAGTTCTACGTAGGTCATTCCCCCTCATCCAAGGGGGGGGGGGATTCGGGGCCAGGGGAGTTGATTCTCCTCATTTCGCCCCCTGACACCAAGGCCAAGGCCTCTCACAAGGCTCAGCCTCAGGGGGAGGACTGAGAGGGGGGTATATATTCTGATCCTGACCCATGCAGCCAATAAATGACCAGAAGGCATGGAGGCGCTTGGTATGTTTTTGATTCTGAACACATTGGAACCCACAACTGAAATGAACTGCAACTGCAACTGAACTGCCTGTTGGCATCCATTCATGCTTCCATCCCCAGCTGTGCTTGTTGTGCCTGTGTGAGGGGGCGGATAGTCGAGCATACTTTCGACCCTTGTATCTCGAAACCGATGCAACCATTCCTGGCAAAACAAGGCTCTGGTGAAAGGTACTGGTTGGGGCTTTCCATACATGGGTCCCTTGAAAGAAACCAAAACAGTGGCCCAGAGTGAGGGGGCAGATAGTCGAGCACACTTTGGACCCTTGGATCTCGAAACCGATGCAACCATTCCTAGCAAAACAAGGCTCCGGTGAAAGGTACTGGTTGGGGCTTTCCATACATGGGTCCTTTGAAAGAAACCAAAAAAGTGGCCCAGAGTGAGGGGGCAGATAGTCGAGCACACTTTTGACCCTTGGATCTCGAAACTGTTGCAACCATTCTTGGCAAAACAAGGCTCTGGTGAAAAGTACTGGTTGGGGCTTTCCATACATGGGTCCCTTGAAAGAAACCAAAACAGTGGCCCAGAGTGAGGGGGCAGATAGTCGAGCATACTTTCGACCCTTGGATCTCGAAACCGATGCAACCATTCCTGGCAAAACAAGGCTCTGGTGAAAGGTACTGGTTGGGGCTTTCCATACATGGGTCCTTTGAAAGAAACCAAAACAGTGGCCCAGAGTGAGGGGGCGGATAGTCGAGCACACTTTGGACCCTTGGATCTCGAATTCGGATGATGATGATGTGCACCTATCTGGTGTCCACAGTAAGTGCCTCAGATTCTTCCTCATCATCCAGTGACAACCCTGGACCGCAACCTCAACCCAAGAAGTATCGCCGTGTGGTTGTACATAGTCCTGGGGGAGGGGTGGTGGATGTGGATGCCATGTCAAGTGATGGCTGTCCTGTGCAGATGCTCGGCGAAGGGGGGTACAGCATTCACAGTTCAAGCTGAAATGAACAGGCAACCTGCTTTTTTTGGGATTAGGGGCTTCACGGCCTCTTTCAACCAAGTCACTATGTGGCTCTGGGTCCACTTTAGCTCGCGAATGGATACAAGTAGTGGACTTGTATTGTACACCGTAAGAAGTTTCATGTTTACAGGGCGTTGTCTTGCCCACTGAACATTCACATTTCAAGCTTAAGTGAACAGTCATGCTTGTCTTTTTGTGTGTTTCTTTGCTGAGGTGTGGGATTTGGGAACCAAGAACGGTGTAGTTCATTGTACAAAAAACCAATGGAAAAACGCTTGGAAGTTTTTGAAATCCCCAGGAAAGATGCTAGGAAGTTTTGGCAGCCAGATCGGGTCCCAAACCGCAACCGATATTGGTAGGAATGTTCCATGGACTTCCCAGCTGACCGTGCCGGGGGAGCCCGGAAGAAATTTTGGCTGGGACTTCCGAAATCAACCCTGCAATATGAGTCCCATTTGCTGAGCATAAATGCTGAGCATCCCCAAATATCCTGAGCAATATGCTCAGCATTTTCCTGCCATTTTTTACCTTCTATGTTGTGCGTTCCAGCACCATGTGGTGGTGCCAAGGCTGGCCGTCGTCCCGTTTGCCGTGGACGGTGAGAGTACAGCCGTTGGGGTGTTGGATGGTGCTGGAGGGAAGGGCGGCGATAAGGAAGGCGTGTAGTGCGGGGGTAATCACCGCAAAGGCGTGGACCCGACGGGCATCTGCCTTAGTCACACAGACGACGGTCTGGAGGTTGTGGGTGAGGGTGACGGCCATGGAGGCATGGGGGCCGAGGCGGAGGCGAGTGATTTGCACCACACTGGCGCCAGCGGAGGGGCCGCCGATGGGCGAAAAGGTGGGTACTACAGAGGGTGCAGCGGAACCGGGAAGGAGGAGCCCGGTGGCGCCAGAGGGGGGGGGGGGGGGGTCCGAGGGCTGCGTGGGGGGTGGCGCTCGAGGCAAGGAGGGAGGGCGCTGGGTGGGCGGTTGAGCCGAGGTGGAATTAGTCCAAGTCCGCCGTGGTGCATGCAGGGCGCACAGTTTTGGTGAACGAGACTAGCTCCTGGAACTGGCAAGGGGTGGTGAGTTGGTTACACGGCTGTTGCATACACGTAGGGTGTAGGCAGAGGCGATGTGTTGCAGGTTTTGGTGGGCCTCCATGGGGAAGGACGGGGCGCCGGCGATGGTGAAGGCGGCCGGGTGCCAGGGGGTATCGGCGCGCGCTAGGGCGGCGGTGATGAGGAGCGGGATGGCTTGCAAGGCGGGGAGGGAGGCCGCCGAGGTTGAGCGGCGCCGAACCGGTGTGACACCAGGGTGAGGTGGCGATTCACACGGAGGTAGAGGGCGGGTTTGTGTGGCAGGTGAGGAGTGCCATGCCCCGTTGGCTGCAAGTACCAAGCTGGCCGTGGACGTGGCCACGGATATGTGTTGAACGGCGCAGGGGGGGGGGGGGGTTGCCCATCGCCACGACACATGCGGCCGTGTGCAGGGACGGCGGAGAGGCCGTCGAGGAGGGAGAGTTTGTCTGCGAGCCGGGGGTGGGGCCGGCTGTTAAGAGGGTTTCCTTGTCAAGCAAGGGCTGCTGGGAGAGCGGTTGGGTTCGGGGCTGTGTCGGCTGCGGGGCGGGCAGGGCGGGCCCAGAGGCACCAGGGGCCGCGGGTGCATCGGCGGCGGATGAGAAGGCTCGACGGGTGGTTGAGGCTATCTCGGTGGAGATGGTGGAGGACCGAATTGAACCATCGTCTTTACGATGGTTCAACTCGGTGTGCCACCCCTAGGCGGAGAGGGGGCACAAGGAGGGGACCTTCACATGGGGGGTGCCAAGGTCTGATTTGATTTGATTTGATTTGAGGGCCGATCGTGAAGCTCATAGGCCGCCTGGAGGGCGCTCAATGGCTGTCCAGACGCCTCTAAATATCGGGCGGCCATGCATGCAGTGCTAGGTGAGGAAAGGGGGGGGGGGGGGGAGGCACGCGCGCCCGGCTGGGTGGGGGGGGGGGCAAGGGCGGGGGGGAGTGGCACAGAGGCACCGGCGGATGCTCACGCGGGGCCCGCATACCTGGGTCAGGGCGCGTGAAAGACGACCTGCACCCTGCGGCGCTGCCACCACGCCCGCGCGAGCTCGCGGGCTGCGAGCTACACCCGCACGGTGGCGTCATCCCCCGCGCAGGGGTATTGGTCCTGCAAGGGCTGCGGGGGCACCCCCGGGGCAGGCAACACCGCATACCACACGGTGTACACTCTGGGGATCGAGGCCAGCACCTCGCTGGCCGCCGCATACGGGTACGGGGGTATGGCGAGGGGCAGGTTGCCCCGGGAGAGGCACCGGACAGTGCCATCGTGGGTTTCACCCACCCAATGGCCCCCGGACTCCTCCGCCACGTCGTCCCACGCCTCAACCAGGAGTGCCCGGTGCTGCGGGGCGCTGGCCCGGGCAATGGCCCCGCCATGTTGACATTCGAATGTGACAAGAGGGATGTTTGTTGATCTCCATCACGAGCAAGTGTCAGAGAAGGAAATCATGATCAATTTTTACCATCGTGAGACCACCCTCCTGCAACCAGTGCGGCATCATCCACAGCGCGTTCAGTACAGGGGGTCTCTTATGCAAAAGGGCGGGGGGTAGTTGGACGACCACTTCCCGGGTGCCTGATGAGAGGCTACCAATGTATTCACACAGTTCGGCAGCCGTGTGCACAGGACAGTATGACATGCCCCCCTGCGCGGACCCCCTCGCCCTCCCCGCAAGGGAAAAACAGGAAAAAGACTGACCAAAAAAGGGTTGGCCATTTGGGGCAACGGTCGGCTTGTGCAGCCCCACTGAGAGGCTGGAGTATGGTCAGAAGGCACCCTTTCCCTGCAAATCACGCAATCATCGGGCAGGACAAGCGCTTTCAAATGACGATATCCTGGGAGTTGACGCATGTGACCATTCACCGACTCCCCCTTCCCCCCACAGCCCAGCCCCCCCCCACCCCCTCTGGAGCGGATAAGGTCACGTGGCTCAGCAGTCATAGCAAATGACGGCTGAACCAGAGGTACCAGGTTCGAGACCCGATTGGGGTATCGGCAGGAACGCAACGTCCCAGGCGGTCGGGTGTCCAAGACCCCAGGAGCCAGACGGAACGCTGCGAGGGATAGGGGGTAAGGTGACGCTGGAGTCCGGAGATCGACCGGGCAACCTGAACTTCACCCGCCCCCCCCCCATCCCCCGAGCGGCGACAGAAGCCGATCCATCCCTGCTCTGTCACAGAAGCTGGTCGAGGACGCCCGGCATCGCAGTCCGGCATCCGAGCGACACTCGGACCCGGCCACACCCAATCGTCGCAGTCTCAAGGCGAGCGCCCCGGACACGCACTCAGCCCGGGTGGACCCTGAAACGCGCGGCAGCCACTCACCGGACGCCGCAGGCTCAACAAACAGCTGCAGGAGCCACACCCCGAGTGTGCCGGGGGTGGGCATCGTCCGGCGGACCGTCGGCCCCTCGTTTTGAAGTGGGCGAAGTCAAGTCAACGGCGGATGGTCCGAGGAAGTGGCGCGGTTGGGCGATGCGTGGGGGTGTGCCACGCATTGCCTGGGCCCCAGATGCGACTCGGTGACCGCGGCGAGGGCGGACGGTCAGACGACTGCACCGAGCCACCCCCGGAACGCGCTCCACATGTGCAGGGGCTGTGGGGCGGGCCGGGGGAAGGCCGGGCGGGTCCCTCGTGCCGCGTGGGTTCAGAGATCAGGTGTGACCTGTGGCCGGTCGTCGTCGAAGTCACGTTTGGTGGGTGCGCTAGTTCTTCGGCGGGCGGGGCTGGCGGAGTGGCATCCCGAGGGGCCCGTCCGGACCACTTCGAGTGCAATGCCCCCCACGAAAGTTAAAGTGGGCAATGGTGGTGGTGGGGCGGGGCAGGGGGGGGGGGGGGGCAAGGGAAGAAGGGGGTGGAGGTGGGGTCTGGGACCCAAAAGTTTGTGTACCAAAAATGGCCCGACAAGTTTTCCCAATTGTAAATTTCGTTGTTTCCCGCGATGGTCACTTTGGTCTGGAGGGGGGTGGTCCAGCGGGGGGGTACCCCCCTCCGCCTACGGTGTACGGCCATTCTAATACTTCCCTCGGGGGGGGGGGGGGGCAACGTATCATAGTTCATAACCATCGTCGCGTCGCAGATCTCATACAATTTTGGATTTTGTTGGATGCCAAACGCGACCCCACACACTGTTTCCGAGGCCTTCGGCGCCCTCTTCAGAAGGGCTTTGTGGGCTGCCACTGGGGGACTAACTCTCAAAACGGAGGGAGGGGCGGGGGGGTCGCGTCTGGGCCCAGCGCCCCCCCGGAAGTGCCATGCAGAGGTATGGAGGTGACGGTTAGGGGGTGGCGGTCACAAGCGGTGGTTGGTGCCGTCAAAGTGAACTGAGCGGCAACTGCCGAGAGGAATTGTTCTTGTGGACTGGCGTTGGCGTGTTCCAAAACGGCTGGAAGGCTACCGAATCCCGTGTCCTGTCTTGTGTGTGGCCGGCTGTGGTCGGTCGCGGGTCGGAGCGCGGAGGCGGGTGGCCGAAGGGAGAGGGGGGCCGCACGCAGGTCAACCAGCGCTCCACACATACACGTCCCGGTGTGCCAAGGATGTTTTCGAAGAGAGGAGGGGGGAGGGGGGGGGGGGCTGGGACCCAAAAGTTTGTGCACCAAAAACGGCCCGACAAGATTCTCCCAACGGTAAATTTCGTTTTTTCCCGCGATGGTCACTTTGGTATGGGGGGGGGGGGGGCGGTCCAAAAGGGGGGGGGGGCTCCTCCTACGGTTGTCAGCCGTTCGAATGCATCCTCCTGGTATGCGTATGCAGCAATTTTCGGCAGTTCTGACATCTTCGCTTGTTCCTCTCTACCGAGATCGAATGTACACATGTCAAGGGCTGGTAAGAGGGAGAGGGAGAGGGGAAGGGGGGGGGGCGGCAGCATTACGCCCCCGCAGCGACCACGCCCCTGGCAGAGGCAGCAGGTTCCATCATTCCCCCGTCAGTCGCTCCCCTTTTGAACCCCATTCACCCCCTTTCAGGCGGTGCCCGCGCCGGCGCACAGGCCCTCACCCAAAGCCCTTGCGGTTCAGCTTCTTGATCATCTCGTCGTCGGTGACGTCCTGCGTCCACATGTTCGCGTACTGCGTCACGCCGTTCGCGCGGGTGAGCGCAAAGCGGTCCTGCTCCTTCCCGTCGCTGCTGCGGATGAACCGGAACTCCAGCCGGTCCTCCGTCACGTCGAACACGCCGTAGCCGTTGTGGGCGTGGCGGCGCACCGACCACGCGGGCTGCTCCGTCGAGAAGTCGCGCGGGTGCGTGCGCTGCCCCGCCGTCCCGATCTGGACGGCGACCACGCCGTCGTCCACGCACTGCTTGTGCCGGACGAAGCAGGTGCGCTCGTAGTTGTGCACGTGGCCCCCCATGTACAGACTGACCCCGTACTTCTTCATGAGGGGCTCCAACGCCGCCTGCAGACGGGCGCGCGCGACGGTAGATGCGACCCTCCGGACAGGCGGGCATATAAGTTTGGACGGATCCCCCACGGCGCACTGATCAGTTGGTGTCACGTACCGTGAGGAGAATATTTTGAGCAAATATCTGTCTGAGGCTGCTACGCGGTGCACTTTACGAGTCCTCGGCCTGCCCTTTCGTAGCGGCTGTGTCACGAGAGCCCCTCTTCTCCATCCCATTACTGTACACTGTCACTCTCCAACGTCACTCTCCCCGTTACTCTATGCCATTACTTGAAGCTGTTACTATCCACCGTTACTCACCGTCTCTCTACACCGTTGCGCTATGCCGTTACTCTATACCCTTACTCTATACCTTTACTCTCCACTGATACTCTACACTGCTACTCCATGCCATTACTATCCACCGTTACTCTATGCCATTACTCTGTACCTTTACTCCATACCCTTGCTCTAAACCGTTACGCCACAGACCTTCTCCACCTTCTATACTCTAGACCTTCATCAGACCCTCCCTCAACACGTGGCGTTCGGGTGCTCGAACGCCATCCCCGCCCCCCCAACCACGCGCAAACCTTTTTGGGCGCTTCCCCAAGGGCACATGGTGCACGTCCTGTTGCCTCTCATGTCATAAAGGTGACCGTTGGAGGCATCCCGATGGCGTGCCCGCAGAAGTTCCGGGGAAAGAACCGGGGCATATCGGGGCCCGGGGGATCTGCACCGAGTTCAACTTTTGAAAGGGCTTCTCTAGAGGCAGCCCCTCCCCCTCCCAGGGAAGGGCAGTCGCTGCACTTCGGAGCAGTGGAATAGATAGGTCTTCCATGCGCATCGACAACAAACCCACCCCCACATCCACTCCCCCGCCTCCCCATACACCCCCTAAGTACACCCCCCCCCCCCCACAACCACACATACTCACTCACACCCCTGCCCACAGGCAGCCCCACCCCCACCACACGCTCCCCCACAGCCACACACAGCCCAGAGGCACGCCTCCCCAACACACAACTGACCCCCAATGGTTCATGCCCCATGAAAAGTGCCCTGGGAGAGAGAACCTCGCGACGGCCCGGGTCCGCCGGGCGTTTTTTGTCACTCCTCTTTGAAGTCCATGGCGTGGCTACAACACCTCTGCGTTCTCGGGGGCCCACAAGTGGGCGGGATTGCTACGTCACCCCTGCGTTCTCGGGGGTCCCCAGAAAAGGGGACAAAATCAGAAGTGGCTACATCACCCCTGCCTTCTCGGGGGGCCCCATAGTGGGGAGACATCAACAGGAGACAAAGCGGCGCCTCTTCTCCATGCAAGAATGGTGCCTGTCAATTGAGCCCTTTTCCAAACCCCCCCGCAGATTTTGGGGGCTCTATTGACCCCCCCCCCCCCAAAGTTGAAAACCCGACTTCCCATGTGCCTTTGAGTGGTTACAATCCAGTAGCTTGGTGGGTGGCTGTGTTAAACAGGGTAGGTCTACCAAAGCTTTCACCTGCACCTTCGCTTAGCTCATGTTTATTGGGCCTACCAACCTCCAACATCTTGGCGCTGCAGCTGCATCCAAAGACACGCCCACGTGGGCAGGGATCGACCTGCATCTTCCAACTCTCCTTCACCCGCGTCCAGTGCACGTCGGAGGTGTACATCGTCCGGTGCCCCGCGATGACCACCCACGGCGTGGCCGTGCGGTTCACAGCGGCCAGGTCCTGCTCCAGCCACTTGTACGACTCCGTGGAGGGCTCCCACACTGGGTCCTCCTCGGTGCTGACCGCCACCACGTGCAGGTACGAGTGGTCGTAGGAGTAGTACGGCTAGAGGTGAAGAAGAAAAGTAAAGTGAAACAGGGGGGGGCGCCGGCATTGCATTGGTTTCTCTGCACACAATTTCGTCTCTGTGGCACGGGCCTCCCAATCAGCAAAGGTACCACTTTGGAGGCGGTCGTCCTCTGCTCGCTCAAACTGCGTCAAACCGTTGCCGTATCCACCTGGGCGCCCGTCCTGTGGCCCTCACGGGTTATAAGTTCAGTGAAGTCCGCCGGGCCCAGGACCACGTATGTGGAGGGGATACCGCCCGCGTCGTAGGCGGCATCCCCCCCAAAAAGCCATCGTCCATGTTTAGGGTATCAATCAAAATCAAAAGCAGTGACACCACGGGCAGGGCCCCAAAAAGTCACCTCCAAAAGTTGCGGAAACAACATCTCGTGTTAACCCCCCTGTGTGACATTCCATCGGGCTGTTGTTTCTTTACAAGGCCCTGGACAGTCACCCGTTCTTCCCTTCGCATGTTGCGTCGGGTTGCTGCCCCCCCGTCCCCAGGTTTAGCAGGTGGGGTCCTTCTTCCCTTTGGCCTGGGGCTCCTCTCTCTCCCTTCCTCCCTCGGCACAAGCAGTGGCAGTCAAAAGGCTTCAGACCATTTGGGGAGGCTCGGTGTCTCCCGGCGCCCCACGGATCGACTTCTGGGGCATGGCACAGTCAAAATCCAGGGGGAAAATTGCGGTAGGGCCGGGGGGGGGGGGGGGATCCAGTTGCGGGAAAATTGCGGGAAAATTGCGGGAAATTGCGGAAAAATTGCGATACCGTAAGCAACCCTCCTTGACCTCGGCAATTTCCCGCAATTTTCCTGCAATTTTGCTGATTTGCCCATGTTACGTGCCTGTGGGTGCCCCCTCAACGGTGCACCATACTCGTGTGCACCACCATGCAGAACAACGAGATATTGAGGGGGCGCCTCCTGTAACGGCGCTGCCTGTGAACTTTTTGTATGACCGAAAGACAAAATCCGAGCCACTGTCCAGGGCTGTTGTTCCTCCCCCCTGCAAACCCATTCCCCTGCTCTCAAGCATCCCTGGTTTGCCGGGACCGCTCGGAATGTGCGGGAGTCTGTGGCAAACTGCAGACATTCTTCCATCGCCGGCAACTTGGGTGGATCGGCAGGGGGCAGTAGACACCTGCGGGTGGTTCGGGAAGTGGAAGCGGGCGAAGAACGGGACCCCGCACTCCCCGAAAGAGTCGTCCCCGACGTCGTGGTTGCCGTCCACGACGAGGTACGGCACGTGCGACGCGACGGGGGCCACGAGGTGGTGGAACTGCTCCCACCGCGGGGCGAACCCCACGGCGTACGAGATGTCCCCCAGGTGCAGCACGAAGTCGAAGGGCGGCGCCCGGTCCTCCTGCAGCTGCGCCGCCAGGCGGTCGGCGGTCGCCTGCGCGGCCGGGCAGTCCCAGTACTCCGGGAAGCGCCGCATGTCGGGCCACGTGGCGGTGCCCAGGTCCCCGAACGCCACGAACGAGAAGGGCCGGCGCTCCCGCGCCGGGGCCGCGAAGCTGTGCACGGCGCTCCAGCCGTCCGCGAGGGCCGGGCTGCCGTAGCGGTACCAGTACCGGGCCCCGGAGGTGAGGCCGCGCAGGCGGACCGTGTGGATGTAGCCGGGGTGTACGAAGTGGGCCCGGGCGTAGCTCTTGATGCGGTGGCCGCCCCTTTTGCAGCCCTGCATGTCCTCCATGCTGTAGGTCGCACTGGTGCCTATGGGGGAATGGGGGGGGGGGGTCACACCGCGAGCGTCTCCTGCCCATAAAACAGGGTCAATTCACGTCAACGACGAATGGATACAGAACCTCCGGGGCAAGTGTTGGCGTTCGCTTGGGTCGTTGTATTGGGCGGCCTCCCTGAGAGGTTGGGGGCTTTTGGGCCCCATGGGGTATGGGGTATGGGGGGCAGTTTCGTGCCGGGATCGTTTCGCCCGGAAAATTTCGGAGGGGGGGGGGATTTCGCGACCCTCGGAAATCCCAAAGTTCATGCTGCGCCACGCACACACTGCACTTCCTGCAAGACGAAATTCTCCCGTGAAATCGTCCCTGCCCGAAAGTATCCCCCCTGTGTGACATTCCGTCTGGTTGTTGCTCCTTTGCGGGGCCCTGGACAGTCACCCGTTCTTCCCTTCGCATGTTGCGTCGGGTTGCTGCTTTCTGTCGGCCGCTGCCGCCAGTGCTCTTGCTGGTGTCGTTTCCGCGTTCGCGGAGCCCAGTAGTTGGTGTGTTGAGGCTTTGCTATCCCCCCCCCTGGAGGTGCATGCCTGATCAGCGAGCGTCTGCGAAGGCACGCAACAGGCATTGTAGGACAGAGACCTCCTTTACTTTGTGCATCCGCCAGTCCGGAGTCTGGCCCCTGTCAGGGAGCGGAATCATGGCCATGCCACGGTCCGGAATGGTTTGACATGCCGGTCGGTCTGACAGAACAGTCCCCAGAAGCCCAGTGGAGGTGTGAACAAACCATCGGTGTAAAACATAGCCCTACTAGAGTGATCACGAGTGCCCGTGTAGAGTGCCCGTATGGGAATGGCGTGCCAGTATGAGTGGCACATGGTATGGGGCTGATTCTTAACGAAACCCAATTTCTCTGCCAGACGTTAATGGCATGTCTGCTCATGAAACAACCCCCCTCCCTGTGCCTAACCCCCCCCCCGGCCGAAGTAGATCGAGGGGCCCTTGGGGGGGGGGGGGGGGGGTTGGCACAAGCCCCTGGGGGGGGGGTATGGTATGGTATGGTATGCCCTACGGTATCATGAGTGGCTGGCGGGCCGCTCCCTCACGCTCCGCGTGTTTAGGGCCGGGGTCAGGGGCCAGCTTGCCGTGACACTCGGCTGCTGCCCTCCTGGCTCTGGGGGGGGGGGGGGGCTGTTGCTGCGCTCTCCCCTTCGACCTGCCCGTCCCCCCGTGCTCCTGCCTCCTGTGCTGCCTCGGTCCCCACGGTCCCTGTGCAGTACGTCCCTATGCCACCCTTGCCCTAAGACACATGCACTGGTCGGGCGTACTGGTAATGCTGCATAAGTCCCCTGGGGGGGGGGGGGTACACGCATGCTCTAACGCCCCGGGATAGGTCATGAATGGTATAGAACGCGTGTAGCGCATGTAGTCGGGATGGTCGACTGTCAGCTCCCGACAAAGGCACACAAGGACAACCACCAAACTCTCCCTCTTCTGCATTGGGCCTCGATTTCCGTGCTGGATCCACCAGCGCCTGGGGTCTGGAAGGGGGCGAACCATCCAAAGGTGGAGGATTGCGGGGGAGGAGGGCGGGCCCCACCCGAGGGATGGGGATGGAAATGGATAGGGCACGAGAGAATGGGGGCGGCCACGTGGCGGCACCTGCCACGCACTGCTGCAGGTCGTCCCTCGCCGTCCCGTACTGCACCATCGGGGTGACGTTCCGCCCGCTGATGAACATCAGCACGAGGGTGGACGGCTCGCTGGTCACGGCCAGATGCGGGTACACGGGGGTGTTGAGCTCGCCGCAGATGGGCTCGCTCTGAAGCAGCACCTCCTTGAACTGGATGTACTTCACTGTGTACTGCGTGCGCAGGTTCAGGAGCTCGAACGAGACCTGCCAGGGATGCATTGGAACGGGGGGGAGGTACCCCTTCCCCCCCCCCGCCCTCCAAGGCGCCCCGCTTATGCCCAGCTACTGTCTCCCCCACGGCAAGTGCCAGCTTCAATGGCACTTGTAACCGACAGTAACCGCCCCCAACCGCTTTGGCAGCCTCCTCCAACCGCCTATCTAACCGCTCCTGGGGCCGCCTCTGAGGTCCATTCCCCTTGCAAATGCAGCCCTGAGACCTGCCCGTGGCCGCGCTTCACGTCACCGGGGTCGATGCGCTTGGCCGCGATGATGTGCTCGGGGGAGAAGACGGAGACCATGTCGAACGACGTGGCGTTGGACAGGCCCCACTTGACGACGACGCTGGCGGTGGTCCGAATCTCCGCGACATTCACCGCCAGATACGGCCCGGCGGAGGGGGTGTCGGCGGCGGGTTCGGGGGCCCGGCAGGACCGGGGGACCTGCTGCTCCGGAGGCACTGGCGCGCAGGTCGTCGCCGCGGCCAACGGGGCGCTCCAGGGCCTCTGCGGGGCGGTGGCGCTTTGCCTCTCGGGCAACGGGGCGGCCGCCGGGCGCTGCTCCTGCCGCTCCACCGGCGCTGCTGTGTCCGGTCTTGCCGGCGGTGCTGCTGCACTGGGGACCGCAAGCGTGTGCGCCGTGCGAGGGGTCTCCGCTAGTCGGGGCTTGCGCTGTGCAGGCGGGCCTCCAGTGGGGACGTTGTCATCCACAGCGAAGTTGACTTGGAATGAGATGTAGAGCATCAGGAAGATGATGAGGGTGCCCAGGCCGGCCAACCAGCTTCGAGACGTGGAGGTGTGGCGATGGCCTGCCATCGTGCAGCGTCTGCAGAGAGCCCCTCTGCGCAGGTCTTACTTACCATGCCATTGTATCCTGCAGATTGGCTGGAGAAAGTGGCATGGGCAGTTTGAACGCAACATGATGTGTGTGGCACTGTGTGTGGCACTGTGTGAGACACTGTGTGGGCGACTGTGTGGGAGGCTGCGGCCATGTCAGGTTTTCGGATAATCAGCAGGTCCTGGGAGGCTGCGGGGTGGGGGTTAGGGGGCTGTGTGTGCGACTGTGTAAGGGGCTGTGGGGAGGGCTGTGTGTGGGACGCAGTGCGGGAGTGTGTATGGGAGTGTCTGTGGCACTGCATGCAGGACTTTGTGCGTCTGGGACTGCGTGTGGGCGTCTGGGAGAGTGTGTGGCGCTGTGCGTGGCACTGTGACGGCTTGTGGGAATGCGTGCCACATCGTGCGTGGGACCATGTGCAGTGATCTGCAGGCGACAGTGCAGGGGACACCGTCTTGTTGAGACAGGGCTGCAGTGCACAAACACGACTGCGAAGGGGCCTTAGGTTTTTCTCGAACAGCAGGGCTGCCATGGGTCACTAGGGAAAAAGGTATCTCCGGCTCAAACAGGCGTAGGAATGCGCTGGCGCAGTGTGTTTGTTTTTTTTGTCTTTGGACCATCAGGCAGTCCTGACTTTGGCCCCGCTCGCGGGAGCAGATCATGGCAAAGCCACCTTCCGTCATGTTGTAACCCCTGTGTGACATTCTGTTGGGTTGCTGTTTTCTTTATAGGGGCCTGGACAGTCACCCGTTCTTCCCTTTGCATGCTGTGTCGGGTCGTTGCGTTTTGTCCGCCGCTGCGGACTGTGCTCCTGCTGGTGTCGTTTCCGCGTTCGCGGTGCCCAGTGGTTGGTGCACCGGGGCTGTGTTGGTTGCGGCGGGTGCCGTTTGTGCGTTAGCGGTGCCCAGTAATTGGTGTACCGGGGTTGTGCTGGTTGTTGCGGGGGTCGTTTGACTGTTTTTGCTGTCCCCACACCTCCGTCCTCCGGTCGTCCACCACCTGCCTCGCTGCGTTCCCGTGTGAGGCTCAGGTGGCCCACTCCTCCGCGCATCTTACCCCCCCACCACCCCTCTGTGCAGGCACCGCTTGAGGCACGAAAAATAATGGTTTCACCGTGTAGTGGTGACTGGACAAGGATAGAGATTTTGAATTTGAAGACAAAATAGGACATGGTTCTAACAATGACCTTTTCACTGCGTACCCCCCCCACTCTTGCATAGAAATCACCACTGCGTGCGGCGGTATCCTTGCACCTCCGAGGAAACATACACAACAAGTGACAGTTCTCTTGCCCACCCCAATTACTGTGCAGGGGATGCACCACATGAAACGAGACATGCAGACACGAGGTTTCGGGTGGCTGGTTTTACCAGTGAGATGCACAGCGTCTCACTGGTCTCATCAACAGGAGGGGGTGATGGGGGGTGGAGAAAAGCATCCAACTTCAACTGCACCTTCTTCCCTGGGTGCCTGCTCTCTGACCAGTTGGCGGTTGAGGGAGCTGGGGTGGGTTGTGGGGGTGTTGGCACATGGAGGACGGACATTGGTGCGAGAGGGGCACAGCCATGCGTCACCACAGTGCCAGAGTGCTCATATGTTATGGACCGGTAGTCAGCACCATGCTCCGAGGGGCCCAGAATCTTGGCAGGCACAATAGTGCCGCCCGCAACGTTGGAAATTGACAACAGCACCAGGTGAGTATGTGTCAATATGATCGACATCCATGAATGCAATTACGAAAAACTGAAGTATTCTGCATGATACAGGGTACAGTGGAGTGGCTTGACTGCAAGAAATCTGAAGGGGGAATCCTTGCACTGCGCGCGCGCTGCGCGCTACTTTTAGACTATGTTCCCCCCGAAGAGCCCCCAAGCACACCCCTTGGAAATGCCCTTAGAATTAGGTGACCCAAACTCACCAATCCAGTAGTCCAACACTAGCGACATAACCTCGGTGATATCCAAAATACATCCAGCAGGCATTATAAGGCATTATAAATCTGGACATAAAAGAGCAAACCTCCACGCAAGCATGTTGTGGAAAAGCCATGAACAGTGCATTGGTCGCCACCCTCAACAACACACAACTGTCTTTCTGTTCCATTGTCAACTAAGTACACATTGAGAATACGCAACTTGTGTGCACAGCATGACACTGTTGCAGAATCAAAGAAATGTCACATTCTCGGGGATCCCCAAACAAAGGGGGACAAAATCAGAAGTCAAAACCTCCGCCAGGGGTCACCATGATGCCCCTAGGGGCCCCTAGTATCTCAAAGTATGGGTCTCTAGTACGGCTAGACGCCCAAATAGTTGCACTGCGCGCGCACTGCGCTTAAGGCGCCCCCGAAGTACACAGCAATGCACCAATAAAACCACCTTGTCCAGCCAGCAAATGCACAGGAGAAGCTCAACATCCAACCTTCTGAGTAAATTTGCAAAACAGAAAGTGACAGTTCCTTCGCCCCCCCCCCCCCCGGATTACCATGCAAGGGCGGTTAATATGCAAAGGGGAAGGGGGGTAGTGGTGACTGCAAAAGGCGGTGCTTGCATGCGATGGGGTGTGTGTGTTGGTGAGCTAAAGCGAAGGTGTAGGTGGAACCCTTTGGTAGACTAACCTTGTTCAACGCAGCCATCCACCAAGAGCTGTGCAAGGGGGAGGGGGGGTGTACATGCTGGTCTGTATGTGAAATAAACAACTCAAGTTCCCAATAGAGGTATGTGGCATGCCTACAATGGCCACGACACTGTTATCCAAATTTTCAATCAGTCTGCCCAAAAAATCAAAACGGGAGAGAAACGATTCACATCCATCTGAGCCCTGCATGATCGTTCTCCTACAATTCTACGACACATTGCTAAATATCCCACAAAGAGCCTCTATATACCCTGCCCATCATCCTCCTGCGGGTTTCACCATTTTCTCCTATCCACATGGGCAGGGTTGTGCACAAGGGGTGCAAATGCAG
This sequence comes from Eutreptiella sp. 'Long Island Sound 2002', assembly GCA_964036045.1. Lineage (NCBI taxonomy): Eukaryota > Euglenozoa > Euglenophyceae > Eutreptiales > Eutreptiaceae > Eutreptiella > Eutreptiella sp. 'Long Island Sound 2002'. Next base: position 179,387,519 of record OZ038380.1, on the reverse strand, counting down.
TGGAATTGGGGGTTCGGGTTGGGGTTGGGTTTGCAAATGAACTTGTTATCTGGTTTTTTCTCCAAACATGCATTGATCTCAAAAGGACAGGGGGCATGAGATGAAAGAATTATGCAGCAACATCCCTCATCCAAGACTCCTCTGCGCCCTAATACCATCTGGACTGAACCCTAAAGGAGGCCGTGGGCCTCACTACGTGAGAATCTGTGTGCCAGAGCTGGGAAGCTCCACCCATCCAGCTGAAGGCTGCCCTAGGTCACTTCGCATTCCGCCAGCCCCAGCTCAAAACCCATGTTGCCATAGGTCCCCACCCACCCAGGGGTTTCTGCCACCATTTCCTCATCCACCAGCGGAAACCGACGAGCCACCCTGGTCTCCAGGGTCCCAAGCAGGCAATAGCAAGCATTGAACATAGTCCATCAGCCACGAAGGTGTGTTACATTCTGGTGCGAGACCATCAGCCAAGAAGTGAGTTCTCAGCATGGGTAGGTTACATTCTGGTGCGAAACCAGAGGAAGGAAGGAAGGCATATTAGGGGGCATAGGCCTTGGACTTGGGGGCGCTTTTGGTGCGAGACCAGAGTCATATAATATCTTTAAGACAGGCCTACCCCTCACAAAGAAAGGGGACACTGTCTCCTGATGATACTACAGAGCAAGCTGCCCGGTGCCAGCCACGCCTTCAACATGAAGGCTAAATCAGGAAAGAACGAAAGTACTGACCAACTTCAAAGATCACTTCCAGGGGTTGCAGAGGGCACAACCACAGACAATATTCAAGCCTACATGATACGACACGTTGCAGATTGCCTAATCTTCAGAGTGATTGTGCTGTCTTCATAATCTTCAGAGCACTCTTTGGGGCGTGTAGCATGGATGTGAGCATTGATCGCAAATGCGAAAAAAGAGGTAGATGTAACGTCCCCATGTCGGGGAGGGCAGGGTAGTGACAATTGGTGCACCATGCAGGCTCAAGCTTGGAGTGACCCCCACAAGTGGAGGACCTTGGGTGGGACCGGTTCCATACGTGCAAAACAAAGCAATGATCTGTGTGAAAGTGCCCCTCCATGAAATCCATGTAAGATTTTCGTACAGTGCTGTACGGGCATTCCAGGCTAGTCTCTGCCACCGGGGGGTCAAACTGTAGGAACTAGTTAAGGTCCGGTTGCAAGGGGTTGGGGCAGAAGAAAACATAATGCGCTTGTTGTGACGCCCCCCTGCAGACATGGGGAGAGGGATGCACTGGGCTGCGCCGCGCACTGAGGGCCTTCCAGCGCTGACGTGGCAACCGCACACCAATGCCTCATTTTCGGGCATTTGGGCGGAGTGCCGCTTGTGCTGGCGTGAGCGGGGGCTCGGGTCACGGCGTGCTCGGGCCCATGCCCTGCCGGCGACGTTGCGGTCTGTGTACATTGCTGAGCGGCAGAGCCAGGGCTGGCGGAGCCGCCGCCACTGTCATCCGCATCGCAGTCGATGTACTCTCGCGGCCGCTTGTCCGCCCGCATCCGCACAGCCCCCCTGTGTGACATTCCGTCTGGTTGTTGCTCCTTTACGGGGCCCTGGACGGTCACCCGTTCTTCCCTTCGCATGTTGCGTCGGGTCGCTGCTTTCTGTCGGCCTCTGCGGCCGGTGCTCTTGCTGGTGTTGTTTCCGCGTTCGCGGAGCCCAGTGGTTGGTGTGCCGGGGCTGTGCTGAATGTGGCGGGATGTGCCGTGTGCGTGTCAGCGGCGCCCAATAGTTGGCGTATTGAGGATGTGCTGGTTGTTGCCGGGGTCGTTTGACTGTTACTGCTGTCCACACACCTCTGTCCACAGCCCCCCCCCCCCCCCCAACAGGGCCGTCGTCACTGCCGCTCACACCGCCCGCCACTGCACAATGGCCGCCGGGCCCTCAGGCCTCGGGGCCGGCCTGAGGCTGTGCAAGAGCCTCCCAGTCGGTGCGCGTGTCCATTGCTTTGTTCGCCAGGGCGTCTGCCGTGGAGTTGGAGGCACGGGGCACCCAGTGGTAGGTCGGTGTGTAGGGCAGGGCCTGCAAGAGGCCCTGGGCCCGGGCACACAGGGGCTTCAGGTGGTCGGCCTTGACGGGCCACCGGCGCATCATCTGATTGAGGACGAGGTGACTGTCGCCTTGAACGGTCATCTGCGCGCTGTTTGCAAAGTGGCAGACCACAGCCTGCAGGCCCAGGAGAAGGCCTTCATACTCAGCCACGTTGTTGGTGGCGCGGAGCCCAACGAATCGATGGCCCTGCCACAGTGTGGCATCGGTGTCGGCATCGTACAGCACGGCCCCAGCTCCTGCCACTCCAGGGTTCCCACGCGATCCACCATCGAAGCACAATCGCAGACACAAGGCTTTGCCGGAGCAGCTGCTGGCACGGGGTGACCGATCAGGGCGCACGGGTGTGCGGTGCGCACCGGTGTGAGAGTCTGGACTTGCTACAGAGCATCGAAGAAGTTTGCGCGGAGGACCACTGGCTGTTGTAGGGGGCGAGGGTAGCGGGGAAGTAGCAGGCGCAGAAGCGGGGTGCACAGATTCGGCGAGGGGCAGAGAGCTCGTGGAGGTGCTGTGGCCACGCAAATCCGATGTGGGCAGCGGGGCGACCGTGGGTGTGGAGGCAATGCAAGTGCACAGCCACTGCTTGGCCTGGGTCCGCGGAGGAAAGCCTCTGAATATTGCGCCACTGAAGCCCTTCACCTCCGCCTTGCACTGCGCCCAGGTGTTGTAGAGGCCTACTATGCGTCCCACGGCAACAGCAGAGACTGGCTTGGTCATGAGGGCGGTGGCAACAGGGGCCTACAGAGACCCAAGCGGCAGGGCGAAAAAAATAGACACTCAGAAAGCATAGGAGCAAGTGAGCAGGCACAGGGTGATCAAGCAAATCAATGCCCAAACCTATTCAGCCAAGGTGGGGGAATGGAAGGAAACCATTTTATGGAGCATAAACCTTGGGCTTGGTGGTGCTGGGTCCTGCCGGTGCTCCCCTGATGGGTTGCGTTGGCCGGGCACCTCCTACGCCGACAGAGCTGGAGGCTCCGCTGCTGGCTCACTTTGTCCGCTCAGAGGATGCTTGGCCATGGCCTGTCCTGTTGTGCATTGCCCTGTGAGTGGGCTGCATGCTGTACACCATGGTGTGGTGTTGCAACGACGAAAGCTGTCGAAGGGGTCCCCCCTTTCCTTGCGTGCCAGCCCTGGCACTGTCCAGCAGTGGCTGACTGACCCTTGGTCCATCTGCGGTTCCGTGCTGGAGGACTCAGAGTGAGGAAAAAGCGGCGGAGGGATGTCCTCCAGCAGCACCAGGGGCACAGCATACTGATGGTCTGTATCAGCCATAACCCCCCGCAAATATGGGTTTGTGGAATCTCCCATTCGTCACACTCTTGCTAGCTGCCACCTGGCGTGACACTGTGGGACGGACTCCTGTGGGCAGAGGGGAGGGACAATCTGTCTATGAATTTGTGTGGGTTAGAGGACGAGGCCAGGAGTGTGTCCAGGCATACGGGTTGTAAATCAATCTCTGCTTCCCCACCAGATGTTGCTGCTGGGGACCATGTGGAGTCTGGAGGGGATGGGGATAGATGGCTCTTCCAGATGGAGGTAGCTGCTGGTGACCAAGATTGGGGGGCACTCCCCCATGCGCTCCGCTCCGGGGCGGTGTCTGTGACAGTGGAGTGTGTGTGCGCTACGTGGTCATTGGCTTACCCCGACCGCAGTTGCGGCTTTGCATGCTTGCTGTTCACTCTTGATGCCTTGTGGATGGTTGCTGTTAGTTGGTGGGCTCTGGGTTCCAGATAGCAGGTGCTGTGGGGTGAGACGCACGCTGCCCTTCAGCATTGTACTCGATGCTCACATACCGCCCACCCTCGGAGGCGGAGATGACAGTGGCAGGCACCCTATCACCATTTGATTGGGGAAGCCATGAAAAAGACATGGTTGATACTATAAAGGGACACAGTGTGGTATGTGCCACAGTATGTGCAATGGTGATACCTTTTACAGCTTGGAAACACGTGCACTTTGCTGTCAAATATGTGGGTAGGTCTACAGAACAACCCCAATACACACGCACTGTGCATGCACCGTGTGCGCACCGCGTATAGTACTCCCTCTGTGTGCGGCACTGTCCAAAGGACTGCAGACAGTAATTATTTTGTGGGCGACATTGCCCAAAAATGTCCATGGGGGCTATATGCTTCACCTCCTCCGGTACCGGTATGACAATTGGTGGGTTGATCTTGTTGTTCTCGTTTTGGAAAAGGAAAGAGTACCCAGGTTACAGCCAAAGAAAAATTTTTGCGTAGGTTAAAGAATAAAAAAGTACATATTTTTTGTTCACTTTTTTTTTGGTGCATGGGTTACATAAAAAAATGTGCACAGCTTACAACCACAATGAAAGCCAGGTGGGTTGTACATTTTTCCATATACGGTCGCATGTTCCATGAGACATACTTGGCCAGCCGGTCTCATTAGGAGCTATACTGATTTCTTGAACATAGAAGACAATTTACTAGCCATTGGTACAAACCCTCAGGTAGTAACACAAGACATCTTTGGGGCTGGCCATGGTGATCGGATGTAGCCCACCCAGGGGTGGAGGAAAAAAGGTTTGCGGGGGGGGGGGGGGGGGTTGAGCCCCTTTTCCAGCCTCCCCCCCCGCCCCTCCAGGGCTCAAACGTCAGGTAGCCCAAAGGGTCTGGGAGGGGCTCAGGACGGGGTCCGGGTGCCCCCACATACATACTTCAAAACGATCCCTATGACGCGCTGATCATTTTGAGGTATGCATCATGTGGAAAAGACTTGTTAGAAATTTTTCTGTCCAGGCCGCTTTGCTGCCCCATTTCCGAGCCATCTTCAAATCAATGGACTGACTTCATATAAGGGCTCTGACGTTTAAGCCCCTTTCCCCTCCTTCTAGGGGACCAAAAGACCCCCCTCTCAGGGCTTCTTTTTTGGGGGGTGGGTCCAGGGGGGGGGTCCACCCCCCCCCTAGTGGTGCTGAGTTTTAGAGGCGCCAAAGGCACTAAAGAAATTTTTTGGTCTATGGGGGGGTGTTTGCCCGGTGCGCGCCCGGTGCGCTACTTTTGTATTAACTACCCTGACTGTAACTCCGGATTTACCCTCCCCCAGAGGAGCCCCCCAAGTCGACTGGAGTGGACCGCAAACCTTCCCTACAAAGCACCCTGCATAAGGCGAAATGGAGAATATCAACATCAATATGTATTACTGATGTATTTTGTAATAAACAATTTGCTCCCCACAAGTGTGGGGCATCAATACATTCATCACAATAATGTTCTTGGCACTCACATACTCAATGCGTGCCCTATACCACCCATGCACATCATTGTACGACTGTTGCAGGGCCGTCACAGTTTCATTCTTTCTTCAGGGGAGTCTTTGCACTGCGCGCGCACGTCGCGCGCACTGCGCGCTACTTTTAGACTATGTTCCCCCCGAAGAGCCCCCAAGCACACCCCTTGGAAACGCCCTTAGAATTAGGTGACCCAAACTGCCCCAGCTCAAGAAAGTTGCAAACTACGTTCCCTTCACATAACACACATCATGCACAACTAGAAAGGCGTCCTTGTATTGGATAATCGGACTTGCTTCAATACTTCCACTTCCCAATGGAATCTTTGGCCGTCCCATGCGTGCTTGTCCCCCCGAGTGGAAATGGCTCTTCGCCACTCTGCAGAGATATAATGTAAAGCATAAACACAATCAAGGCAAGAGAGTCGCAAACGGCATTGCGTGTAGTAAAGAGGGCGGAAATGCTACGTCAACCCTGCATTCTCGGGGATCCCCAAACAAAGGGGGACAAAATCAGAAGTCAAAAGCTCCGCTAGGGGTCACCATGATGCCCCTAGGGGCCCCTAGTATCTCAAAGTATGGGTCTCTAGTACGGCCAGACGCCCAAATAGTTGCACTGCGCGCGCACTGCGCGCGCACGTCGCGCGCACTGCGCTTGAGGCGCCCCCTTCTAATGAAAGTAACAGCAGGGCCGGTCCATATCCCCAAGTGGAAAGGGGCCAATCCATATCCCCAACTGGAAAGGGCCATGCAAAAAGCATGGATTAGGGCTCTGTATCAAAAGTCGCCCAAAAAGATGCCCAGCGCGTGCTTGGCACGCTGACACTACCCCTAAACTAATTGGTGCCAAAGGCACCAGGGAAAATTTTTGATCGGCCGAAGGCCTAGAAGAAAATTTCCCAATCCTTTAAGGGGTGGGGGTGGTGGTTCCGGGGGGAGGGGGGGGGGGGGCGCAGTGGTGCTGAGTTGTTAAAAGGAGCCCTGCCCCCTCCCCACCCCTCCCCCCCTGGAAACCCTTTTTTCCACCTCCCCAAAGTGCCAACCATGTGTTTTTGCGTAGGTGTAGGCCCCGGGGGAGGTTGGGGGGTTATGGTTAATGGGTTTTTTTGCTTGGTCATGTTCCATGCAGGCTGCCTGCATTGCTGTGCCAAAGACTTAGCGAATAAGGTCTCAACAATGAGGTCAGGAGTCTTCTAACCAGCCACAGCCTCGGGGGGGTTGTTGCACAGTGCGCGCACGGCGCGGTACTTTTTGCATTTTCCGGGGATTTTACCCTGTGACAAGCCCCTCTCAAAACCACTATGGTGGGACATGCTAGAGGCTTCTGGATGGTGCCCAGAGGCTGCTGGACAACTGCTGGTAATTCGTGCGGGATCTGGATTGCTGCTGCTCATTCCTGGTAGGTCCTGGATGGTTCCTGGTAAACGGTGCCAAAAACAATGCCCATGTAAACCGACCGACAAATCCTGTGCGCAGTGCGCGCACGGAGTGTGCAACTCCCTCCTAGTCCGAGCTGAGTCACGGCCACACTTTCTGTACGCACACAGTGGGAGTGATGCCACTGCCCCTCCCTCGGACCCAACACTGAAGGGGGACTTTCCAAGGCCTACATTTTTGCAGTACTGACACCAACTCTTTTGAAGAACTGTAAATGCATTCACTGTGCACTGGTGACGGAGGGACCAGAGGGTTCCGCTGTCATTTGTTGTGCGGCAGTTTCAGCTGGTGGGGTGGTCCCCCATGTGGTATGTCAGTTGCAGGTGCTGCTGTTGTCTGTAGCTGTTGTTTGGACTGAACACAAGTCTTATGGCAAGTATGGGCTGCTGCTTGCTGTATAGTGAGTTTCATAGCAGCCCACACGCGATTGTCTGGGTCATACTTCTTGGCTCTCTCCTCAATTTGGCCAATGGGAACACCAATATTTGCAGGAGCTTTTGAAGCGTTGTTGGCTGCTCGTTGCGGTGCCGATGCTGCACCACAAATCCAGTCGGGAACAAATTGATCTCGACATCCTTGACATAACAGGGACTGTCTGCACAGGCGAAGCATAGCAAAAAGAACAACAACAACAGCTCAGTAAGCAGTTGACAACCAGCATCGTTTTCCCAACACCCCGTGTTTCCCATGTTTTCCGAAGCCAAAGATTTTTTCATTTGCCACAAGTATCCCAGATTTTTGGCTCTTGGCCATTAAAACTGTTGGATTTGCTAGCGGGGGGGGGGGGGGGTGTGTTGCAGGTCACTTTACAGCAGATTGTGAGGGATGATCTGTCACAATGCGGGATCTTTTTTTTTGCTTCAGTTTCTGGTCAGCTGGCAAAGCCCTCTTACCAGACGGTACTCAAGAGGATTCTCAGAATCAAGGGTCAGAGCTGTCCGGTGCTACGATTGTCCCACAGATCAGTGTGGTAGCAGACATGACTTATACTTAGGGTGAGCTAAATCTGAACCCCGATCTATCACAATGCAGGATCTCCCTCCATGACGGCCTCCCAGGCAAGGCAGCTGGAAGGGCCCAGGCAGATCCTACAAAGCTGCGAGCACCCTCGGAGAGAAACAAACGCACTGCGCGTTGCACCGCGCGCTCGTTTTTGGTTCGTGTTTTACAAATTCTTGGCAGATTTTCAGAGTGAAAGGGACGCGGTGGCCTAAGGGGTTAGCAACAACGGAGGGCTCCACTCTACCTTCCCACCAATGTCATGGCGGTTGTATCTGCCCACACCCCCTACCGGGGGGGGGGGGGGGTTGAGCACAAAGAGACCTGCTCGGCACAGCCCGCACCGAAGAGGGTGCCCCACAGGGTGCCCAAGCCTGCGGACCATTCATTTCGACACGTTTCGCAGTTCGAACCTCACGGGTTGCTCATTCCCGTAAGGTGCCCCTTGGTTGGAGTACTCCTCTTCATTCTGTTGGGAGGTGTGCCCAACCCAGAAATCCAGACAAATCAAACAAACACGCAACAGAGAACGGTGCACAGGGAGCGGCATGGTCTTCTTCAGAGCACTGCTCACAGCGTTTTCATCAGTTCCTCTTCGAGGACGTGCAGGACACGCTGGAAGTGCTTCCCAGCAACAACCGGCTATAGAGGGCCGGCGGGTGGGGTTCCTGTGCTGGCATATTGTAAGCACACAGGGGGCTCACAATATGTTCATATGTACGGGGATATATGAAGAGCTATTCTCGTCGTGCACACTGCCCCTTGCACAGAACCCTTGTTCCTTCGGAACAAAAGTTCTCTTCACCCTCCTACTCAACAGAAGTAAGGGATGTGCCCAATGTGGATGACGAGTCCGATGATGATGTGAGTTGTAGTGCAACGGAGCAGAGAGGTGAAGGTAACCAATGGGGGGGAAAAAAGGATTCGGCACCTTGAATTCTGCGGTGTTGGGCTCACAACTCCACACCCATCATTGTCAAGGGCGACGGTCTCCACGTGTGCCTCCTCAGGCGCAAGGAGGTGGGTGATTGCAAATTTTCGATCCCACTGCCCTCCCACAAGCTCTACTTATGCTTGTGGGAGAGTATTGTCTACAACCCGCTGTGACTAAATGAAAAAATGGTGTGTTCATAAAACAACCCGAACCAAATTGTGCGCACCACGCGCGCACCGCGCATTGCACCGCGTGCACAGCGCGTTCGTTTCTCTCTCGGCACACCACTTCCCTTCCCCACACAGCACAAGCACAAAGCATCAAACCGACGCATAACCATTGTGGGTTGTCTTCTGGCGTTTCTGTGTGGCCTGGGTGGTGGTTTGCAGTAACTCATCACCGGGTCAGCTTTCAGGTCGTCAAGAGCGTTGAAACCGGACAACCGTCCGTGAAACGATCCGCATTCACGGAGAAGCAAGCTTCCTTTCGACAGCTGGGAATATGTTAGGACCTCCTCCGGCCTCCTCCAGCCGAAGGAGCCCGGAGGACCTCCTTCATCCTCAAAAACAGTGTCAGCCACTGAAACCGGAGAACACACTACAAAGCTCGAGTACCAGAGCAATGTATGCGCCAATCAAGGCGAACAGCGTTTCGAACCTACAGAGAAAATGACAGTGGTCACACTCTCAGAGGCCGTGTCCCCTCAGCGCAAGTCAACAATTGGTCAGCTCTAATATGACCCCCCCCTCTCATGCAAGCATTGCCGCAGGCCGTGATGCATTGCCATGAACACACACCAATAAGGGTTCTCACAGAATACCGGCTGACATACGAACAGTCGGCACCCTCAGCAAACCACCACACACCACATATGAAGCCTGCCATCCCAAAGGGAAGCATGCCGTGTCCGCAAATCACTGTACACTACTGAGGAAATGCACGTGCCAACTGCAGAACACGGATCCGTGTCAAACGTGGGACCAACAAGACTTGCACACAAAGTGCCGAAGCTCAAATACCGTTGAAAGATCCCACTCAACAGCACGCTGCTGCGTCGCGTTATAAGCGGAAGCGGCCATCGTCGCCATGCCCACATTGTGATCATTGCGGCGCTGTCCAAAGGCAATCTGTGCTGCAGGCGAACCAGACACTGTCCCCAGGAGCAATCTTTTTGGATGAAAGTCCAGCTGAGATCACCTAGGGTGGATCAGTGTGGGCTCGAGCTTATGCTTCATCCATGCAATGACCAGTTGAGAGGGCCTAGATCTTGGACTGTGTAGAGCATGCGCTGTACCCGCTGGGCCGGGGGGCTGATGGCGCCCTAGCCCCCCCAGCTTGGAGCGGGGGCGGGAGGGGAGACCATAAAGGGAGACGGAGGGGGGGTCTGCACTGCTCTCGTGCAGCACTAACGGAGTTGGGTTGCTCGTCTTCGCCAGAGCAGAGTATGCAAGAAAAGCTGCCACGAGCACTGGCTGCACGACAACCCCACGAAGCAAAAGACAGGGACCATTGTGTCCCATTCCGTCCTGCAGAAACAATATCCAAATGTACTGGACCAACAGAAGACTTACGCATTTTGAGGAATGTTGCGGCAGCCTATGAAGGTGGCGCGCACCAGCGTGTAGACATCCGCCAGTCTTCAGATGTGCAAGCAAGTGCCCCGGTTTGTTGGGGTAAACGCGGGGCCCCAGGTGGACCAGGCCGTTCGCCAAGGCCACGAGGCACTTCGGACCGTCGAAAAATTCGGCTTAGAAACAGGTACCGTCGTCACAGTACCAAGCGGTAAGAGATGCATCCGGCCCCAACACATGGCATGGCATGGCCGCGTGGCGCCAATGGGGCATACAGGAATGGCTGAGAAAACACCATAAAAACGGCGACACAAGAACATTTGATCATGTGGTCGAGCCAGGCAGGGCTTAGGCATACAACTGGCGTCTTGTTTCGCTTCTTTAGCAGGAGCCAAACCTTCCGGAAATGATAAAACAACGAATAATAAAAGCACAGACAAGGCCCACAATACGCTCTTCCGGATACTGCCCAGCAATTCGCGTAAAAAACGCAAAGCATTGCAAGCTGGAGGGCCGCGATAAAGCCCTGCATGTGTGTGTGGGTGTGTAGGTGGGTGGGTGGGTGCAAGTGTGCATGCGCATGCGTGTGCATGTGTATGCGCATGCGTGTGCATGTGTATGCGCATGCGTGTGCATGTCTGTGCGCGCGCGTGCGTCCCATGCAATGGCTGGGTGGCAGCGCGGGGAACAGCCGACCCCTCCATGCAACCTTTTACAGGCCCGCAATCGCCACAACTTTACGCAGTGAACACAACTTCATTCAGAAGGAGCAACAGAGCACAGGCACTGCAGAGCTGCACGTCAGCCGTGTGGATGGCTGGCTCGGAAGGGCAGGCCCAAGGAAAGGCCGAAAGCAACCATGATCAAGGCATTTTTTAGCAGCAACTACTGCGCGGGGCAGAAGGCAAATGCCCCCCCTCCCCCGCGCAAGTACGGCCGAAGTCGCAGAACGACATTCGGGCAACAATCCCATGCTCAGACCAGGCGGCGCTTACGCGCCAGCCACGGTCAACCTTTGTTTAGGGGGTCCGGGACCCGTCGCAGCCGCTGTGAAATCATACCAAGGCGGATCGACGGGGGTTGCAGTCTCACGCAACGTCTCTGCTTGGGCCTGACCCTGCCCCTCTCTTCCACGACAACCGGCGGCTCTCTGATATGTCGTAGTGCCGTCTACGCCACAAACACGGCGGTCAGAACAATGGTGCTCAGACGGGGTCGATGTGCCTCGACAACGCCGTGCTAGTGCAAGGGGGAGGGAGGGGGGAGGGTTGGCGCGCACGCGGCGCACGGGTCGGGGTTTGGCGCAGGGAGTTGGCGCGCACGCGGCGCGCGGGTCGCGAATCCTTTCTGAGACACCATCAGCGTTCCGGCTTTACCGCACCACACCTTTGGTGTCCAGAGACTGTGCTGGGTGCCACGTCAAGCTGCACCCACTGCACGGGGCGCGCGGGGAGGCGGGGGGGCGGGGGCATATATGACCACCAGGGCTCAGGACGGCTTCCGATCTCAAGCCCCTGAGGAGCAGCGCATGGCTACGGACGGGCCAACTGGGGGCTCTCCGGGGCAGGCGCCTGCACCTTCTCGCACGGGGCCACCGCCAGCTCGGGCATGCCCGACGGACCGAAGGGGTTGCGCTTGTCGTAGTCGATGCTGCTGAACACGTGGTTGACGTGGCGGTGGCACGCCTCATCGGCCCGCACGACCTCGATCACGTCCCGCATGGTGGCGGTGGGCGCCAGCCTCCAGTACTCGATGGCGATCTCGGGCGCCGGGGCCCACGTCCACTCGTGCAGGGGGCTGCCGGGGGTGTCGATGACCTGCAGGCAGTGGGTGTACGTGCGGACTGCCTCCTCCTCCAGGTAGCCAACGAAGCGGTGGCAGAGCTGGGGCCGAAGCAAGTAGACCAGAATGAAGCCGTTGGCGAACACGCCCTGTGTCAGCAGCACCGCCAGGCGGAACAGGATCCCGGGCTGCTTGAGGTTCATGAACGTGAGAAGGTGCATCCGCTCGTTCTCCGCCTCTTCCAGGAGCGTGTGGATCCAGCCCTGGTCGCGCTGCAACCTGCACGGAGGAACGTGATTGCTTAACCTGCAGGCACCTTGTTGTGGGTCGGGGCGCCGTCCAGCACTTTTGTCATTCGGGAAACGGAATTGGAGAGGCGCATAAAGTACCTCACCATCATCATCACCCCCACCATCACCATCATCCTCATCATCCTCATCATCATCATCATCATCAGATACCTCTTGGGGATGATTGACATTGATGGTATGTTATGATGCGGGGCAGTTTGCGTGCTACGCACATTTGTTGTTTTCGTGCTGTACCCCCCGCCCCCCTTGTAATACCCCCACTAATGTCAGGCCAGTCCCCCACAATGCGGGGGGGGGGGGGGCACCAAGTGACGGTCCCCCCCCAACCCCAGTTCCAGTGTAACCGAAAGAACATTTTTCTTCGGCGACTTCGGCGCCTAGTGTTTCCTATGCTTTTTAGGCCAAGTGACGGTCCCCCGCATGGGCCGGGGGAATTGCAAGGGGTGGGGATTACAAGAGGGGGAGGGGTACCATGGAACCATATTTTATGGGCTGAATAGTAGTGGGGCATTGATGTCGTTGTTGGTGCCCGCCATTGAAGTGGTTCTACCCGTATGGGGCTATGCAAGACCTCAGTTTTCACCCATTTTCACCATTTCCTGCTCTTTGTGGATGGAGTGATGCCAGGTGAACCCACTTGCTCAAGGGTAACTCCTGGAGTTTCATCAAAAACTGGATGAGGATGGACACGAATTGTCAAATCGAAGCCACCGGCGGAGCGTCCAATTGAAGAGAAAAAGAGCATTACTAGCAACAAGGGCTTGCGAAACCCCATTTCTCTTGTCCGTTTGGGGAAGCCAATACAGCAGCCGCTATCTAGCCATTTCGTTCCAAGCCGCTTTGAGGTCCTCGATACGGCTGCGGCTACGGATGCTGGGCGGAGAGAAAATTGGGCTGAGGGGCGGGGGGGCCCTTGGGAGCCCCTTTTCCAGACCATCCTACCCACCCACCCACCATGGGCTCCCAAGTCTGCCTCCTTACTGTGCCTGGGGGGGGGGGTCTGAGAGGGCGCCCATGGCGGGGGGGGGGGGGGGAAGGGGTCGGTGGATCATACCTCAAAATGATTCCCATGATGCCCTGATCATTTTGAACATACACAAATGGGGTACAATGGCGAGTGTATACCATTTGGGAGTACACTCCATGGAGGCAACGCACCGGACACCTGTGTAACCCAACTGCCCCTTCATGCCCGTCCATGCTTTCGCTGTTCCTTGTCACTGTGTTGGCACCACGACCACCCATGGCGCCCATGTGCCCCCCCATGTGAACTGTCACAGGGCTCCGCCACTGGGGCACGTGCGCGCCACACCCCGTGCCCATCCCCATTTCTTCTGAAGCGCCTCTAACCCACCATGGCACCACAATACACCTCAGTGGCACCACAATCTCCTTCGGTGGCACCAACATCCCTGTCAGTAGTAGTACAATCACTGCTAGCAGCACCACAATACCACATCAATCCACCTCGGCTTGACTACACCGCAGCAAACCACGAGACCACCACAATCAACCACCACCATCAATCATCATGCGCCGCCTAATGCTCCCTTGATCCACAATTACCTGCGAAGGGAGCGGAGGTGCCGGGACATGCCAGCCACAAAGCCAGGCACGCCCGCCACCGTTTCCAGGAACAGAATGCGGTCAAGCCACGCCCCTTGGGAGTTGAGGTTCGGGTATCCCGTCAATTTGTCGAAGGCTGTCCGCATGACGCTGACGCCAGACAGCGCGACGCGGTCCTGGAAAGTCATTGGGGGCCTGTGGGTGATCTTGACGCTCTGGACCTGCTCCGCAGTGTAAAGCGGATTCTTGAACCAGCGGAAGCCGGACTTGTGCAACGGCATGGCAGGGGTGGGCAGCTCTGCATCAGACACCACCTGAACATAGTACAACGGCAAGGATGTCCCCTGGGGTCGGGTGTCCGCTACACTCAGCACCAGCCCGATCCGACACACATGACAGCCATGCGCAAGGCATTCCGTGGGCCAATCCGAAAGCGTTACTCGACAAACTGCAAAACTGCATCGTTTGGCCCATAATTTCTCATACCTCCCATTGTAGCCAGGGGCCTGCCACGTTCCCCGGCGCATACACCAAAACTGAGACGTCGATCCTTGTAGATTTCCTGGTGGGCTGTTGTACCCCCCGCCCCCTTGTAATCCCCCCCCTAATGTCAGGCCAGTCCCCCCCATGGGGGGGAGGGGGGGGGGGGGGCGGTCACCAAGTGACTCCCCCCCATCCCCAGTTCCAGTGTAGCCTAAAGAAAAATTTTCTTCGGCACCCCCGGCGCCTTGTGTTTCCTATGCTTTTTGGGCCAAGTGATGGGGGGGGGGGGTTGCAGGGGGGGGTGTGACCTAATTAAAATACAGACAAATGCAAACCAGAGGTAATGCACTCCACAGTCAGGCATAAGTGCATCTTTATTCTCTATGCCAAACCTGGTTGAACCTCAAGACACACACTGTGTCTGAAACAGAAAACAGAACATCATGTCTGACCACAGTAGTCAGACAATCACAGTCAGTAGCTGTCAGTCAGACATCAGCAATCAGTGTCGGATAAAGACACCATGCATTACCGGCATGGCCGAAAAGAGCAACCCGCCGCTTGCCGGCTGGTGCCGCTTGCCGCTTGCCGGCTGGGTTGCAGGGGGGGGGGGGGGGGTAGCACGGGGGGGCAACTACAACCGGTCCTGATGCGACCCACCCCCCAACTATCTTTCAAAACTTGGGGGGGGGGGGGGGCAGTTGGGGGGTCCAGCCGGGGGTCAGGGGGGGGGGTCTGGCCGGGGGTCGGGGGGGGGGGTCTGGCCGGGGGTCGGGGGGGGGGGGGGTAGTGCATATTGTTGGCAAAACAGGGGAGGGGGCGACAAGCGTGTGTTGTTCACCACAATGCGCTGCTTTTGGACCGTGGCAGGCACGCGTTCACTTTCACACCTGGCCATTTGCGTACTCCTCTGGAACGGTGGGCGCGGGTTTGTGACCGTAGAGGTACTTGGTCAGCTCAGCCTGTGCCTCCTGCCGCTGCGCCTGGCGTTCCTTGAATGCAGACGTGAGGGTGCGGCGCGGGCCCGCGGGACCAGCGCCAAAGAGAGGGTAGCTGCGGACCGCTACTCCGGACACCGTCTGGAACACAGTGGAGCATCTGCTGAGGCCGAACATGGTTTGGGTCTTTAAGAATAAGTCACTCAATCCTGTGGGTCAACAGGCAGGATCTGACAGAACATGAGCAACCAACGTCCCCCAAAATGACCCCTAGGCGCTGCTGTTATGCCCATGGCAACAACTAATACCTGCATCCAATGCCTCCCCCTACAATTGGCGCTGATGAGAATCACCAACTGGACACCCGCTGGAGAAGCGAGCCCTGAACCACCTTCGCAAAGGCTGGACATTCAAAATGAGGAGACCGTTTTTGCATGCAATGCAAACCCTTTAGGCCAACGCGTCCCTGCCTACCTTCAAGGGTGTACAATACAGTAAAATGTTATTTTCTCTAATGCGCGCGGTGCGCTTTCAGCCCCCTCTACCCTGTTTGGATTTTGTACTAACCAAACACAGAACAAAACAACACAATGCGGCCCCAAACTGGTTTTCCTTGGTCCCAATGAAGCGTTGTGTGTGGAGCACTTCATATTTTCTTGTCAGGCTGCACCCTTTTTCAAGTAGAAAACGAATATTCTACATTACAGGATGTGTGTGGAATGCAACAATTCGCCATGCACTTCGCCATGCACAAGGATGCATGTGCAGCAAGCATTCCTTCATGCCATCCCACCACCGAAGTATATCAGACTATTGTGTGAAGGGCTGCACACTCTCTGGATACAATTGCCACTGACCACTGTCAACCATAATTCGCTGCCCCTCTGGTGGAAAAACCACAGGAAATTCGTCTATTGAATTGGGAAGTGCTGCCATAATGGTGGAATCCAAGAAGTGTGCTTGCCTCCCCACTTCCATGCGCTTCCCAACACACTTCCACAACTCTTGAGAAGCAGAGTATACAACATCAAACACACCACACTGCTGCATCATACATTGATGCCATTTTAGCAGTTTTCCTAATGAGCCTTCCAATGTCCCTTGACTTTCTTTGACCCACGGTTGACAACATCTTTCTTACACATGTACAACGCGCCGTTGTGTGGCCAAAAAGGGGTGTGTCCATGTGTGTGTGGAGAAAAGATGACGGAAAAAAAAAACTGCACAAGGGAAGTAAGTCCCAGAACACCACAGTCACAAACAAAGGCAGCATTCACTCTTCGCACTCTCCGGACGCTCCCCAGACAAACGGGAGCGTCCGGAGAGCTAGGATGGTTGCACTACAGAGAAACGTTGGCTAGAAACAGCCACACAATCAACAATGACAACCTAATTGGACTAGCTTCAGTTGTGGCATGCAGTGCTGTTTGGTACACTGTTGGTAGGCATTCAGTGTTATCCACGTGAATCAGATTATGCATGTGTATTCTGAGGTTAGGATGTGCTGCGCGCTGACGTGAAGTGTTGGGCCCGCATGTATCCTAACAAGATGCTGTACCATGGCATGGTCAATCAGGCTGTGCGCTTGCTCTTGCAATTGTGCCTGACGCTCCCGTTGTTTTTGGAACGGGTCCCACCTGAGCCATAACATGGGGAGGAAAGCAAGCTGTATCACCCAGTCTTTTGGTCTTGGCATGCAGACCGTATGCTGTAACTATGCGGTCCCTCTAAGCACCACTGCTCCCACTCACCCCCCCCCCCCTGTGTCCAACGGACAATTAGGCCCTTAAAAAATACGGTCCGAACAGGAGGGTTCGTTGCACCGTTTGGTGCGCACAACAATGTTGTGAAATGGCGATAACACATCCCTAGGCACAAGATACCCAGCCCATTCAAAACACAATGCAATAGATGCTTCCAAATTCATAAGGAAAAATTGAACATGCTCCCCAAGCTTGGGGCCCTTCTTTGCACGGGCAGAAGCGGCAGCCCGATCCGACTGAAGCACCTTGGGGGCGGACAGATTTGATGGGACAGCAAGTAGAGAATCTGTCATGGTGGGCAACAGAGATCCTGTAGTTGATGGGGTGCCTTTCCCTCACATCCTGCTTTATAAATTTGCCCACCATTACACCACAACAGCCCCTCATTTCCCCAATCCTTTAGCCTGAAACCTCGGTTCTGAAACCCAATACTGAATTAAATATCTAATTGATTAGGTCAAAAAAAATACGGCCCGAACGAAAGTGTTTGTCGCACACGGCATTCATTGGACACGGGGGGGGGGGGGTCATGCCCCTAGACATTGCTAAAGCATTCCTTAGTGTCCACCATCAACTACTATGATATGTCCTCAGACAAGAGGTAACACCAGCGCACATATGCTTACATTGCAATCATCACACCCACAAACCCACAACAAATGACCCATGTCATCCAATAGATTGGGCAGATACTACTGGGCATTGGCATGAATATGAAGGTCTCCAATCCAAAGATCTATGGGTGGCAGCACATAGGATTGACCAATGCAACCCCCCATTTTCTAGACCCAAATAATGACAAAACCCCGCCCCTTGTAATAGCTACGCAAAAGTCCCAAATTAATACGGTCCCTACGCCTATTGTAGCTTGGACAAGGGCGTAGCTTGCACGC
Source organism: Eutreptiella sp. 'Long Island Sound 2002' (assembly GCA_964036045.1). Taxonomy (NCBI): domain Eukaryota; phylum Euglenozoa; class Euglenophyceae; order Eutreptiales; family Eutreptiaceae; genus Eutreptiella; species Eutreptiella sp. 'Long Island Sound 2002'. The sequence goes on along the minus strand of OZ038380.1, from coordinate 179,369,536 downwards.
AACACACACAAATACTGGCATGATGAACTGATGCAAGAAAGGGGGATATCGTGCACAAATATCCCCAAAATCAGCGCTATGTGGGTTCAAGTGGGCAAATACTCACAACAAATGTGTCCATGACTCTATGTAATTGGTGAATTTGTCACCAAATCTATGTCTTATGTGGCTACACTACATTTGGTACCGAATTAAATTAGGTCCCAAATTAATGAGGTCCCTACGCCTACTGTAGCTTGGACAAGGGCTAGCTAGCCCCCCCCCCCCCCCCCTTGCGCAAGCACCAGCCAGGTCAGGGAAGCAACGGTCAGACCGGGTCCTGGTGCTTGGACAAGGCCATGCAACCACGCGACGCGCGGTACTAAAAGAAAGCATGTCCCGAAAATCTGCCCATACCTCACCCTAAGTGTAGGCAAATTTCAGCAAGTTTCTTGATCTCATGCCCATTCCCCATGTACTTCAAATGAATGAAGTCTTCGCCACGAGTAGAACGACCAATGATAGTGGCAGGTGCATGCTCACCGGTGGACCGGATGTCCAAGCTAGGGGTAACGACATTAGTCATGGCTGAAAATCACACCAAAACAAAGAGCAGTGGGGTGCAGTACCAAGCAGAATGTTGTTATGAGCAGGAGGACTGATCACAAGCATGAAACAGCCCCTCTTTCTCTCTACAATCGGCACACAATCACACTTTGCCTACTTTCTGACTGTAGAAGCTGTGGTCAGAAAATTTGGTACCCTCACCCCCCCGTGTCGTTCCCCACCCCAGGGAAGACGGTCCCCCACCACCCCCTGGGGGATGGTCACCATGTGACGGTCCCCCACCCTCCCCTGGGGGACCACACCGCAACCGTAAACGCACATTTGCAGGCACAGAAATTGCAGCATAAAACGAAAGCACTCAGCATAGGATGCGTTCAAGGGGCTGCCAATGTACAGAGACCTACTCCTTGACCGTGCTCTGAATATCCAACGACCTGCACCAAAACAGGTTCCCCCGTGGAGCGGATGAACATCACACTTGTCCCAGAGGGAAACATGGTTGTGTTGTCAAGTTCCATTTCAGCGAAAGTGAGCAAAATGTCCTGCCATGAGTGCAAGGGATGCAAGTGGTAGTGCCCCACAACACAGCCACCCACACAACAACACAATGAGCCGCAACGAAAATTTTTGGGTTGACCAAGTGACGGTCCCCCAGCCCCCCCCCCCCCCGGGGAACGACAAGGGGTGGGGAACGACACGGGGGGGGGGGAGGGTAACAGTGAAGGGGGGGAGGGGGTGTATAAAGCAAGGAGAGGCTGCACAGCGGCTCTTGTGCAGGCACCTCCCAAGGCACCAAAGGGATGGTACAGCACAACTATAACAAACCATTATAGCATACAGATAACAAAATTTTCGAACCTTGAAAGACCATGTACCATGACTGTGCAATCTTGCAAATGACAACTGTCAATGAAAGTTTGCCGTGCTGGTCAGATGGGCCACCGATGCTCAGTATTAGCAGATGTTCAGAGCAAGGGCGAAGGGGCTGGTGTGTGGGATGTGACACCATGGGTGTGGGCACTTTGGGGGGCTGCAGAGGTGGGGGACCCCACCCAAGGGAGAAAGGGAGGGGGGCTTATTGACCCAAGCCAAACCCATCCCCCCTGGGCAAAACCCAAAATCTGTGGGCGGTTGTGAGACTTGTTAGCCACAGTCCGGCAAAAAATTCCCCCTCTTGGACTGTGCTGCCTGGTGGTGGGTGGGGCCTCACACTCGCAAAATTGGTCTCAAAAAACCACCCATACCCCCCCGCCCCCAGCAAGAGGCACCGGGCATGTTGGGGAGCTCACTTCCGTTGGGTAAAATCAGCCCCTCAGAGGGAGTTTTTTTCTCACCAAATGGTCAGCCCCTCAGAGGGAATTTTTTTCTCACCAAATGGTCAGAATGATGACCTTTCGCTTGCAAGGCTAGGTCAGAGTGCCCCATACAGTAGTGGTGGTGTAACACACCATACAAGCAAAAAGCCAAAAACCATTCAACACACAATGCCAGAGTTTTGACTTCAGAACTTCTTGTGGTTCAACGGTGGCGAAAAGCAGTTAGCCCACAGCCCTTAGTGTACACTTTGCAAAGAAGCGAACCACTTTGTTTTGGGGTCCCCAGCCCCCTGTGTGACATTCCGTCGGGTTGCTGCTTCTTTGCGGGGCCCTGGACAGTCACCCGTTCTTCCCTTCGCATGTTGCGTCAGGTCGCTGCGTTCTGTTGACCGCTGCGGCCGGTGCTCCTGCTGGTGTCGTTTCCGCGTCGGCGGAGCCCAGTAGTTCGTGTGCTGGGGCTGTACTGGTTGTTGCTGGGGTCGTTTTTCGGTCTTTGCTGCCCACTCCCCTCCGCACCCTGGTCGTCCACCACATGCCTAGCTGTGTGACCCGTGGGCATGCGGTCCGTCGGGTTGTTGTGGTCCGTCAACCCCCCGCCCCCCTTGATGTCAGGTCCCGCACACCAGCCACTGTGGTTCAGAGGCCATGGTGGAGGATTCGTGGAGGATTCTTCAGCGTAGGGAAGGATGTATAAAGGAGGTTGTGAAATCTGCAAGAGCAGGGCTTGTCTGTATGGGTTTGTGGGGGATGGTAATGAGCTGTGGCATGAGATCCAGTGCTTCAGAGTCGGCAATGCTCTGCAAGAATACCACACAGAACCTGAAACACCATCAACGTGGTACCAGCAACATCATGAAAGGGTATAGGTAACAAAACAGTACATGTAAGTAAGTGGCATTTGCATGTGCATTAAACAACGGATGTCTCCAACAGTGACAGCGGAGATAACTGATGCTCATGCCATGTTCCTTAGGTCACCAAGATGTGTCCATCCGCCAACAGTGGCAAGGGGGCTAGCAACAATTCAAACACAGGCCGGCAGACCTCTCAGTTTGTAGATTTGTGTTGGAACAGATGTTGATTTTAGCCATGAACATATACAATGTGTATACACGCACACAGCTCTTGTAAATACTGAATGCAATACACGGCCTATATGTGTTTATGTATGCATACAAGAGATATGTGTACAGAAACCGATTCTATGTAGGGAATCTGCCAACCAACCCTACTGCCAAAGATGCCAGAATTCTGCAAACCTTGAAAAAACCAGGAAGCCTAAAAAGCTGAATCAGAAAAAGCACCCAGGCTGTCGGGCAATGGTGGTCCACATGCCAGATTGAAGAACTGTAGATGCGGATGTGGAGGCAGGTGTGTCAGTGAACGTTGCACTAAATGATATATAAACAGGAAGGGGGAAAACGCCATCTCTGAACAATGTGTCATGATCACCGGGGGGCGACCCCTCGGGTTGATGCGTGACCCCCCCCCCCACACCGTAGAAGTGGGCCAAAGGCCCCTTTTGGGGGGGGGGGGGGTCTAGCTTCCGGCTGAGGGGGGATTGACCCCAACATATATACCTCAAACTGATGGTCATGGGTGGACAAGGGCATGATACCGGGGAGGAATACAATGGCCACGTGACCCCCGCCGCAAATGAAAAGCATTGAAATGGGGAAATGAAAAGCAAACAAACACACAGACTTACAACATACACCTTCGGTGCCATCGAACCCAACGTGTAGCCACCCACACTGTCATCCTCCTCGGATGGATTGCGGCGACGCTCAAGGGTATCGTTAGCTGCTGAAGGTGCGGCTCTGGTCGATGGCAAAGAGGACTCTCCAAAAAAGTCCAGCCTGCCATCGAGGGCCGGAGTTTGCAGACAGGGGCCTGCCCCAGAGGAAGGCACTGCGCCCAGGGACACTTTGGGGCGTGTGAGCCCCCAGGGCTAAAAGGGGGCACTCCCCGGCGGGGGCAGCAACAGCGGAAGCAGCAAAACGCACCACATCCACCGACCTGCAAACCCAAACCCGCTGCCATTGTTTCTGTGCCTGCTCCAGGATCGCCCCGGCTCCTGTGGACAGCCCCCACCAGAACGCGCGACAGTCCCCCGAGCCCCGGGAGGAACGGTCACCAAATGACCCCCCCCCCCTCCCACCCCCAAAGGGGGGGGGCATCCATGAAGACCCCAACCAGACCTTTCCACTACAACTGCAGTGTGACTCGAGGAAAAATTTCTTCGGCGCCTTCGACGCGGTGGGCTTTTGGGGCAGGTGACGTCCTGGGGACCGTGCAAAAGGGGAGACTGTCCACGAGGGCCGTGCCAGACGTACTCAGTTCAATTCAGACCGGCCGTCATTTGCTCATAAATTGTTTTGCCTTCACGTCCACCCGCGCACGTGTGTGTGAGAGTGTGTGTGTGTGTGTGTGCCAATTGCCAATTGCCCCGCGATGGGCGTGATTCAATCCATGCTCTGTTCATGCCTGTGGCAGTTCTCTGAGGTACTTTGTACTCACATTCACAGCAAAAAAAGGAACGTGTGTGCGTGCGTGTGCGTGTGCGTGTGCGTGTGCGTGTGCGTGTGCGTGTGCGTGTGCGTGTGCGTGTGCGTGTGCGTGTGCGTGTGCGTGTGCGTGTGTGTGTGCGTGTGTGTGTGTGTGTGTGTGAATTGCTCAGACCAAAAAGACGCTCGCACCGCTTGAGCACAGCGGGGCCTGTGCCCGCAGACTGCACCACCCCCGTAGGGGGGGGGGGGGGGGCTCGGGGCGTAGCACCCCGCGAGGGTCACCACTGCACTGGTTCGCCGGCCCAGTCCAGAAACTTGCCGCAGTCGGTCTTGGGCTGGACGCCCTCGATGACCCGCAGCATCTGCTCGACCGCCAGCTCCACGGGGAACAGCTTGTCGGCCGGGACCCCGCGCTGGTAGGGCTTGCTCAGCCCGGTGTCGCACGTGCCCGGGTGCAGGGAGATGACCGTCACGGGCTTGCGGCGGATGGCGAACTCGCGGCTGCAGACACACAAAGCGAAGCGCGAGCCGGGGGATGTGGGAATGTGGCGTTTCGGAAAGGCGGAGGAGAGGGAGGAGCGGCGGGGAGAGGCTGCCTGCGGTGTCAGAGTGCTGACCGGGACTGCCGCAAACAAAAAAAAAACGCCAGCCATCGGGTGTACAGGACATAGGAAGGCACGGCGCGCAGAATACCGGACGGCCCCCCACCGACGGCGGTTGGTCAATCCCCAACGGCAGTCGGTAGATAGAGCGGTTGTCAATTCAGCGGTTTTGGCCTAAATGTCAACCGGAGGCTGCGGGACGGGACGTACCACGGAAGCAATGGCACTTGGCACTCAATCGCTGGGCGTGGCCGCTCAACTGCCGGTCAGGGGTCAAAAACAGGGGTGCGTCCTGACAAACAGCCCCGGCGGTGCTCACCACCTCTCGGCAACCCCCCACAGCCCTCAACAGCCCTCATCCAGTCATTTGCTTACCAACTGCGTGGGGGGCGGGGGGGGCTGGGGGTGGCCTCTCTTTGGACCCACCCACCCAAGAACCCCAAAAAATTTTTCCTCTGGGGAAAACTGAAATTTTGAAGAGAGAGTGAAAATTGAGAGGCCAATTGTCGGTATACAAACTCTTTTTTGCCCTCATATCCCCCCCTTCTCTGGGGTAGACCCCACCTTAAGCAAATGACTGCCCTCATCACCGCTCTGCGGATTGCATGCTTCCACATCAGCGCTGTGTTCGTCGTCGAAATGGACCTCTGGAAATTTCTCGTCACGCATGCCCACAAATCTCACGCCATCGGCACATATGACCCTTGTGCTCGGATTGGTACTGAAACAATGCCCGGGTAGTACTGCCGGAAGAGGGGGGGGGGTGGCTAGCTCTACACGTTACCAGCCCTTGTGCAATGACAGCCATTCTCAGCCAAGTGAGGATTAAGGATGGGAGACCAGGGGTGACAAAGCTTCGGGTGATGGGAGACCGGAAGGGTGATGGCGAAGCTTGCGCAGTACAGCAGATCGCAAGAGCGGCGACCGGGGGCTTCCGGCTGTTGATGCCAATGCGGCGTTGGAGGGGGCCACCGCACTTGTTGTTGTGGAGAACCGTCACTGACAGCAGAGGAGCCTTGGTACATTCATCGGGTGTGTGGGTTTCCCCGGGTTTTGTGTCTTCCCGGCGTAGTTTGGCTTTCACTTACCCGGTGTGCCTGTTCCTTCTATCCCGGGCAGAGGAGCGTGGAATGCATCGTCATGGCGCCGGACTTTCAAAACTGCAAATTCCGAATTGGTGTACAGTTTTCAGTTTTCAGGACCAACAAACGGCAACTGCCGTTTTGTTGGCATCCCTTGGCTTTGCACTCCACATATGCTGAGCGACCAACTTCGGGGGCTACAGTGCTCTGCTGGGCGTCAAGGTGCGGTGCAGGGCACTCCCTCAAAAAAAACAACAGGCAACACTCGCACCCACACAGCCAGCAGTTGGTGGTCAACAAACAGCAGTTGGCCAGTAACTGGTGTCCGCTAGCTGGCAACTGCCCGATTGGCTGGAGCTCGTTCATGAAGCACCTACCAAAAACAAAAAGAAAGCGCATCACTCAGAATCAGCTCGGTGTGATGCAGCGGTAAAGCGCTCTGCCGCAAATCCCAACGGCAGGACGAGTTGACACGCGGATGGATCTGTCAACGCCCAGCCGGCTGTTGCAGCGTAACCGGTGGCGTTTGCCGACGCTTACCGAAGGGTAACCGACGGCGGTTCGAGGGGTTGGAGCGGTTCCAAAGGGCAGTCCTTGATGCCAAACAAGAACTTTAAAAACAGACCGCAAGTGTCGTTAGGGGCTGCCTTGGGTCGCGGTGTTGCTGGTTGAGGGGGGGTTGGACGTGGGGGAGGGCGGTTTGCAGTCGGCCACCTGAGGGTCTTTGTCAATTGGTTCAGGGCCGCCTTGGACGCCCGGTACGAGTACCACCCGCCGAGGCGGTTGTCCCCGATGGACCCAACGCGGGCGCTGAGGTTCACGACGATGGCCCGCTCGCTGGCGTAGAGGCGCTTGGCGAGACCCTGAACGTGGGACGACATGGGGCGCCACAGCGGAACACGGCCGTGGGATTGTGGGGCACCAGTGATGTATTAGAAGGGGGGGAGGGAGCGGGGGGGTCCTGGAGGGGGGAGGGGGGGGGTTGGCTGGAACCCCCCCCCCGTCCTAGGGTGTCCCAGTACTTTCAGTACTTACATCATGAGCTGTGAAAAAATGGAGAAAAGTATTTTCCAAGTTCTGTGCCAGCCTGCCAAATGACTTCAGCATCGTGCCTGGAATTGAAGCTACGCCAGGCACTTTGCAAGTTCAGTGATCCACCGCTGGGGCACTGCCGGGCTCTGCCAACACCTTGCTCTGCGATGGTTTATCAAGTCTGGTCTGAAATTTTTTTCCTGAACAATCCCCTCCTTTTGCCAAACAATCGCCCTTCATAACACCATGCAAGACGCTGGGTCCCCCTGGGAAGTGGTCGAGAGCAGGGGGAAGGGGTTTAAGGGGTATGATGGCCTGTGACTGACTGATGAACAGGGTCACCCCAATAAAGGGGGGACCCGAATTCCGTGCATTCAATTACACATTAGATGGGGAGGAGGGAGGGGGGGGGTCAAAGGGGCGGGGGGTAGGGGGGGGTCAAGGGAGGTACCCCCCCTCCTCCTACAGTGTACAGCCGTTCTAATACATCACTGGGCAGCACCTCTGTTGAACGCGATGGGGTCAGCCACGGACGCCCAGCACAATGGCGCTGTTTGTGTTGGCAACACAACGGATTGGCGGGGGCAGGAGCAGGCCTCGTTCCCATGGAGGCGCGGGGGGGGGCGGGGGCAGGGATGCATTAGAAGGGAAGGGACCTCAGAGACGGCCCCAGAAGCGGTTAGACAGGCGTTTGGAGGAGGTTGCCAAAGCGGTTCAGGGCGGTTACTGTCCGTTACAAATGCCATTGAGCTTGGCACTTGCCGTTGGAGGGACAGTGGCTGGGCATAGGCTGGGGGCCCTTGAAAGGGGTCGGGGGGGGTTACCTGGGGGGGGGGGGGGGTCCTGAGCCCCCAAACACCCATTCACCCAAAACAAATCTTCACCCTTCGGCTCAGGAACAATCATACGCGGCACTCCTCGCCCCCCCCCCCGACCCCCGCCCCCCTGCAACTGAATTATCAATTAGGCTTGGACAGGGGGGGAGGCAGGGGGTGGAGGCCCAAAAAGGTTGTGTCCCAAAAATGGCACAAGGAACATTCCTTTGGCAAATTTCTACCCCAGGTTCGGGTTAGGGTTAGGAAAACATGGCCTCAGGGTGAGGGGCGTTCAAAATCCAAAAAGCACAACACGAATCAGCGATGGTCGCTACCTTCCAGAATCGCTCTGACATCTCCAACAGTACTTCGTGACCGGAGCTGGGATCAAGCGACGACGGACGTCACCCTCCGGAATCCTCCGGGGAACTCACACTGTTCATCGTCCAGAGGCGCCGCCACAAATTGTTCAGAAGCCAGGGGGGTTGGGGTCACAACAGATGCATCATCGCCTGCCCCCTGTGTGACATTCCGTCGGGTTGTTGTTTCTTTATGGGGCCCTGGACAGTCACCCGTTCTTCCCTTCGCTTGTTGCGTCGGGTCGCTGCGTTTTGTTGGCCGCTGCGGCCCGTGTTCCTGCTGGTGTCGTTTCCGCGTTGGCGGGCCCCATAGTTGGCGTACTGGTCGAAAGCCAGGGCAGAATGGGGGATGGAATCGCAACGCCACCCGGCCTCTGTGGCTTGCCACACCAAACGAATTGTCCCTTTGCACATACCTTAATCAGAAGCGCTGGTGCAAAGGCGTTGAGGGTGAAGCAGTGAGTCATGTCACGCAGGCTCAGCTTTTCAAGAGTGGTCTCGGGAAGCGATGGCAAGTTCTTTTTGTCGTGCAGCAGCCCGGCGACGTTCAGTAAGGCATCCACTCTGGGGACACAGCTCCTGCCACGTAATGTTGGGGTGTTGAGGTGCACCCAGGGACGACCGGGCGGATGGGGGGCAGGGGCGAAAGAGCCAAGGGCTTGTGTACTAGCAATAGAATTCAGCAGGCTACACGAAACGAGGAAACGAGGAAACGGTGCAGTATGTGCGATAATGCTACGTCATACAGCAGGGAAACACATGCATTTCACTCAGGAACAGGTGGTCATCCATACAAAAGCACCCCAATACATGCATTGCGCGCGCACTGCGTGTAGTACTCCCTCTGTACCCATCCCGAAGTTGGGGGGGATTGGAAAGAGGGGTAAATCATTGACGTGGAGTATGTTTGCTGGTCGGTACTTCCAGCCCCATCCCCATTTCATGGGGGAAATCCACTGGTTCGGGCTCAACATTTTGGGCTGGGGCATAAACCAGGGCAGGAAGGTGGGGTTTGGTGTCCCCACACTGTGCGAGGGCCCAAAAACACCTTCCTTTTGGTGGTCGTGCACTTGCGGTCCTTTGGAGGGGGAGGGGGGAGGGCCATGACGGCAGGCTTCCAATTACCTCTCCCCATGGGGTTGGTAGGGGATCAAGGATACACTGGGGGCAGACCAGTGTTTTCAGTCGTCCTCCGCTTGCAGCACAAGCATGCACTGCGGATGGCGAGTGAGTAGCACCCCTGTAGCTCTGCAGCGGTGGTCAGACAGCATAACGCATGTAAGCCATGGCGGCGTCTCGCATGCTTCCCTGACTTGGGGGGCGCAATCATCATTCAAACTGCAACTGTTCTTGTGTTCGAGAGGATATGCTATGGACAATCTAGATGAAGCACAATGTATTCATCCGTCATAAAACTACATCCATATCTACAATCAAACGGCAACATTCGTGCGTGTTCACCTGATGACTTATATATCGGCAAGTGCTGCCTGCATGCGACATACTGTGTGTCTTACCTCCCACTGCTACCGTGATCAAGCACTCCTTCGGCTCTCAGTTGCTGTGGTAGTCCTATGGTGTGTTCTGCCGTGTGTCTGTGTGTTCAATTGCTGTTGCTGTGTCATGGTGCCGTAGACATTACGTATGGCTGGAGTGGCGTAGTTGGTGTGAGGGGCCCGGAGGCCCAGCCTCTGATTTTAAAATTCTGTCTGGACGCTTCGTTCCTGTGACTCGTCGTTCCCTGACTTGGGGGGGTGGGGGTTGGTGGAAGGAGCGCTGTTTCCCACTACAGTCAACACACAGCAAGAACTCAACTTCTCGCTTCAGCTGTGAAATTGATGACCCGTACCCATCCCCATTCCTCTCTTCCCCCTCCCATCCCTGGCTCATGCCCTTTGCTCGCCCAACACTCTGGCGGGAATTCCTGGCCGCGCGCAGACCATTGCGTCAGGCGCACCTCTGGAGGCGGGTAGCCCACAAATGGCCGGGTGATCCCCTGCCCCCACTCCCACAAAAAAACACGGAGCATCACAAAACCAAAGGGCACGAAGCACATATTCGTGCACCGCTGGCTCTCTGGAAGTGCTCGATGGTCAAAGCTGAATTCGTGCATCGGAGAGAGGGACAGGGCACAGGTGGTCGCCTGCCGAGCTGTTCCCCTAAATCTTGGGGAAAGTGCAGGTACCCCCCAAAGCCAAGGGGGCGTATGAGCTCTTTTGGGTGGGGGGCTGGGCCATCCTCTGTACTACAGCCCAAGGGCGTTCATCCTCTCTTTGTGTCTTCTTGTCTATAGGAAAGGTTGGCGGTAGACCAAGCTCTGTGCCCCGCCCCCCCCCCCTGCCCCCCCCCGGGTATGTGGGTGGGTGGGTGGGTGGGTGGGTGGGTGGGTCTCGATGGAGCAATGGGTGGGTGGGTGGGTGGGTGGGTCTCGATGGAGCAATGGGTGGGTGGGTGGGTGGGTGGGTCAGCCAAAACCCCGGAAAAGCCAATTTAACCCCCCCCCCCCTCAGTATCACTCAGCAATGCATTGCAGAGGAGTCGGACAGGCACCCACACCCAACCGCCGCGGCAGCCTCTTCAATGCAGCTCTCGTCCAGCAAATCCACCGAGTCGACCACGTGGAGGGCCGCACCGTGTGGGCCCTGCTGCAGCTCCTGCAGCGCCGGGGACGCGCTGCGGCACAGAGCGCAGACGGTGTTGCCGCGCTCCAGCAGCTGCCGGGTGAACTCCAGGCCCAGGCCCCGCGCCGCCCCGGTCACCACCACAACCTTGTCCCCTTGCAGCGGGTGGCCGGCCTCGGCGGGGGCGGCATACGTCCTCACGGACAGGGCCCTGGACCGCGGGCTGCCCCCTCCTCTGGACATGCAGTAGCCTCGGATGTGTCGTGCATCGCCAACGGCGTTGGTGCGGTTGTTGAGCCCCGAAGTGGCCCGGCCCATGCAGAGGCCTGGGCTGTGGCTGGCGGAGAGCCATGGGCCCGAGAGCGCGGCGGCCCGGGTCCACATCCGACGCCACATCGGCAGTGTCTGTGGAAAGAGGCAGCAGGCAGACTGCCCCACAACTACCGCCCGATCTGCCCCGATGATCCCGGATCGTACCCAATTGTACCCGAACATACCCGATCATATCAATCATACCCAACCCTACTTCTGATGATACCCAATTATACCCGATCATATCGCCATTGTAAGCAACCATACTGTCGATCATATGCAATGCTACCCGATGCATACCCGATCGTTCCCGATCATACCCGATCATAAATTGTCCACCGCCGCAACAGAGAGGCAGATCACAAGAACGTTGAAAAGATGTGTCATGGGATACACTGGCTGTTTCAGTGGCCATGTGTGTTGACTTCTCTCTGGTGCATGCAACCTTTTTTGAAGGCGCGCAAAAATGTTTTCGGCATGAAATTCATATTGTGTAGCAACACCATGCACGAAACAAAAAAGAAAAAGAAAAACGCCAACACTGAGTCAGCCGCATCCAAAAACAAAAAGCTGAGACCCGCAAGTTTCGTCCTACATACCTCCATTTTTCTTCTGCAGCTAACAGAATTCGTCCCACAGCCATGAAAGCACCAGTCTGTGAAGCCCATGCTTGCCCAGTGGGAGGGCAGCATACTGTACACCATCGTGCGGTGTTGCAAAGGAGAAGGCTGTTGCAGTGGGCAAGTTCCGTCTACCCGTGCCAGTGCTGGGACTGCCTTGCAGTGCCTGACGTATCCGCAGTGTGTCTGTGGTGTGGAAGATTGCTCTTGGCATGGAACCAGGCGTTGAGGGATGTCCTCCAGTGGCACTATGAGCAAAGCAGTTAGGCGTGTTAAAATCGGATTTATGCGAAACAATAGTTTGCCCAGCGCACAACATGATGCACTCAGCACGCTATGTGTGGGCTGCTCCCCTTGGACTTTATTATTCCCGGATTTGCCATGACTGAGAGCAGCAAGAAAGAAAACTGGAAATTTGCTACCCTACCAGTCAAATCATCCACAAAACCAGCACTGCAAGGCACACAACACAACACCACATGCGTCAATTCAAATTGCACACAAAAACGTAAAACGGCGTATTCGTCGATTAAGGACCAGAGTATTCTCTGTGACCTTCCCCACGTCCCTCTGCCCTTTCCTGTTCCCCCTCTATTCCTGATTCCTGATTCCATGGGTCACAAAGGCACTCTGCATGCAGCGAGAATGTCCTGCTGGACGTCAAATCCTCGCTGAAACGAGCTGTTCGGTGCTTTTGTTCCCATGCATTGATCCCTCGCTTGCCGCCTCTGCCAACATGCTGCGCTGGCCCCTGTACCACGACGTAGGTCGTTTCTCTGCTGATTATTATGGTCCATACACCCCCTGTCTGGTTGACAAGGGCCACGATGAAACACTCCAATTCAACCAGAATGCACCATTGGCCAGCTCCCTCCACCCACTGTAAAAGGATGTCACGGTTCTTGGACGGGAGGGGCGGACGCTTTGAAGCGGCTCGTTATGGCAGTGTGCCTGGGTGTGTACAGGTGCTGCATAGCAATCAGCTCATCGGAGATGCCCTCTTACCTCCGCCACACATCTCCGGGACATCACGGCGTCGTCAACCGTTTCGGCGTGGTACAACCGGTGCCCGCTCCCCAGAAATCGAACTCAGAAGTCGGGGACAGGCAGCAAGCGTATTGACCACTATCTCTCGGAGGAGCGGGGGGAGGGGCGGGGGGAGGGGCGGGGGATCTGAAATCCAGGGTCTGTGTACCATTGCGGGGGCGCAACAGTCCTCTGCCGGATGAAATATATATAAGAATGCGTGCTTACCAGCCCAGAGGTGACCAGAAAGAGCTTGGTCTTACTGAGTCAGACATTGGGATGCGGCTGATTCCTCTGAGTACCAGCCGCAACAGGCGCAGATATTACTGAGAGGCTGATCCCCGAGCACAAGTGGCATGTCTGGTACTCAGCCGCCACTACGTGTAAGTCTACTGGTCAGCGGCATGGGTACAAGGATTCTGGGTGCAGAGGAGAGACCATGTGGCAGTGGTCGTGGTCGGGTGTTGTGGGCGTGTCGGAGGCAAGTGTCACGCCGAGCCTGCCACCGCCCGGGCACAGGGCCGCTACGGCCAACCCCCCGCTGCGCCCACGTGCGCTGCGAACGGACCATGAGCCACGAATGACCGTTTGCGTCGTTCCGGTCGGAGGCACAAGTCGCAGGCACAGCGTATGCAACGCCGTCCACACGAAACGTCCGTCTGCCCCAAGGCCGCCCCAGCCTTTGCCACGATTCGCTCCGGGAATCGAACTGAGGACTCCCGGACACGCAGGAAGCGTCTTGACCTCTTCGACTGCTTGGCCACACCACTTTCGCCGGCATCGCGTGGGAGGTGACACCCATGCGCCCCCACACACTGCTGGGCCCAGCATTCACCATCGATGGTGATCGCCGCAGTCCGCGAACTTGCTGCAGCGGCGGGCGTCTTGGGGCCTGCGCTCTGGGTCTGAGCACCGCTCGCCGCTGTGCTGGGCGTCTCCCCACCACCAGTGTCGCTGTTTCGCACCCACGGCCTCCGGGCAGGCTGGCGGGCGATGCTCGGGACCTTCAGTGTCTACCCCTGGCGCCGGTCGGGCTGTTGTGCCCGAGAACGGGTGCGGTCTCGGCATCGCTGCCGTAGGCCCAGGGCGCCAGCACAACCCAACTGGATATCTCGGGAAAGGGCAGGTTACCCGGCGCCCCCGCACCATCTCGAACCGCCAACCCCCAAAAAAACTGCAGAAAGAGGTCGCGTAGCTCCGCTGTCATGCACCAGACACCTAAACCAGTCGTACCTCATTCGAATCCTGGGGCCACCGGATAACGAATACTCGGAGTGTGACATGGTACAGCACGAGTGCAACAGCTGGGCATCCACGGCACAAACCCCACGGCCCTCACAAGAACGATGATGCTGGACCTGGAGAACGCCCAGGGTCTCACCTCACGACCCCCCCTCCCAGGCCATTGCAGCTGCGGTGAGGTGCGCCTGCGCCTGGCTTCCCCACTGAGAGGCAATCCGTGGGCCCATGAGGCCCTCTTCGGAACGGGAAGATTAGCCCAAAGCCCCGCGTGACCTCCGTTGCCTCCCTCCGGCCGGCAGGGCCCCCAAACGGCCGGTGATGCCGCCGCCGCCTTCCGGTGGTCTGCGCAGTGCCCCGCACGAGACTACACGGCGAAAGGGAAGCGCGGGCGCAGCTCGTCGCCCTGGGTCTGCCTCTGGCGCAGCATCGACCGCCCCGCCGCGCCCAAGAGCCCGAGCACGAGCAGCACGAGCAGCACCGCCAACACGACGGACCCCAGATGCGCCGTGCCCGTGGCCCCCGCGGGGCACGTCCGCGGTGCGGGCGGCGACGGGGCGTGGCACTTGACCGGCCGCAGTGCAGAGACCCCCGCCAGAACCTCGAAGGCCGCAACGCACCTGCAGCGCAGCGCAAGGGGCGGCCTTTCTGATGCAGCCACGCGAAATCCGCTGTCAGCAGCAACCATACCGACCCCCCCCCCCGCCCTGCACTAACTCTCATCCAGGGAGGTAGGCCAACCCAAGCCGAACCTGGACATTGTCCGCTACCGCCCCTGAAACCCCCGCTCTGGGCCCGCTCTCCTTCCCATGCATCCGTGGGACTGGGACGTGCCCCTCTCTACGCCGTGTCCCAGGGCTGTCACACGCTGCAGGTCACGGCTGGCAGCCTCTGCAGCAGTGCGCACAGCATGTACCACCATCTACTACTCGAGGGCGGGGGATGACACTGTGGAGGAGAATGTACAGGCACCCACTTGCGGTTGAGATGGATGGCTGTCAGCCCTGCCAACCCGTGGTGTCCCTAATGGCCCTCCAGCCGGCGTGTATGCGTCAGACACGCAATCCCAACCGCTTTTCCGGCCGCCGGTAACCGCTTCTGCATTGAAATCAATCTTTGGTCCCCGTCGCCCTCAAGCGCACCCCCGACTTGCACCTCGGGCCACTGAGCCCAGCGAGACATACCGCATGGCAGGATTTGCGGGGGTATTGATGTCTACCTCCAAGAACTGCCCCAACTGCCGTTCATGGGTCAGTGAGAACAGCATGAACCCTTTGAACAGCCCGTGGAAATCCAGATTGGGGTTGGACTCCAGAGTGCCCTGTGGGAAAGTGCGGGGGGCGAAGATGCCATGTCATTCTGGAGGGCAGGGGGGGCAAAGGGGGGGGGGTTAGCATGGGGGAACGGCGTCAATTAGATTGCAGCAGGGTTGTCACTTAGCGCCTTAGCGCGCAAATACAATAATGACAAAAAAAGCAACTCCTCTTGTCATGATACTGATTCCGTTGAAAAACAACAGCCATGAGTAAGCACAAGTAAACCCCTTCTCTGCCATCCCGTTTGAGAGGAGAGACACTGTTTTCCAATGTGCATTGCCGTACCAAAAGGCATCTTTTTCTCGCTCCGAAACTGAGCCCTCAGTGGGTGTTGGGGGCGCAAATACGATTCGGCTCCATTGTCCTGAAAATATATAACATGAATACATAACCCCTGCCTTCTCAGTGACCCCCAACACTCGGCGCAGGGATAGAAATCAGAAGTGGCTACTTCACCCCTGTTGTCTCGGGGGCCCAAAAATGGGCAATGGCTACATATCAAAATCAGAAGGGGCTACCGAAGTGGCCAAAGTGTGGGAAAAGGTAGCTGCTTGGTAAGGCCAAACGGCCAAATCTCCGCGCACGCCGCATCACGTGCTCCCCCATTGTGGCATACTATACTGTGCGTACCTTTCATTGTTGTTTTGCTGCAATTTTCTGTTATGTAAACTCGCACACCAGAAAAAAGTGTAACACATGTACTCATTGTTCTGTTGTAACCCGCACACAATACACCAATTACATAATTTCCACTTTTTTCCCTTTTATGCACATTACACGAAAAGGAAAAAGTGTATGCAACTTACAGCAAGAACAAATTATACGCGTTACACCAGACACAGCCATTCCTTTTCGAAAAAGATTGAGCCATCAAAGGAACAGAAATGGGCAAAGAAAGAAGGTGGATACTGAAGATAATGAGAAGATTTCGATACAATTGCTGGCATCCACTCTATTTACAATAATGAATAACAATACACAAAAATACTGACAAGACCACCCCCACCAACACCACCACCAACAACAACAATACCAACTAGCAACTACCAACAGCTAAGATTCCGGCCAACAACAACAACAATGATGGTGGTGGTGGTGGTGGTGGTGGTGGTGGTGGTGGTGGTGATGGTGATGATGGTTCATCACAGTGTGCACTCTAAGTGGTAATATCACCGCACTCTGATTGACAACATACCATGAAAATCACTACTGATCACAATGCTGATGACAACAATAGCCATACCAACAGTTGTAACAACCATGCAAGCGCACTCTAAATAAAACCAAGTGCAAGTGTTTCCTGGCACAAAGAACGTGCACACCTGCTCAATGAGATCCAGAGGGAACAAGCGCCCCCACCATGTCTCAGAACCGGGGGAGGTAACCGAGGTGCCATCATACTCCACGGCCACTGTCTCCCCTTCGAGTTCCAACGTCCCGGCCCATGCCTGCAGACAAAGAGTGTACATGACATGTCAAACGACTTTCGACACCTGCGGCTGATTCTACAGGGTCTCAGACAGGCAGCTCCAGAGTGGGCAGGAGCAAGAGGGAGGTGTTCGGCGAAGGCTGGTCCAGTTGCTGGTTGTGGTATACCGGTGTCCACTGCCTTATCCTTTGTGACGTGTATGTCTCTCGGCGGGGGGTTGCCAAAGAGGCTAAGTAAATATGCCGTGGACTTCCGGGTGTATGCACCGGTTTGTGCATTCAGTGAGATCTGCAGCGTCCCAATTCCACTGGGGCACTGGGAGCCACTGGGGAAAGGTACTTTCAATGGGTGATGGTGGGACAGTCGTTCCCGAGGGGCCGCTACTCAAAAGCCTCAAGTCTGCGAGGTCTGGAGGGCCGGCAACGGGGCCACTGGAGGAGGAGCACAGCAACAGATGCCTTTTTCACAAGGCACAGACAAATGGAGACCGGACTGTACAGACCTCATGACTATCTCCCGCATACACGACGGCGTTGCGGGCGCTGCGGATGACGTCCAAGAACCGCGTGCGCTCCGCCAAATACCCGGTCCATGCGTCGAAATTGGTGTTGATCTTGTACCTGCAGTGAACGCGTTGGCATGCCACCCAGCGACACATTCCACCCTCCCTCCGAAGGCGGTGAAACCTATTCGAAAGAGGAAATCCAAAAATGGGAGATCGATTTGTTTTGACAAATGTCCCGCCGAAAAAAAAACTCAAGAAATGAGAAACAGTGTATTGATTTCCATCACTGCCATCAATCCGCTCCCAGTGCCCAGCAGATGTATCTATCCCCCGACCACTGTAAAGGACCTTGTGGGCGGTTGGAAGGCGGAAGCGGGGGCGAGATAAGAAAATGCAAACGGGTGCCTCTGGCGCACACCTTGTATTCCACACTGTTTGCCTCACAGGTGACAGTCTGCATTTGTTGCCATACTCTTTGGGCAAGGGTTTGGAACAGCAGACTCTTCCAGATGTCATGAACTAATGCTGCTTTCACTGGCATTTAGATTTAATCATCTTTATGACTCTGATTGCTGGGCACCACAGCACCGCACCACACGCACACACACACACACACACACACACACACTTCGGCGACAAACAGAGCACAGAAAAGACTGGTCTGGATGTACTAGATCTCGTCAGGTGCAAAGCAGAACAAAAACAGTAGCATGTCCCGCCTGCACTAGGCGCCTTTCTGTGTGAGGAGAGACAGAGCCAGCAGCTCAACGGCAGCCTTGGGCAAGCCCGCGGTCACGCCTGCACAGCAAGCCGAGCGTAAGGCTCTGCAAATTTACCTCACACACACACACACACACACACATGCACACGCACAATCATACCCATACCAACACCCACCCACACCCTCTCGCACACGCACGCGCACACACACGCACACGCACGCACGGTAGACATGACAAACAGGGCACTGGTCAAGGCGGCCTGAGTGTACTACATCTCGTCAGGTGCAGTGTCCAAACAAAGGCATCTTCAAACACGGCACAAGGCGCCTTTCTGTGATGAGGAGAAGCAGGACGATCAGCTGTGCAGCAGCTCAACTCACTCTTTGCTTGAATCCTACGAAGCACGCATAGCACACTGCCCTGGTCATTTTGGCTCGAGGTGGGTCAGCCTCTCCTTGATCCTCCTCCCTCCTCATCATTCAGCAACCCAGAGGAGGGATCAAAACCAGCATACTTCATGGTTTGCTACTTGTTGGGTCAGTGAGCACGGCCGTCTACTGTGCCAACCCCCAGCACCAGACGAACAGTGGGATTCGAAACATGCAAGTTGCGCCAAAGCTTTCATACACCGCAAAATCATGCCGCAACGAAGACCCGTCGCTGGGGTAACACACACACACACACACACAAGTACCAGCCTGCAAGGGCAGTCAAGGGTCCTCTGCTTCTGCAATCACCGCTAGACACGCAAACTCGCAAAGTCATCATCCCAAATCCCAGTCACTCCCGGGGGCGCAAAGCAGGCTGTCACCCGCCAGCTGCTATACTTTCCATCCTCCCAATATGCATGCGCCTTTGACCACCGTCCACGTGGCCAGCGAAAATTGCACGCAGGCACGCACGCATACACACATGCGCTCGAACATGCACAAACACACCTGCAGCTGCTACCTCTTGTACATGCACGCGCACGCACACACTCACACACACGCACACACCTGCCAAGAGCCAGAGCCGTCAGGGCGTTCTGAACGTCGTCTTCCGTCAGGGGCAATGCCTTGCCCAAAAGGCCCTTTTGGAAGGCAGTTGGGCTGAATGACTGATAAAATCCTGTGGAAATGCATCGATTCTGCAGGTCCAGGGCCACTGCAGACGGTGCTCGATGATACGATTAGGAGGACACTATGGGGGCACCATGACGCTTGGAATAGCCTTGGGGACGTCTGGGGTGACTCCAAACGCCTCCGTTGCTTCCTACAAGTGACGGAGTACCAGGACATCTTAGAACATTTTCGTAACTACCCCAAGATGTCTTGGGGGGCGCCATGAGTATCCCAAGACAGGTGCGGGTGTAAGTATGGGTGTGGGCAGGACTCCTTTCAAAGGGCAGTGGGGGGAGCCCCCCCCCCCCCCCCCCGCCAGTGGTGCTGAGTTCATCGAGGCACCGAAGGAATTCTTGGTCTAAACTAATTGGCACTGAAGGCCCGAAAAAAACTTGGCCCAATCTTTTAAAGGGGCGGGGGGGGGGTCCAGGGGTGTGTGTGGGACCCCCCGCCAGCAGTGGTACCGAGTTGTTAAAAGGAGCTCTGTGGGTGTGCGTGTGTGCATGTGCAAGGGCAGGGGTGTGGGTGTTGGTATGGCTATGGGTGTGTGTTGCGGTGTGTGGTGTGGTGTGGTGCGGTACAATGCGGGGTGTTGGGTGTGCTTTGCTGGGTGGCACAGCGCAGCAAGCTCAGATCTTAGGGCATTTAGGAAACTGGTTCGGGCACAGATCTCTAAGGACTGCACAGGCGGAAGGGACATGGGGGACAACGCGTTGGGTGGCACCGGGGGTTTGAGAGATCGCTGGGTGTTCCTCACTACCCGAGGGCCGACCCTTGCACCTCCGGTGCACTTTGTGCAAAGTACTTCTAAAGAGGCCCTAGGCCCGTCAGGGGGGGTAGTACTGTCCATTACCTCCGAAGTGCAATGCAAGAAAACACACAACACCGGGGTCAGAGGGTGAGGCACTGGCAGTAGCACACAGACCTGTGCTGTTGTGCAGCAGCTGCTCCAGAATCGCCCTCCAATGTCGAGCTTTCAAGGCATCGCCGGAATGCTTCGTCCCCTCAATCGCGGCCTGGCAAGCGGAGGAGGATGGGACAACGTGGGAGAGCCGGCTCGTGCTCTTCAGGCATGCGCTGCGGGAGGAAGTGCTGGGGCGAGATGCGGTTTGGCGCTGCGTTGCAACGTGCAGGGTCGCCTTTTGTGTTGCGGTTTGTG